>OZ001351.1:24120568-24720568 GCA_963924055.1 Drosophila limbata
GGGCAGCAATCATCATCATCACCACCATCATCATCAATCGCAATCCCAGTCCCAGTCGACGTCACAGTCAACGTCACAGTCGACGTCGCAGTCGCAGTCGCAGCCACCACAGCAACCCGCAGCGTCAGCGCAGTCGGTGTCGCAGCAGACGCATCATCAGCAGCGCGGTAGCAAAAACGAGGATGCACCCAATATACTTGTCTACAAAAAGGTAAGAATCTAAAGCAACTTCATTCCAAATTTCAGATTTCCGAGTTTATAAAGTTCTCTTTTTTAAATATCCTGCATTATTAATAAGTTCTCATCAATGTATCCTTAAACTCTTTTTTATTAAATGTTAATTAACATGTTTTTTGGTTAGAAAATTTCGATTATTGAAATTGATAGACCAATATTTTTGTTAATTCGCGCCTTAAACTTTTCAGAAAACTTTTTTAAGGCATAATATTTTTCAATTACTTTAACTAATTCCTTTAAAGTTAAATTTTTAGAAATTCGCGCTTATTTCTGTAGAAAATGCTAATGAGAGTCAACAACAGTCCGATGCCATTGATATCCTAGAAAGAATTATCTTTTGAAAGCAAAAATAAAGAAAGATACATGAAATATTTTTAAAATCTTGTTAACTATAATAACTTTACAGAAGTGTAACATTGGTCACAACTGTTAATAAAATGTTAAATTAAAATAACGTACACTTTTTTCTCAAAAAAAAAATCTGGAAATCTTTTTATCAATTTGCCTGGTATCAATTTCAAAATAATATTACAATAATTTTCAATAATTGCTTTTATTACATTTTCTTTACATGTTTTCCCAATTCAAAAACTGTTTTGAAACTCAAAAAGTGTTAATGAGAACTAAATTTTAGCTGTAAATAATGATGCATTGATATGTTAACATTGCATTCTGTGCTAATTGGAAGAAAAACTCGATCTTTTAGGAAATGCAGTATTTAAAAAACCCTTTGTATCTTCGTTTTCTATCAATATAGTAGCAACTAAAGTTTCTTGACGAACTTTTGTCTCTCTCTCTCTCTCCTCCAAATGAGTTTATAATTATTTTTTTATAATTTCACAAATCAATTTTTAGCTGAATTTTACATCTCCTTTATGTTAACTTTTTATCAATATTGTTGTATTTGATTGATTAGCTGCTTCAATATCTTGATCAACTCTTATGTCTCTCACTTTTCCAGATGGAGGCGATCATTGAGAAGATGCAGGCGGAGTCGAGCGGCGTCGCTGTGCGGACGGTGAAGGCGTTCATGAGCAAGGTGCCATCGGTGTTTACTGGTGCCGATTTGGTGGCATGGATATTGAAGAACTTTGATGTGGAGGATGTCACCGAGGCGCTTCACTTTGCGCATCTCCTGAGCTCGCACGGATACATCTTTCCCATAGACGATCATGCGCTGACCGTGAAGAACGACGGCACCTTTTACAGGTGTGAACAGAATGCAGCATACTTTTGGGCGATCCGTGAAATAACTCGAAGAACTCTTCCCACAGATTTCAGACGCCATATTTCTGGCCATCGAACTGCTGGGAACCAGAGAACACGGACTATGCGGTGTATCTGTGCAAGCGCACCATGCAGAACAAGACGCGGCTGGAGTTGGCCGACTACGAGGCCGAGAATCTGGCCAAGCTGCAGAAGATGTTCTCCCGCAAATGGGAGTTTATATTCATGCAGGTGGATTATTTTGCAGTCCGTTATCTTATAATCATAACTAAATCATTATCCTCATCATCGATTTCAGGCCGAGTCACAGAGCAAGGTGGCGAAGAAGCGGGACAAACTGGAGCGCAAGGTGCTGGATTCGCAGGAGCGCGCCTTCTGGGATGTCCACCGACCGATGCCTGGATGCGTCAATACCACCGAAATTGATATCAAGAAGGCGTATCGACGCGGCGGCTCCAGCCACGGCACCGGCTCCGCTGGCGCCTCCGTCGCCAAGAATCCCGTCGAGCAGCTGACCCGCATCATCGCGTTGCGCAAACAGAAGCTCGAGCGGCGCACAATCAAAGTGTCCAAGGCGGCTGAGGCGTAAGTAATCGATAGAAAATGCATTTGGCAGGAAAGCCTGTCGGGTCTTGTACTTCATTTAACTTTTAACTAAGGGTATATTTTAGTCGTTTAAATGTATGTCACAGGGAGAGGGACACTATGAAGTGTATATATTCGAGCAGATACAGCCATGTCCGTCTGACTGTCTGTATAAATACCTACATCACTGTAAATCTGGAGTCAAGTTTGCTCTGCAGATCCATCACATCCACAGTTCCATTCTTGGTGCTTAACGTTTTCTTTTACTGTCTTCTCTAATTAAGTTTTAAACAACTCAATTGCCTAAAAGTATGTAACAAGCATCCTTTCTCGCTAGCTTTTCATTCACTACGTTTGTTCAAGTTGTTGCCAGTGGTATCTTAAATTACTTGTGCTCAGCGCCTCGACTCGTAGCACAGAATTTGCCAGGCTCAAAGTTTTTGCCGTCAAGTTTGGAGTCTCTAGCTCTTTAGTTTCTGAGATCTAGGCGCTCTTACAGATGTACTTTTTCTAAGTACGGGGTCTAAAAATATTCGGACATCACTTCCCCATGGCATCTTTAAGTTTTCGGTAATAATACCAGTCAAGTTTAACAAAATATTTTTATTGTGACTATTGAACAATTCAAATGTGTATATATTATATTTGAATCCTTAAGCAGATCCTCATTAATATCCCACATTTTTTATTGATCACACAGTTTGGTCGCCTACTACGATCAGTACAATGAGTTTGATTACTTTATAACCTCACCGGAGCTGCCCAATCCTTGGCAAACGGACAGCACCGAGATGTGGGATACGGAAAAGAATAGGTGAGCTTAAACTTTCAAGAGTTGAGGGATCATCTTTAACCCCTTTTAACCCCTGTTATGCTTGCAGCAAAGAAGTTCCTGTGCGTCGCGTCAAGCGTTGGGCCTTCAGTCTCCGCGAGCTGCTCAACGATGCGATTGGACGCGATCAGTTCACCAAGTTTCTGGAGAAGGAATACAGCGGCGAGAATCTCAAGTAAGCTCATGACCCAAACCGAGTTTGGACACTAAACGAGGGCTGCTTAATCAGTTCGATGTCCTTTTTAGATTCTGGGAATCGGTGCAGGAGATGAAGGCGCTGCCACAGTCCGAAATCAAGGAGGCCATACAGAAGATCTGGCAAGAGTTCCTTGCACCCGATGCCCCCTGTCCGGTCAACGTGGACTCCAAGTCCGTGGAACTGGCCCGGGAGGCAGTAAATTCGCCCAGTGGCCCGAATCGTTGGTGCTTCGATGTGGCTGCCTCGCATGTGTATCATCTGATGAAGAGCGACTCGTATTCGCGATATCTGCGATCCGATATGTACAAGGATTATCTGAACTGTTCGCGCAAGAAGATCAAGTCCATACCCAATCTCTTTGGGGTGAAACGTTGAGATACGCTTCGCCAATTGCCGATCGTTGCGCTCGGCTTTGGCTCCGGCTCCGGTTGAGTTGGATTTTTGAAGTTAAGAAAGCAAGGAAGAAAAGAAGGAAAGATCACAGAGATCTGGAAGATGAGAAATTGTGTGTGTCGTCGTAGCTCCTAATTTTTTGGGAAGCGTACTTTGATGTGTTTAACGTTGTTAACTTATTATAATATGCATACATACATACTTAACTTGCCTCTTGCCACTAGGTCGCGTGTGTTCTTAACGTCATTTTGTTTACCGTTTATCGATTATCGATTACAGATTACCGTTAACCTTATGTGCCCAACAGCGCAACAAAGCGCACAATTTTGTCTCCTCTCCTCTTTCCCCACTTCCCAACACACCCAAAGCCTTTCCTTTCGATCCGTTTTCATTGCCCAAATAACTCAACTCAATCGTAACGAAAACACCACTGAAAAACCATAGATACATATATAGTATATATATATATATACATATATGTATATATATGTGTGTATATTAAAAAACAAATTGAAATCTAAGCAAATGAAAAACAACTGCCAAGTGCTTCTCGAAGAGAAAAGAAAATAAAGCAATTGTGAAAGCAGAAATAGAGACAGAAATATAAATAGAAACGAGAACGGAAACACGAGTGAAAGTGAATAAGAAAATGGTAGCTTAAGGATGTGATGACGAACAAAATGCAGCCGAGATGAAAAGTTGAATCGATAAACATAGTTACAAAGTTAAAGCCATACTAAGAAAAACAACAACAAAAACAAGAGCAACTGCAACCGAAAACACCAAAGAACAAAAACAACAAAGCGTATATGAAATAATCACTTAGGTACAAGTAATTAGCGTATAAAGTAAATGAATTACAAAATTAACTGTCAAAAACCAAGCGCAACTTAGCAATTAACTTAAGGGAACTCACATATATATATATATGTGTATATGTATGTGCATATGTATATATATATGTAGTCTATTAGCATGTTCTAAAATAGCAAACAAAACAATCGAACAATCGAATCAGTCAAATCGAAGCTGACATTCATTTAAAATCATCGCTCACAGACGATACTCGTTACTCGTTACTCGATACTCCTTACTCGCTACTTACTGAAAACTCGCTCGTTCAGTATTCATTTGCAAACTACTTTTCACACTTATCCACACATTTCCACACACACACACATATCGCTGAATGCAACATACAAGTTTCAAAACTCTTGAATCTTATATGAAATTTTCTAATTTTGTTGTGTCGTCGTCTACATACACACATACATACATATATATAGCTTATATGTATATATAGCTTAGTTTAGTTGCACGCTTTGTTGAGAACAGAAAGCAGCATTCAGACAGAGAGAGAGAGAGAGAGAGACATAGAGAAAAGAGGGGAGACGGAGAAAAGGGTCAAACAAACTATAGACAATAGAGGACAGGGAAATGTTATAAAGCAAAAATTACAAATTTTTAGGAAAATAGTCAAAAGTGAGCTTTACAATGACGTTAGACAGACGAAAGAGAAGAAGGGCGACAAAGAGAGTAAGAGATAGTAGTTTAGCTACAAGCATGATGAATGAATGAAGATCGATCTTCAACAGATATACTTATAGTTATCATGGGGAGATCTGAAATGCGGCTTCTGAGCTCGACAACAGCGACAACTGACGACAACGCCTAACACACGGACAGAGAATATACACGCACATGCATACACACACATATACATACAATACATATACAAATGCATTGGCAAAGACGCGCGCTGGGCTCTCAATTAAAGAGATGTCGACGTGTTAATGTCGGATTAGCAATTAGAAATATAGTTTAATCGTAAGCATATACTTATACTACTACATAAGTCATACGCACACACACACACACACATGCATGGGTGAAAGTGAGCAGCTCACGAGAGCGAAAAGAGTTACAAAATATTAAAAAAAAAAAGTATTGCCTACTTTTGGGCTTCGGTCACTAAAAAGAAATGTTTGACAAAAAAAAAAACGAAGAAAAAACCAAGTAAAAGAAAAAATCTCTTTGTGTATGTAATTGTATTGTATTTATTGTATGTTTGTAAATGTAAATGGTGTCTAATTTTAAACGATATACAAAACGCAACCAAATATTTATTAATATTTACATAAATATTGTATTTAAATACAATATTCTCAATGTACAACGTATGTGCGTGTTAATAGTCAAATTTAAATCAATCGAAATCAAATGAAATGAATGAAAGTTGCTTAACTAATTGTCAAGTGAGAGCAGAAACAACAGCTACTTTCAATTGTTGAATTAACATTCTCATTGTTATTTATACTAATTTCCATTTTGCAAATCTCAAAAAATATTGTTAAACTAATATTTTCAACTAATTTTGTTGTCGTTTCCTTTATTGCCCACCGTTCAGCAAAAAAAAAAACAAAATCAAATGGAAAAACTTAGAACAAATATTATAAACTATACAAAGAAAACAAAAAACTAAGAAAAATAACAAACCATATACGATGGAAAGTACTTAAACAATATATTTAACTATGTATGCAATAAAGTTCTATTACCTATGTATGTATGTATGTATGTATGTACATACATATGCCAGAGTCAAAGTCAGAGTCCAGGTGCTGAAAACAAACTACTTAAGCAATTTCAATCGGTTTTTGTATTACTTCTCGCAGCTACTTGTATCCATTATTGATTTCACAAACTTACTCCAAAACAAAATGTAGAAAAAGTGTCAAGCCAAAGCAAATACGAATGCAAAACAAAACAAAACAAAACAAAACAAGAGAATAGAAATACCAAACCAAACAAAACAAACTAATTAAATGAATCATAAATCAGTCGTACTAAGCATAGCTAAATGTATTGTACCTATTGTATTGTAAACTTGAATGTCGAAATCAGATACAGATACAGATACAGAAAATGTATCTTTAACAGAAACTGAAACTGACACTGATACCAAAGCTGAAGCTGAAACTGATAAGGCAAATGAAACTGATACAGTTTTGGAGTCTAGAATTTAGAATCCAAAAACCCGAATCGAGTTTGATTCCGGATTATACATATACATATATATATCGCGATTTCTTAGGCTAGCCAAGAACGGGAATGCAAGCGGCCACGTTTATTGTAAATTGTTTAACAGCAACAACAACAAAAACAACATCAACAACAAATGAACACTAAATAAATAAAGGCACAATTTCTGCAAAATTGAATTGTGACGCCAACTATTAACAACTTAATTTATTGCTTAATACTGTCAACTTTCAGCAGGTGCGAGTGAAAACAATTTTCAAATTATGCTAAATTCGATCAAAATTTTAAATATGACAAATTATTTAAATTTGAATATTTATTTTAAATACACTTGGATTTATAAAGCGTTGGTCAAAAGAATTTAATGACCCGTATGTCACTAAACTACTATACACCTCTTTAGATCGACCTATTCTTGAATACTGCTGTTGTGTCTGGAATCCTCAGCACAAACTTTATCAAGACCAAATTGAATCTGTACAGAAACAATTCCTACTTTTTGCACTTTGTGATTTTGCCTGGAATTTGTTTTTGCACCTTACTCCAGTAGACTTCTGCTTCAAAATCTCCCGTCCCTTGCTCACCGTAGAACTGTTCTTGGTGTTCTCTTCCTCCATAAATTAATTATTGGAGATATTTGCTCCCCTGCATTATTAAAACGTATTAACTTCAATGTCCCCTTTAGGGCGTCTAGGAACTTCGCCCTATTATTCTTGCTTACATGCACTACTGACTACGCTTTGCATAATCGTTTTCGAGTTCTATGCTTTGACTATAATGAAAATTATATTATTTATTCGAGAGTGCCACAGAAATCGCTTTCGCTTGAATTTCTCTTCAATTCCATTTCGCTGTGCCACAGATCAAATCGCAGAATATGTTTTCGCGTATTAAACTAGCGCTAAAATCGCTGGCATCCGATGCTGCCACCTAGTCCGATTCAGATTTTCGAAGTCAGGTTCAGCGATGCCACATTTTTTAGTCAGAATTCGAGGTAAGGCAATTAAAAAAAATATATGGAACCACTTCAGTTTACTTTAAATTAAGCATTAAAAAAATAGGTCTTTTGAGGTAAATCAAGTTTTACCGAAAAAAACCTTTAACTTATTGTGCAATTTGTGAAAACATTTTTCACGAAGAGTTGCCAGACTAATGGCAGACAATTGCTAGAGTTGTCGTGTAATTTTTATTTTTTCGCGCCAATTACTTTTAAATGTTTTTCAGCTAAACAAATTCAATTATTACATAAATAAATTAAATTATATTAATTAAATAAGAAAAAAAATTAAAAGCCTGTTGTTCTGCAATTATAAACTTAAAAAAGCTGCTATGCAAAACCTTGGGTAATTTAATCTGAGAAGGTGTCAACCCTAAGCAGCCTAACTCGAAAAGGTTGTTGAAAATGCTAAAAATCATTAAATCATTCGAAGTTCTGTGGCACCTCGGAAATTTCCGTGCGGAATTGCTTTCTGCGAAACTCTAATTCGCTTGCGATTTCTATGGCACCCCAGATTATACAGCAATCTCTCTCTCCACCTTATAAAAGCTTCTCTTTTTTTTCACCTGCGGTTAAATCTCTGATCTCTGATCACAGATCTTCCCAGAGGTTCTTAACTTAACTATTTTTTATTGATCTGATTGGGTTTTTCTGGGCTTTCCCCTATTCCTGCAACAAATGTTGGATCAATTTTAATTCTTTGCATACCCCAGATTTAACTTGATTAACTTGATTTATTTTCTTTTCAGTGTACAATTAAAATTTACATGTACTTAATTTATTACTTTTTAATTTTAGTTCTAGTTTAATTCATTTAATTTAATTGTCATAATTCATTTACTTTTTGCAGACTGCTTTTAGTCGTGCTATAATACATAAGTAAATATTTAAAAGATCACAATAGATCATACTAAAAATTCACCTAGTCGTCGGTCTCTCAAGGAGCTCAACAATCTCCTGGCCAAGACGCTTCCACATCGGGTTGAGCTCGTGCTTAAAGCCACTTCGGGCTACTCGTGACGGTTGTTGTTGTGGTCCGGTTCCGTGGTTTACCTAGCGAGATAAGCCTAATGGCAATTGATAACGCTGCCTCTAAGCGTTTCCCGTTGCCGTTTTGTTGATGGCCCATCATCATACGGTTCAAAAGTCTTATCAATGTCTATAAATTGTCGCCAAGTTAACCGCGTGCAGTAACTGTAACTGCCAACAAGCTGCTGACAAGTTATCTATTTGATGCAGGGTTCGTAAGCCAGACATAAGCCATATTTACCACTTCTTTTTTGTTGTTACTCGGATATACATATAGTACTACTGCCTTAACTACCGGAGAGAGATAGACAGAGTCTGGGGCTACTGGGTAGATAAGCCCCGGACGTGATGCCAACTGCAAAGCGAGAAGCAGAAAGCAGCAAAAATGAGTTGAGCCACAAATGCGACTTGTTGTTAATCCAACAAGAGCCGAGTCTCAAATCTCCGAGTGAGCCGGCAAAATGTTTCAAATCACGTTTCTGGTATAAAATACAAAAAAGAGACCACAAAACGGATTGATCGCAATTTAGCTGGAAATTGTTGATCTTGTCCAAGTCATTGCACTATGAAATAATGAAATAAAGAGGCCCAGAACTCAAGCTCTATTACGATTACCAGACCCAAAGAAGGCAGGTGGACGATGGGTTAATGTACTACCCAAATTTTTAGCGATCACGGCTAACTGTAAAAGATCTTAAAAGGCCGTTTGAATGCCAAATGTGTTTCACCACGATAATTCGGTTCAATTAAAAGGCTAACAACAGTCAACCAGAATTTATGTGCCTTGTTGCCAATTAACCGGTTAATAATTTCATTAAACGGGAACATGGACTTCATTCACACCCAAGGAATGCTGGAATGAAACGGAAAAATGAATATAAATTTGAATTCACCCCTTGCACAACTGGAAGTTTAGCTATTTTCAATTTTTTTACAATCTAACTCGATCAAATCAATATTTTCTGTAAAACAGGAGTTTGGAATACTGTTTGAAGTTCCAGTGAAGGAACTGAATGGAACGCTGGAACGAAACGTTAGTATGTACTTTTTTTGTGATATTTGCCGATTCAAGCAATAATTCAATTAAAATGGAATATGGAACTGGAATTCAAGCTGAATGAAACGCCAGAATGAAACGCTATAATGAAATTTCCATTATCTCATCCGAAACAGTCAATAATTCCGTTTAACGGGAATATGACACGCATTTTTCTTTTCCAGAAATGAACGACAGCTAAATTCATTAATGTGAGAGAAACGCGGAATTGAAACAATTGATATCATAATATTTCTGAACTGATTTGATATCTCGAGTAGCAAATAAAGAAATATCGACCCGAAAATCAATTGAGGAAATTAAAGAGATGATAACGGTATGTTTATAATCTGTTAAATTTGGTATATAAGGTGCGATCCATAGAACATACATACATGGATTCATTTCAAAAATCTTTCAATGCCTTGCTGCTGTCAAATCACATGACTAACAAACGCATGACGCAATCTCAAGATTGATTAGAATATACTTGGTACAGTACTATATTTGAATATACATATATATATATATATATATGTGTGTGTGTGTGTGTATGCACATATACATATGCACTTCCCTTGATAGGTAGATAGTGAAACTGATGTCGTCAACCCAATTAAGGCGTGTTCAATGATGATAACAGCCTTCCATAAATTGCATGCATCTTATTTATTTTGTCTCGAAGATTCATTGCAATTGTTTCAACTTGACAATAAATTTCACCAATTCTTCTAACCGGTTTCGAACCGGTTCGTATTTTAATGACTTTAGTGACTCCCCCTTGAACTTGGTTCTAATCAGAACCTTTACAAATTGCAATTCCCTAACGAGATCAAGAAACGTTAAACATTTTTTAAAACACAAAATAAATAAAAATATAAATAACTACAGTTGAACTTCCATAACTCGAAATTCTCTCTAACTCGAGCTAAATGAGTAGCAATAAAATTAATAAACTTAAGAAAAATAACTCTATAAGTCGAATATCTCCATAACTCGAACCTTTTCTTTGGATAATGGCGAACTAAACTTATTGGTTAATTGTTTTTAATTTTTAAGTCATTCAATTGAAGTCTGACTTCTATTATTTCATATAATAAAATTAAAAACTTATCACTGCGGACGGCAGTCCGCGCTAGTGACGAAAGCAGCACGAAGGGTGCGAAGGGCGACTAGCATATATACACAGGAAGAATGGAAAATTTGCTATGACTGTCCGATCAGGTTGAATTATATACCGATCGAAAGGTATCAATTTAACTTACAAATGTGCATACTAAGACTTTTGAAAACTCACTTGGTTCGTGAGATAAACAGGTGTAAGTGGGAGGGGCAAAATTTAAATGATTGGAGCTAATGGGGCCGCTGGAGCCTTTTGGTCAACATTTTTAATTTTTTAATATTTCTCATAAGAATACGCGTCAAATGACACCTCAATCATCAAAATCCGACTACTGGTTCAAAAGATAAATTATTTTAAAATTTTTGGTTCCATTCTCAAAACGAGATGAAAAGTCAGTCTGTTTGTTTGTCTGTTTGTTTGTTTGTATCAAATCGTTGATTTAGCTTAAAAGTTTGAATGAGGACTTGTTCCCGCTCAAAAATCTAGAAACGTTTGTCCTACGACTTTTTCGAAAAATCGCTAGTTTAGCGGGAAATCGCTAAAAACCGCTAAAACTAAACCCCATAGCATCCAAACGATAGAAGCTACAGATGTGATTTATATATCATTTAAAAGGTATTTCTAAGGGCTATTAGACATACCTTCAAAGTTTTTTTTTTAAGAAAATAGGTAAGCAGCCACAGGTGAAATAAGGTATTTTTCTCCACATTTTGGCGATTTAAGAAAAATCTACACATCAAATCACTTTTAAATATGTAGTATGTTGTAGACAATTTGATTCCGCGTCTTTTGACATACAACACATATCTGTCAAAATTCGTTTGGGCAAGATATTACCTGTTGATTGAATATACCTTTTTCCTTCACACTACTGCATGTATACTACTGCATGTACACTACTTGCACTGCTTGCAGTACATGTGGAAAGATACTGCTTGCAAGTGGTGAATTCTTTTTACGGCAGATGAAACATTTTGTATTTCCGATTACAGCAAGATCGAAATATATTTATAAATATATATAATATATATTTTTTCTGGAGTACATAGGTAAAAAGCTACAGGTGGAAAAATATTTCTTTTGTGATTTAAGAAAAATCTGCGTTTTAAATCACTTTAAAATATGTGATATCTTATAAAAAAACCTCTTTACGAGGTAAAAGTCTAGTGACGAAATCATTTTCATGCACCAAAATTTCTGATATCCAATTTTGTGACGAATAATATTAAGGTTTACTTATAAATTACTAAAAAAAAATTTTGTCACTCGGCACTGCGCCAAAAATAAATATTTATTAGGTATGAAGAAATTAGCGCAATGTTCCGAATGACAAAATTTTTTTTTAGTAATTTATAAGTAAACCTTAATATTATTCGTCACAAAATTGGATATCAGAAATTTTGGTGCATGAAAATGATTTCGTCACTAGACTTTTACCTCGTAAAGAGGTTTTTTTATAAGATAATTTAAATTCCTTTATAATTATATAACAGTGAAAAAAAAATATAAAATATTAATTTTATAATATAGTACATATGTATGTATATTATTATTTCTGAAGTTTTCTCCAGATAATTCATCCATTTAATGTTTTTATTCCAACTCTTATTTAGGAACCCCGAATTTTACTAATACGGACCCCTTGAAGCTCTCTGATGAATATCCATATCTCAAGTGACAACTATCTTCTATTCAAGCCTCAATTTTAAGAACTTTTCAGTAATTTTGTTTTCCTCGGAATCCGTTGAAAATTCGCTCATAACACGTTTTATGACACAGGATGACACTGAAATAAATGATTAGCTCCAACCGAATCTTTTGTTTACACATATATTTGTGTGTGTGAGTATGTGTGTGTGTGCGAGTATGCGTGTGTGTGCGTATTTATTTGCTTAGATCTCTACGCAGTTCTGTTGAACTATTAAAAGTGTAGGTACATATGTATGTACATATGTATGTATATATGTAAATATGAGATCTCTATGCCATTCCAATGTTTATAATCTAGCTGGGTGTTATTATCACACAGATTACCGTTTGTTTTTGCCACTGTGAAGCTTCAGTCTTCTTCCAACCTCTAACTGTTATCTAAAGCACACTGAGTCAAAACAAAACAAAAAAAAAAGCAAAACAAACAATTATGTATAAAAATTATAATTATGTAGAAATCGGGGGACTCACATATAAACATACTCAAACATACGTATGTATGTATGTAGTATGTTCATATGTTTAGGTACATATCTGTACATGGGGAAATTGGCATATTAAAAGAAAATAAAATCAATTGACCTAGGATTCTGTTTACATTTCTTGTGGCGCAGATTTCAATACGAATGTATGTATGTATGTACATATAGTATATGTATATATTTTGAATTCCGGGAACTATACGCGATTTAATGTTGTTTTTCTCAGTGTTGGGAATCATCTGCAAGTTCAACTCGTCTGTGTGTGTGTGTGTGTGTGCTAAAGTGTGGATCGTAAACAGGGCTGCCAGATTAGCTTATTTCAGGCTAGATCTAGCATATTTGAAAATGGAATAGCTATAAAATGGCTTATAGCCATAAATCTTGACTTTATTCATATGATCGTGAATTTGTTTTCTAATCGATGCATGAAAACAGCACTAGCAAATCTACAATAATAGTTAAAGTTTTTGATATTAGGCAGTATGAGAAAAAAAATATGTTACTTTTATTCAAAAAAAAAAACAAGTTAAATATTTAAAATAGGAAGAAAATAATGAAATCGATTATAAGTTTACTAATTTAATTTCAACAAAAACCTACATAATAGTTTTGTATTTGGATGAAGCTTGATTTTCAGCATACTTCTTTTTATTTTTAGCTTATTTTAGCTTATTTTTACTCAGAATCTAGCCTTTAACACTGGTCGTAAAATACTTCATGCATGTGTTAAGACAATTCTATATTATCATCATCATCTCTGTGTGACACTTGGCGAATCAGATAAGGCGGCAACATGAAGCTTATCAGTGTCCTAAAAGCAGAGCAGCAAATGCACACAACGCAAGAGAGCACGACGCTGAAAGAGTGCTTAACAGACAGATTAAAACGGCAAAAGAGAGTAAGAAATTTGCAGAGTAAGAAAGAACATGGCTGATTGCTCCGAACGTCAAAGATGCTGCTGACGCTAGTAGCTAAGTCGACTTCGACGTCAAAGTCGGCGTCGGCCCCAAAACAATGACGCTATGGGACGCGTCGCCACAGTCAGAAGAGCGATCAAATTGAGCGCACAGTTGCTGCTCAACGCTGCTCGCAAACAGTTCAGTTGGGTTCCGTTGAGTTGAGTTAAGCGAATCTTTTGAGAGTTGCCGCTATACATAAAAACAAAAACGAAAACGGAAAGCGAATAAATCATTGGATAGAGTCTGGCTACGTCTCTATATCGGTATTGTTTTACTTACTTATGTGAACATCTCCACATACCGGTCGTCACGTATACGTCGCCTCGTTGCCGTTGTCGATGAGAGTTCAAAGACCACTGTAGATCCTTAAGAGGCAATTAGAAAACAGAAACTGGTAACTGCTGCTGGCATTCAATTTGAACTGGCTATTTAAGAGAAAGTAAGTTGACCGACCGAACTAAAGAGCAACATCAGCTGCTACGTGTTTGTAATGGTGCACTGGCGTGTGGCTTTTAAGAGCGGCTGCGAGGATCACACTCTCTGGCTTGGCCAGCAGCGATACGAGTATACGCAGAGTCAGCACCACGGCTAGAATATAGAATATTGTATAAACGGTAAACACACACACACATTCGCAAATTGTGCATTCTACACAAAAGTGCATTCAACTTGCCACAAAAAATAGAAATACAAATTGTACGCCAACGATTTCGATCTCGACAAACAACATCCAAATAAAATCCACAACAAATAATCAAAACATTTCTACAAAATCAGCTACAACAACAACAACAAGTGAAAAACGCGTGTGCAAAATTCGGCGTTGAAACATTTTTCAAAGTTTTCGATTTTCGAGTGCTTTTTTTCTGTGTATTTTTTTGTGTGCCTTTGAATTGCAAATGTGAAAACGAGAACGAAGCAAACCCAACGAAAGAAATTTCGCCAACAACAAGAGCAACAACAATAGCAGCAGCAGCAAGAGCATCAGAACTTCAAGAGAGACAAAGCAAGAGCGGAAGAGAGAGAAGAACACCAACAGTTTCATGTGAGTAACGAATTTACAAATGAAACATGAAGAAAAACAAAGCATTCGGCAAACATGTTTATGTTTCATTTCGCTCGTTGTTGCTATTTCCTAGGGCTAAAAATAAAATGTCTCGATCTTTTTGGTAGGAAGGAGAGGTCATTGCTTTAGGGGTCAGGGGTACAGTAATAGTCTCACTTTATTTGTTTCCAGTGATAATACGGAGAATTCTTATTGGAATGCCTTTCAGGTCAAACAGGTGTCATTCCAATACAAGTTCAATCATTTCAAATCGAAATCAATTTTATTTCACTTATTAAGACTGATCAATTAAGATAGTATGACGTTTTTCAACACTCTCTTAATCATAGTTCCCATGTTCGTACATAAAAATATAAAAAATAAATTACAAACAATAATAAAGAAATAAATTAAAGTGCGATTCATTGATAGCGAGAATAAAAGCAAATGTTTTAAATAGAAATCAACGACTTGATTGACAGATACTCTGTAGTGAAGCATATTTATTTTTCGATTGACGAGTATAATATACACATTTATATATTTATTTTATATTAAATTAAAAATACAAATCTTGTTTAATCTAAAAGATCGTTCACTCACACATACCTTTTGTATACCCTCATTTAAAGTGGTTACAGGGTATACAAAAACATTAAAGATACAACAACAAATTTAAAATGAAAACAAAACACAAATCGCTGGCAACGACATTAGCTTTTTTTTGTCTTTGTTTTTGACTTTGCTTTTGCTTTCTATATATAGCTTCTATATTTTTCTTCCTTTTTTTTGACTTTCCTATATTCTTACGTAGTCCAGCTGAGCGACAACAACAGCAAAAACTAGAAGAAGAATATAAATAATAAAAAAACATGTGTACATAAGTTTAACAAGAAGCAAAAGAAAAAGAATAATAAAAAAAAATGGAAATATATAAAAATGAAAAAGAACAAAAGTAAAAAAAAAACCAAGAATTAGTAAAGCGAAAGCAACAACAATAGTAACAACGCCAACAACAACAACAACACTCGACGTTGTCGAGTTCCAATTATTGTCAAATGTCTACGTGACCAAACAGGAACTGCGAATAACGAATACACTCAGAGTCACTCACACTCAGAGTCACTCACTCAGTCAGTCACAGCATCATCATCGACATCTAGAACATTTACAGCGAATTGGTCTAGTCTACACCCTCTACCCCCCCCCCCCCCCCCCAGCACCCACCCCCTCCCACTCCCTCTTGGCCCGTTTAAGCAATGCGTAATTTAGTCAATCAAAATGCGACGACGGCAAACAAATTCGAGACTAACAATTACAATTAAGAGGCGCTGCAATCAATTAATATGTATGTACATATGTATGTGCATTAATATTGTCAATATGTCGAAACACAAAGCGTTGTTTGCAGTTACATACAACAACTAAAGAAATTAAAAAAACAAATACATAATAAAAAATAAAGAAAATGAAATGAAATTTGTGCCACATTTTCAAGTTATTCGGTTGCCGGGTTGCCGATGCCGCGGTTATTTTTGTCGCCTCGCAATTAGTCGCAATTGTTTTACAGCAATCAGGCAACGTTTCATTTTATCAGTTTGTTGCCACAGACACAACAGATACAGATACAGAGATACAGATGCCGAGATACGCAGCACAGAGATAAAAAAAGGGGTGTCATGAAATTCTAGATACAATTGTATCGCAACAAAGTGTAGGCAACTGGAGAAAAGAAGCTTTATGCCAATTTTACTATTTATATTATATGATTTTTTCTATAAAAAGAAACAATTGTATCTTGAAGAGGATATAAAGATACAATTGTATCTCAACAGGGAAAATCTTGAACTACAGCATAAGTGAAGCATTGTAACAATGAAACCGAATGTAAACAAACTAGGTACTAAGAATATTCAGTATTTGAATTATTTGGAGAATTTATGTACATACACATTCATATGTGTGACTAGTTGATGTTTTAACGTATGTGATTTATCCTAACATAAGATAAATCTCGAATTAAACATCTCCGACAGGACCGACTCAATCAATAGTAAACTGCGCCTAAACTAGTTGCGAATCATAGCACAAATAATGGAAAATAAGCTAAAGTTTTGTCAACATTTTTACAAACACTCTTACAAGATAGTTTATATTTCTCCTATTCCATATCCGTTTCTTTATGGAGAAGTGAGGATCATGTGACCAATAAATTGGACTCTACAAGCGGTACTTCCCCCAGAGCTGCACCGAAGGTGTAATATTTCATTTAGAAGGCACAAATAAACTGTTTTTATGACAATTTTGTTTTGACCAAGTTGTTTATGGTTCTTCGCTCCTCGTTGCAAATGATTACGAAATCTTCTGAAATTTAAGTCGACTGCAGGTGATAAGTCCAGATGGAATGAATTAATCTGTCCGGCGACAGGTGAAATATAGTCAGAGCAGACTTAATCCACATTCCAAGGAGAATGCAATGCATAATATACTGTAATAAAACGTGTATAAATATTCAGAGTAATACTTCTTATGAGTCTCTATATATGTATGTGTATATATTTGTGGGTCTCGAGTTGCTTATCGCCTGTTTCTGTCTGCCTTTTTCAGTGCTGATAAGCGTTAAGAAGATTCTGGGCCCAGTTGCAATTGCAGTTCGCTTTTGTCATCTTATTTCGAGCGTCAATCTGAATGTGACGCATTTGCAGTATCTTTTCCCGTCCCCTATATCATTTCCGAGAACAATATTTTATGTGTGTGCTTTTTTTTTTTTTTTTTTTTTGGAGAAGAAATTGTTAACCGCATTATTCATTTGTTTTTGGCTTTAAAAATACAAAATCCCCGTGATAATGTTTACAACAGAACCCAACGCCAGGGCCAACAGTTAATATTTCTTTTTTTTTTTTTATTTGACTTTTATTTTGAAATTGCTGAATTGGCTTGAGCTTGAAACCAACGATGAAGGTCCGAAAACTTGCAGACCCAGACAACAACGGCGACTGCATTGAAAGTCATTTCCGAAGACACCAGCCAAAAAAGCAAAGACTGCAAAGTGTGCATAAGTTGAAGAGATTGCAATTCTCAATTTGATTGCGATAATTATTACGTACATATATTTTCGAGTAATTCTTGTCTTCTCCGTCTCTGTCTCTTTGCTTCATATCGACCCCAATAACTGTTGTTTTCTGGGTCAATTCAAGTTCTAAATGTTGCTCGAGCCACTTTTATTATAGACAATATTTGTTTTTTCAAGTTGTTTTCTTGCCAGATGACATTTTGATGAGTGCCACGAGATATTCGCAGGAAGTTCACAGTTGTTTATTTTAAGTACTTGTATACAAACAGCGATTACAATAACATTAACAATAGCAACAACAAGAGGAACAGGAACAGGTACACAGTGCGAATAAATGTACATATATGCCAAGTAAATATACACATTATAGTATATAGAATATATTCATTGTTTTAATATGAATATACTCGTAGCATCTGCCGGTCAATGACTGCAGTGCGAGAATTCATATTCATTTAGCTCTCTTCGAAATTTATGAATGAAAATGCAATGCAATCGAATATGTCATGTGAATAATGTGCCCAGGCACGTACTGCACGAGTATTCGTATTCGTATTCGTATTCGCACTCATGATAGATACGTCTTGCCCTATAAATAAATATGTATGCAAATATGTATTTCAGCATACTCGTAAGTTATTGTACTTATTATCAAACAACAATCTGCACTCACATCTTATGACAAACACACAACCATACGAAATGAATCGAAACTAATTTCTTAATTTTTTATTTTTATTTTTAATCAAATTGTTCTGTTTCAAAGTGACTGAAAAAGAAAAAAATGCCTTTTCTAAGTCATAGTTTGGAGCCATACCTGTTAAATAATGATTAGTAATCATAATCATTAGTGATTCGATTATTTTTGTTTTAAAGACGATCTAATGATTAAATTACGTTTATTTTCGGTTTTGCCCAATTATTTAATAATTACGATTGCAAAAAATCAAATAATCTAAAATTTTTACAATTATTCAAAAATAATCAGAAATAATTAAAAATTCAAATTATTTTTGTTTTTTTCTGATTATTTTTGAATATTAATTATTATTTATGACTATTTAGTAAAAATCAAATTATTTTAAATTTGCACAATCAAAGTTGCCAAAGCTACAAAAGCAGCTATAATTAAAATGTTTGCCTACTTTGATTGTGAAAATTTAAAATAAATTGATTTTTACTAAATAGTCATAAATGAGCAGGAAAAAATCAAAAATAAACCGAATTTTTGAATATTTCTGATTATTTTTGAATAATTGTAATAATTTTAGATTATTTCTGATTTTTTTTTAATCGTAATCATTAAATAATCACCAATTTTACAGCAGTGAATTATATAGTCGCTACGATAATTTCCAAAAATAATCTAGTTGATTAGCAATTCTAATCGAAATTTAATAGGTAAGGTTAGAACGTATTTAAGCAAATAATGCTAAAATCTGTTATATTAGTAGCTGATAAAAGCTTTAATACATTAGCAACATAATAATAGTTAAATTGTAAATTAATTTCAAAATGTTGTGACGAGTTGTCTAAATTTTAGTGCCCACTATATTGAGTTATTCACTCTATCAGGTGATGACAATATCCAGACTCGTCTGAATTTGACTTTAAGAATACTCTTTTTTTCGCTTTTCCTTAAGCTTATTTTCAAAGTTATTTGACTCAAAACTTAGTGAATATTTAATAGATAATTATTCTGGATCGATGCGTGACATTTTTTCTGGATGATTAAATATATATCTTTTTTTTCTTGATTACGGAATAATCGTTACAAGACATGCACACAATTTTCAAAGTGACTGTAACTGTGAAAACATGCAAAAATATAGAAATGTTTAATTTCACAAGATGCAAAATGTTGACCAATTTAGAGATTTTGCCAACGTTGAAGTTTTCTGTGGAAATGGCCAAATTAATATTTGGAATTCAAATGTCTGTAGAGTGGGAATTATTTTCTGTTAAGTCTGATTGCAATTTAAGGTCTGGCATCGTTTTGTTTACCTCGGTGAATGTGAAATCGCTGTACTTAGATTTGTGTAGTTTCGCTTTAGCATTCTATGTCACACGCACACACACACACACACATACAAATGTATCTTGGTATAAACACAGACACATTTATCGGATTTCAAGTCGAGTCGCATAAGTCGATTCATCTAAATGTTGTTATCTAAATAAATAGTGAATAGCTTGTTTAACTGATGAATGGACTTGTGTGTAGATTTGCCAACAATTTCACAGTGACTCAGCGAGTGTGTGTGTGTGTGTGTGTGTGTGTATTTGTAGTTGCAACATGAGATGCAGCTCTGGCTGAATTGAATTTCTCAGGCGAATTTCCAATGCACTCACGCAATTACACGCCCCAAAATGTTAAGTATACGTCAAGTGCGCCAGAAATAACAGAAAGCGTTGACGTTGTAATGAATGAAGAAGCGATCCGTAAATGTAAAGAGAGTGAAAGAGAGAGAGAAAGGGAAAGAGAGAAGGCTCGAAATATAATACTAAATCAACTGAATCTGTTGTTCTGTATAGACCGTTAACCGTTTACCGGTTCCAGGGGCTGCAATTATCATCATGATCATCATCATCATTATCGCTGTGGCGTCAGTTCAGTTCAGTCAGTGGCATTGCCTTATCAGTCAACAGACTCGTCCCTGCCCCCGCCCCTGCACTCGCCCTCGCCCTCAACCTGCCACGCCTAATGAAACTGCTATTGACAGACTGCATAAATATTTACATTTGTCAGCGGACTGAAAGATATTGTATCTGTATCTTTACCATGCGCTTATTAACTTTGTAAATTGCAATAATTGTTAATTCATGAATCTGCCGCGGATTACAAATACAAACAATTTTAATGAAAATCACGCGTGCTCTCCACTAATCGAGTACTTTGCTGTCTATTGTAAACCACTCTCCAGATATCAATCCCCATCATCGTCATCATTGCGATTGATTGTCATAATCATCTGTGACTCGTGAAAAGATTCTTAATTGCAGCTGATTTCAATTCGTTTCCCCAAAATGACACTTTGCTGTGGTTTAAGCCAATAGGCAGTAGCCAGAAACCACTAGCAAACCAACAGAGTAAGCACCAATCACTTGGCAACAGAGCTGATGAACCCTAATTTTCCCAATCTTGACCCTGAAAATCAGTTGAAACGACATGTTTCATTACTGATAACAAACTATTGTATGTAAAGTTCATTAATTGCATTCTTTAGTTGTCATCATTCAGATTCAGTAATGAATTTATTTTAATAATTGCTTACATTTTAAAGTCCAAAAATCATAAAAATCAGAAATAATTATATGTAATAATTTGTGTAAAATTTAAATTGTTCCAAATCAGTTTTTTTTCTTTAAATATTCAGTTATATTATTATAGGTATTATAATTATTACTAAATACAATTCTCAAGTATGCCCAACAATATACTTTAAAGTTTCTTCATTCAATAAATTGCTTAGTTGTCATCATTTTGATTTCAAGTAACACAGATTTAATTCAAAGAATTTTTGCAAGTTTACTGCGAGTGTACTGCGATCTACTCAATTGGGCGGACAGGAGGGCGTGGCACAGTCAATTAAGAATAAGTAACAATAGCGACAACTTTCCGAATCTGATTGAAACGTCTTTCATCTGAGTATGTGGAATTGTTAATAGTGAATTTTTAAGTCGTGGGCTGCGCGGACCGGTTAATCCAAGGCAAAGCCAATCACAAAAGCGGAAAGAACCAAATTGAGACCTTAAAACATTACGACCACAATTACCGTACAAACTATTACGGAGAAACTTTATATGGTTGATCGTTTAGTGCTTTCAATGAGGTTATTTTTACTTTATTTTGAACTATGTAACACATTTTGAAAGTTAATTCATTCATTACTATATAGTCATTAATCTCTGCTTGTCTGGCATGAAACTTGATATAGGTTGATTGGATGACAATCACATGTAGAAAGCTACAAGTTTTCGTATGAGAAACTTTAATATTTCTTCAAGATGAATTGATCAGATAATTTTATAATTTAAATATTACGTGTACACATATGCAATAAAAGATGATCTGGTATTTGTTCTGTCCAAAATTAAAGGAATTTGCATATTTGTATTTTTTTTTTAAATATAGAGCGAATGTATATAAATACTTATCTTTCTATGGAAAAGTAATTTAAAAAAAATAAATAATGCAAAATAAAATATTTGCATTTATTATCATGTTAATACAATTAATATTCAATTATTCTAAGTACAGTCGAACTTCCCTAACTCGAATCAACATTATCCAAAAAAACGGTTCGAGGTTTAAAGATATTTGACTTAGAGAGTTATTTTTTTAAGTTACTAAATTTTACGGCCACTCATTTAGCTCGAGTTAGAGAGAGATTCGAGTTATAGAAGTTCGAGTTATGGAAGTTCAACGGTATATGCATAAGCAATTGATGAATGTATTTAATTTGAGACACAACACTGAAAGTGGTTCGTTCTTTTTGTTCTTTTTTTATGTGATGTTGTTGCTGCTGGCGTCTCGTGTTGCGCATACGCAGCGTTGTCATTGTCATTGCTGTCATTGTTGTTGTTGTCGCCGTTGACAAACTTCTGCATTCTGTGCTGCAATTCACAATTTGCCTGACTTTTAATATTTTTCCGCTTTCTTATGCACTTTTCCAGTTATGCTTCAACATTTGTCCGGTGAAGTTCGCTTCGCGTCGGTTTCAGTTCGCAAAAAATCGTCTCAGTTTCAGTTTCAGTTTTGTCATTGGCGATTGTTGTTTCTGTTTTTGTTTTAGTGTTGTTGTTGTTGTTGTTTCGGTAACTTAATGTGCTAATTGGCAGGTGTCACACAGCCATTGGTTTATATTTATTTAAAAACAATACAACTAATTTAAATGTTCGCTGAAACAAAAACAACAAAAATACAAAAAAAATACAAAAAAAAAACGTTTATAATATAAACTAAAAAAAACACGTGCAACTGTCAGCGATGTTCCATTGTGAACGTTGTTGTTGCTGCCCCTCAAGTGCATGCGAAAATCTCGTGATGCCCCGACGTAAATTGCCAATCGCCAAACCCGCCCGCCCTCTCAGCAGCCACGCCCCCGTCGGCTTGAATCAGCTGCATATTGATAAGCTGCAATCGTGCAGCTGTTGTTGGCTTTTTAATTACATGTTTATTATATATTTTTGGCATTGTTGTTGCAACTGCAACTCAATTCACAGTTGCACATCAAGTATACGCCACATGGATCGGCCTCCAGCGAACAATGCGATCTTAGATCGCATTTAAGACTCAAGTCTTCTAAATACAAAAAAAGAAAACTCTTGATTGAACGAAAGATTGACTGACTGACTGTCTGATTGAACGACTAACTGAATGCTTCATAGAGAGATAAATCAATCAAGTAACTGATTGATTTAGTGACTAACTTGGCTGGCTGACTGATTGACTGACCTATTGACACATAAATTCACTGATTGACTGACTAATTGAATGAACGACTGACTGACACATCCCAAAACTTATGAATTTGAATTGAGTCGAAACAGTTGCTGTAAAATATAATTTATGTAAATGAGCTCTGGAGAGAAAGTGGGCTTAAAGCTGATGGCAGCGCAAACAAAACAACAACAACTTGTTCGACTAAAATGTCTAAATAAATCAAAAA
Source organism: Drosophila limbata (assembly GCA_963924055.1). Lineage (NCBI taxonomy): Eukaryota > Metazoa > Arthropoda > Insecta > Diptera > Drosophilidae > Drosophila > Drosophila limbata. The sequence continues at coordinate 24,144,210 of OZ001351.1, forward strand.
AGCTATCAAATTAATTACTTAGTTGTTATTGTATTATTTCATTCGCATTCTGACTGCGTTTAGAGGCGGCCTTAAAGTCGGGGAGAAGAAACACAAAACCGTAGAGAAGCAGAAAGACAAATGAAGTGCACGTAAAATGCAATCGCAAATGAGCAAAAGATACAGGGAAAAACAGAAAAAGTGTCTAAAACAAGTTTTCAATTATTGAAGACATCAATCGGAAACTGCAAAATAAGTCTGAAAACTGATAACAACTGACTGGAATACCCCTCATCCAGTAAAGTTCATCACAATTGATTGAAATGCTCCAATGAAATTTCAATTAAAATGAAGGTCTTTTCCAGTTATCGCAGCCAACTCGGGAAATTGGTCTGAAATGTGGAGTATGTGTCAAGTAATAGCAGTTTTTATATAATATCAAGTACGATTGTTTTTCAAACTTAGTATTTATCCTAACGTATTCATAGCTCAGTTTCTGATTAACGGATCGGTCTTAAAACTTAGTTTTCTTAGTCTCATCATCTTAGCTTAAGGAGAATTCTAAATGAAATCAATGAGTTATCTTATAATTAACCAATGCAACTTTATCAATACGATCTTGAATACTTTTTCACATTGAAAACATTGAGTTATACGAGTATGCAAATGAGACAATCATAAAATAACCAATTGATATCAATAAAACGTGAGCTTTCAACAAAAAACAAAACAAATCAAAATTGAAATCGAAATCGAAATTGAAGTCAAGCAAAATGCGCGCCGTTTACGACTTATTGCTGAGCAACGCCTTTGATCCCAGGTATGCGTTTGAGATACAATTGCAGAGTACACAGATGCATCTGTATCTGTGTGTACATAAGAGTACAAATATGCAAATATGCATTTATGTTATGTACTCGTGTCTGTTGGCCAGACGAGTCTCTCTTTGTTGTAATTGATCGTTTAACAATCTTAATTGAAGCTCAAGCATGAATGCAAAAATTCAATCCACAAATATTTTTGGGCACTTGATGACGCAGTCCATCAATGTGTTCAATCTTCCCGAAAAGATCGATGATGATCAGTCATCAACGGTGCTGAGGGCTCAAAAAAATAATTTAATCGCAATATGAAATTCGTGCCCTTACTTGGTTGAAAAATGTAACTTTAAAACCCTAACCGAAACCGTAACCTTTATCAGATAAAAACCGATTGAAATTTAAAACCGTAACTGAAACCGTAATCGACAAAAAAATTTCATTTGACCGAAACCTTTAAACCGAAACTCTGTAAGCCGAAATAACCGTTTCATTTATAAGGGTTAATTTTGGTTTTTCATACATCCAAAATAAAAATTATTTTTCATTTTTAATTCTAAATTTTTTATGTTTAATTTTGAATTTTTATTTGTGATATTAATGATCGAATTTTCGTAGCACTGAATAAGCGCAAATAAAATAAATTTGTTAAATGAAATATTAAAAATGTTAAAATGTAACTAAACTAATTTTAATTATTTATTATTATATTATAAATATAACTACATTTTTGCAAAAAAAAAATTTCGGTTTTAATCCCTGTTTAAACGTGTATCTATGAAATCATATAAATAGTATCTAAACCAGAATATATTTAAATTCACTATTGAAAAATATTTGGCAAAACTACAAAATTGTTTAGAAAAAATATCAATTTGTATAGAGTGAAAATTATTTATTAAATTAGAATCAATAAAAAAGTACTTGGTGTTGTAAAATCCCGTATACTAAAGATATACATACATATATTTATGCATAGAAAAAACCAGAAAATATGTTGAATAATTTTATTTCTATGAATATATAGTTTTTCTTTAAATTTCTCTATAAAAAACGATACGAATTAAAAGTAAAGTGACGTATAATTAGCATATTCAAGGTCCAAACTGTTGGATATCGAGTTTAGTGATTAAGGATTTTCAATTTAAAACAATATCTATTCTTTGATAAAGAAACACAGATTGCCCTCGTTGAATTCCAGAATATATTGGAATTATAAAAAAATCCCAGATACTCTTGTCTAGCCTTCGATATGATAGTGGTGCAAGTTGTTGTGGATCTAATCCCTTGCTTCCCTTGTTCCTTGCAGCATGGTGCTACAGAATCACAACACGGTGGTGGCCCGCTCCACACTGACGCCGAACAGCAGCAGCCAAAACTTTGGCTCCCATCACAATGGGGGGCAGTCGCTGGGACTGGGACGCACGCCGCTGAGCGGGGGACCGAGCAACCAGAGACCGATTGTGGATCTGCTGGTGGCCATGGTGGCGGTGCCAGTGCTCATCCTGTGCGCCCTGCAGCTGGAGAAGAATCTGCACGAGATGCGCGAGAGTCCCGAGTCGCGTTGGCTGGTCTTCGCCCTGGGCATCGGCATGCTGGTGATCAGCGTCATCATCTGCGGCTATGTGACACACCGCATGGGCGTCTGCATCTGGGCGGGACCCATCGACGAGGCCGGCAATCGGGCCGGCAATGGAGCACTGCCCCACGTAAGTATTCACTTATCGCATGCGAGATGCGCTTCGATACGATATACGATATGACTGCACAAAGATCGGATTTCGAGACGATATTCAAGTAAAAAACATTACGTATTTGCAACCGTAATTGAAACCGTAACTTTTAACCGATTGCATTTAGTAACCGTAGCTGAAATCGTAACAAAACTTTTGTATTATATATAAAACGGTACACCAAATTATTCAAACAGAAATAACCGATTCATATATGTACATAAAACGGTTAGTTACGGTCTAATCAAGCATTAAATTCAATTATGATGATTACACCATCGTTTTTTGATTTCAATTTTTAAATTGAATATTGATATCAAATGGTTTTTGATGTTTGAAATCTTAACATTCTTACAAATCATTTTTTTTTTCTTTTTTGAGCAAACTGAAAGCCAAACTAAAAACCGGTAACCGTTACAAAACTGATATAAAACGAGCATACTCGACTGTCGGAGACCCCGTACTTACTATCAGTTTGGTTTCGATATCTCAAACAACAGAAAAGTTTTTCATACTGAGACTGTATTTTCGACTGATTGTTCCTATGGCAGTTATAGGATATAGTGGTCTGATTTCAACCAAATTTTGTCAGGATGTACGGGACCATCCCATATGCATATTCTGACAGTTTGGTTTCGGTATCTCAAATAGATATCCCAAAAGTGTACTTATAATCAAGAAAACAAACTCGATCTGCGTGCAATTGAGACGAACCTACATACCAAGCTTGGAGTCTCTAGCTCTGAGATCTAGGCGCTAAGTTTCAGTTTGATGCCCTGCAATATTCATCAGACTCAATTGCTACTGCTGAAATCAGCTGAAAATCTTCAACAATCAAATTAATTACATCGGTATCAAAGGAAATGTATCTTACACACAAACATTTTTGCCTGTTCCAAATTATGCTCGAATTTTGTTCAAAAAGAAGGCGAAGAATTGGCAAAAAAAAATGATTTATTATTTAAAAAACATTTCGATTTGATAATAATATCAATGTCAATATCAATACTTTTTTGTTGATATGCATTTTCGCCTCATGAAGCAGGCGAACTTTAAGTAAATGTACTAATGAGAAACTGTTGGCAATTGTGTTTGCAGATCAACTCGCAGAATGATGTGCTGCGCATTGTGGACTCGCTGCCGCCGAGCTACGAGAGCGTGGTGAAATGTGATCTGCCGCCGCCTGCCTACGATTGCGTGGTGATCGATCTGGAGCAGAGCAAGGACATGCTGCCGCAGACATCCGCCAAGGATGCGCCCCAAACTCTGGCTGCATCCGGTTCCGCTTCCATTTCCATTTCCATGTCAGGCGCCACTCTGCACATCTGACTTTGAGAACCACAGAGAGGCAGATGAGAGAAACGACCAGAAGGAGCAGGGGGATCAGGAGGAGGAGACAAGTGGCAAGACGAGGTGGAAAGTGGAAAGAAGAGGAGAGAGAAAAAAAGAGATTTTTCGCTTGTGGCATTGAATTTGAGAATCTGTACTTTACCTACAACTACAATGGCGCCATCTATCGATGGCTTTTGGGCTAAGCATATGGCGATGTATTTACTTCGATTTAAGATCTTAGAGTATTGTTTTTATCTATAGCGCATTCACTGCATACTTATACAGCTAGTTCTGTTTTTCTTTCTTGTTTTTTTTTTTGTTTTTTTTTTTTTTGGTCTACGCATCATTGTAAATATTCCTAAACAGCATCTAGTCCAAAGTTGTACATAACCTAAAAAAAAAGAGCTATAGAGAAATAAGTATAAGAAGAAGAAGAAGATACATGTATACTCGTTATAAAACACGAGTATAACATGTATTTACTAGCAATATACAGATTTAAATGCCAAGTTTGTATGGTATAAAAAACAGGAGGGGGAGTATATAAGTAAATATGTATGTGGGGGCAAGGGGGAGGGGGAGGGGTGCATAGCAGGTATCAATTACCATATATAGTCTGTAGTTTTGTATTTATATACTTACTGTATGTACGAGTACATATGTATGTATGTGTACATATGTATGCATATATATGTGCATATATCGAGAATTGTGTGCATTACCTATCGATAACGATAACGATTACATTTAGCTGATTTCCAAAATAAAGAATTCCTATTATTATTAAATCATACAAATCTTTCATTTCAATTTGTTGTTGTTTGTTGCTTTTAAACGTCTAAATACTTACTTATTTTTTGAGATCGAATTGATTACATAAAATATATTTTAATTTATTTTAAAATTGAATAAAAAGCTATACAATACATTTTAAACTAAGGGCCGTTTTTTCAATGTACTTGTAAACTGTTCTAAGATATAAATTAAAATTTGACAGCAATTCCAATACCTTTTAAGTCAAAATATATTTTCAATAGTGTCAAACATCTTATTTAGACATTGAAAAAACGGGCCCATTTGTATAAAATATTCCAATAACTTACATTTTTTTTTTGTTATAATTTAAAAAAAATTTAAACTCAATTTGTTATCAAAATGTTGAGAGTCTTGTGAAACACACGCTATTTAATTTGTACTAAAAACCTCTCATTGTTATCCAAAATATATAAAAGAAAAATTAGATTCCAAGAACACTCTATCTTAAGTTTGACCTTGATCTTTCTGTTGGACATAATAATTACCGGTATCCTAGGGATTTGGGCCTCTGGATCAGTGAAAATTCCCACCAGAAGGCAAAGGAACTGGACTACTATTTTGAATGCTAAATTTCTTTAAGATCACTGTTTAAACCAGGGGCAGGCAAGCATGGGCTCCGGGAGTTATGCGGCAGCTCCCAACTTTATTCGGCGCCGTGAAGTCGCACAAAAGCAGCTAGAGTCGAGACATTTTATGACCGTCATAAAAAACAACAACAATGCAGGCACGACTCGCGAGCAAGCTAACAACAACAACATAGCAGTAATTTTTGACACTTGAAATTTATGACAGTCAAAGTAGGTAGACTCGAAAAGGGTTGTTGTTGTTGTAGAGCTCCCGAGTTCAGTATTTGTGCCCACCCCTGGTTTAAAAAAAACATATTTTTCCAAAAAAAATTTTTAATATTCGACCGATTCTTACCTTTGTAGCTATTTATATGTTATAGAAATCCGATCAAACTACGCTTGATATAAGCGATTTAATATATGTAAGTACATTATTCTTCTTGCAATAAGCCAAATAAAATTAGAAAAAATAATAATCGTATGTTTAATCCAGTTTCCAGTTTTAAGCCTTTAGCAAAATGTACGTTTAATTTGAATTGGATGTCCAGTTTAATGAGACTTCAGCCGAAGTCCAAAGTCTGTAATAAGCGAATTTAAACATAATTAGCTTGAAATTACACAGAAAAATAATTTCGGTACAACGAGAATTTTGTAAACATTGCATTTATTTGTTTATCTTTGTTCTTGTTGTTAATTTTTACTCACAAAACGAATTTTGGGCTTAGTTTTTGCAGTTGAAGTAGTTTTTTTTGAATTTCAAATACAATACTCAATGTTTTTGTTGAACAATACACATACGTACATACATATATATGTATATATGTAATTTGTAGTATATTTAGATATACATATATATACATACATATATCTATGGGTGCAAGTAAACATGACTCGACTTTTTTAGTCATTTCCGCTGCTCGTTGCAGTTACAGTTGTTGTTGTTGCCGCCGTCGTTCAGCATTGAATCTGACGCGATCTTACCGATTATGCTCATATATACTATACAAGCAGTCGAACTTCCCTTAACAACGTATCTGCAAATCATTTCCTCACATCCTTCATTATCCATTCGAACGAAAGAGAACGCTTCAGTCGAAAGTACTCGACGTCGGGATACCCTGCTTCCTGTTAGAGATTTCCAAAAATCGAATCTGTTGCGCTTCGTCAAGAAATTTAAGGCTTTACCTAATATATTATAAGTAGTCCGGCATATGATAAAGTGCCTGATGGGTGTCGACGCCAAGATACATTACAGATCCAAAAAAAAGCTCGCCTGTAAACAAACCTAAATGTTTAGGCACAGAATCGCTTCAAAAAAGTGCGACACTTATTAGAAAGAAAGAATCGAACTCAAAAACAATTAAAAACAACGAGCAAACGAAGAAGCAACAACAACACGCGTTTCTGTTTAGCGGATTTCGATAATTTAAATTTTCGAATTTTGTATTCTTTTAGTTTGTTCATATTTTTTGGGGGACGGTGGATCGTTCTGTATGTTTCTTTTAATTCCATTTAATTTGTGTTTTTGCTCAATTTGCAGCTTCTTGAAATTTGCATTTTTTGTTTATTTAGTTTTCTTCTTTATTATTTTTGTTTGCCAAAGCTGTCTGCCCGCTCGTCTGTCTGTCTGTCTGTCCGCTCATACATATATATCGAGCTTAGATCTGGCCAGATCAAGTATGCAATTACATATCATATATATTAAATATAATAACTAGAGAAGGCGCAGCAAATCGCTCTGCCTGCTAATCAAATTATCAACAAGTTTTCTAATATTACAATTAGACAAAAAAAAAAACAAAAAAATTTAGATTTATATATATAAATATAGATATACGTGTAAGTGCTTTATGTATATGTATATATATATATATATATATATACAGAAAAAAAACAACAACTAAACACGCAACATAATTTTTCATTTTTTTTGCGAAGGGATTGGAAGTGTTTTTTGGATTCAGCAGTGTGTTCAGGATCATCTGGGTATTTGTGTGTGTGTGACGGTGTGTGTGTGTGTGTGTGTGTGTGTGACGGTTTAGTGGTGGATGCTCTGGTGGATTGGAGTGCGGGACTAAGTGGGTAAGTTGGGTGTGGATAAGTAGTAATAAAATGCTTAGACGTATAAATATGCTCTCCTAATTTTAGTATGTAATAATCACATTGACTGTCGCCGCCTTTGTCATCATCATTCTCATTATCGTTATCGTTATCGTTATCGCTTTCGCTAACTGTATTGTTATCATTATCGTTAACGACGCCATCGTATCTGACAATCGATATTGTTATCGCTGTCTACATTACTTAAATTTGTTTAGATTTTTTGTTTTTGTTTTTGTTTTTTTTTTTTCAAATATATATTTCTTTGATGCCCGGGATGCGGACTACATGTGATGCCACTGCGTAACGGCCACATTCGCATTCTCATTGAGACGGGCGATCTCCTCGTGCAGATTATGTCCGAGCCACTGCAGAAAGATGCGATCATACGCCGCCTTGCAGAGTCTCAGCGGATTGCCGCGTCTCAGTCCCTGATCCGTTTCGCCGTACTCATCCAGATACGGTGGCTGGACAAAGCATCCCTTGCCGCGTCCCAGGTACACCACCTGACAGTCGCGTATGCGCAAAAAGATTCCAACCTCGGCGCCACAATCGTGGGCATGATGCGTACAGGCGCCGACATTCATCTTGCCCAGCTCCGGCTGGCAACAGTACGAGTGTCCGCATAGGATGGTGCCGCATATTAAGCACATTGTCGGCGTCTTCATCTCCTCGCGCTCGTTGTTGGGACAAAAGATGTCCGAGACGCTGTTGATGAGATCACTGTAGTCCTCGTAGAGCGTCACCAGATGCGGTAACGGACGCTGGCACGGCACCAACGTCCGCGATGATTCCTGCGCCGATTCTGTGCTTTTTGTTGTTGTTGTGATTGCGGTTTTGGTTGATGTTGATATTGATGCTGATGACGATGCCATTGATGGTGGTGGTGATGGTGTTGGTGTTGGTTTGCTCACCGCACGCTCAAAGAGATCGGTGCGAATAAACGTGTGCGAGGCGAAGCTCTGCATCATGGTGGCATACACGGATTCCATGTCGAAATAGACACCCAGCTGTGGCTCCAGACCCAGATACTGGCACATTAAATCAAAGCGATCCGGCTTGTCAGTGGGAAATGTGCTGGGGAAATCCACATCGGTCATGCAGCGATAGAAGAGACAGGCACAGCGCAAGAACGGCTTCATCTCCTGTTCCACATAATCCAGCAGCAATGCCAGATGCTCCGGTGTGCAATCCTCAAGAGCTGCTCGCATTGCCATCTCCTCGTAATCCTCGCGCTGCCGTCCATGAAGCTCAAAGAAGCGAACACGCGCTGCCAAATTGTGTTCCAAATAAAACATTGACAGGGCTTGCTGATATTTGGACAACTGTTCCAGCTGCTTCTTTGTTTGCCCACTTTCACTTTCACTTGGCACTGACATTGACGTCGACTGCTGCATCCGATCCTCACTGTCGTCGTCGTCGACATTATCGTATCCATCTCCATCGCCATCTCCATCTCCATGGGCAGCCCTGCGACGCTCCAGCTCCTTGTCGTAGTCAAAGTAAATCACCGCCTTCGTCAAATTGGCCAGGAAACAAGTTTGCAGTATATAGAAATCAAACATGCTGCCACTCGGAATAATCGCCTTCTTGGCTGCAAATCGAAAGAGACACCAAATTTAGAATGGCTATTGGAATTTGTGATTTCGAAAACAAACATCGACACATTGATGAACCGATGAACCGATGTTTGTCTTAACATCTTTTTACTTATTCAGATTGTTTTTAGTGTTTAGACCAGCGGTGGGCACGCATCGGCTCCGGGAGCTCCCAACTTTTTGCTCGCACATTTGGGTGATCGACAAAGTAGGTAGACTCTAGGGTTGTTGCTGTAGTGCTCCCGAATTCAGATTTCGTGCCCACCGCTGGTTTAGACTTTAATATTGAATTTTAAACATTCGATTCATTTGGAAATTAATACAGATTCAACAATTTTCGTACAAAATCGCAATAGTTAAACCAACGAATTAAGAACTACTACTACTCTTCTTTAATATTTACAAATTTATATGAAAAACAAGTGGGAAAGGCTACAGTCGAGCTCCCGACTATAGGATACCCTTTTATCCGTTTACCCGTTTAAATTTAAAATATTTATTAATGCATGCTTTTAGGCACTAACAAAAACTTAAAAACTTTAATTAGCCTTTACCACCTTTCTATTTGTCCGATCTTGTTACGATTTAGTAGGTTGATAGGTAATAATAGTAGTTAACGTTAATTAGTAAAAAAATAATCCTAAAATCATGTAAACTGTGCGTGTGGTGGCTTTTCGCGATTTAAGGAATTTTAAACAAGCTTGATCTGCGTGGGATTTATAGAAGTCTGTGTGCCAAATTCGGTTGCTCTAGCTCTTATAGTATCTGAAATCTAGGCGCTCACACAGACGGACAGACGGACATGGAGATATCGACGCGGCTGTTGATGCTGATCAATAATATATATACTTTATAGGGTCGGAGATGCTTCCTTCTCCCTGTCACATAGATTGCAACGAATGCAATATACCCTTTTACTTATTTTTTAAGTAACGGGTATAATTAATTAATTAATTTTTAATTGTAATTTTTCAATAATTCTAAATTTAACTCTTGTCATAATTAGCTGAACTGAACAGTGAATTGACAATTTTTCATGATAATCGATATAATCAACTCGATTGATAGTAAGCAAATTATCGAGCTTTTGAACATCACTAAAGTAAACGATCACACATATGTACATATATATAATCAAATCATAATCTAATCGAAATCGTCTGATGGTCACACTACAAATTTCGTTAACATCGAATCTTCGCCTGTTTCAGGAATGCCCTCAACCTTTCACACTCATGATTAGCGCAACTTAATGACAACTCACCATCGGCGGCTACCAATAGATTGGGCCCCATAAAATTGAGTTGGACCAGCATGTGGAAACAGTCCCATTCGAGTACACACGGCCCCTTCTGGTTGAATATGGTGTCCAGGAGCTTGGCAGCCTGTTCGCTCTGGCTGCGAATCTGGGCCGTCTTCAGATCGGACGAGTAGAGGGCGCAGGCGCGCACAAAGTTGCTGGCACAGCTCTGATGCCTCATGGGCAGCTCGGCCTTCAATGGCTTCTGTATGGCATACAGATAGATCTCGAGGGCTTGCAGCGTATAGCTGCACGTGTCCCACAACAGCGAGACGGTGTCCAGTTCGATGTCAGCGCCACTTGGGGCATCCTTGCTCAGTGTGCCCTGCAGTTGACTCTGCATCGCATTGCGCATCGCCTTGTGGAAGGAGTCCATCACCTCGGTCCAATTCTGATTCATCGCTGGCTTCTCAATGATCTGTGCGCTACGCTCCAACTGTGCAACGTCGCCGATTATGTTGGATTTGCGTAGAATGGCAATGCAGCTTGGGTATTTGTTGTAAAGGGGTAGATCCTTGTCGGAGGCGCTCTGAAACGTTTTCAGCTCGGTGGCCAGCGTGCGCATAATCTCCACAAAGCAATCCAGGGGCAACACGCTCTCAGCACTACCGCCTGTTGATGTCGAGGCCATCGCTGTCAAAGTCGAAGTCGGAGGCGAGAACTTGGCGAGAGCCTCGCTGACCGGCAAGACGGTGTTGCTCAGGGTGCGGCAATAGGGACAATGGAACTCCACGTTCTGTGCCTGGGTGAGAGAGACCCGATTCCGCTGTGGACGGCGCAGCTCCTTGGACTCCTCGCTGCTGTAGTACTCCTTCCAGCAATTGTAGTGCATCACATGTCCACAACAGCTCACATGCAGGGCTGCCTTTAATCCAGGCACGCTGGACTTGGAGCTAATCACTCGGGATGTCTGCAGGAACGCCGAGCTGACCAACGGCGGTCCATGGCTGCTAACGCTGCAATCCTCGAAGCACAAAATGCACTTGAAGCTATTATCTCCAGCCTCATACGGACTGCGACGCTGGCCCAGACAGGACACCACTTCGCTGAGCGGTAAAGCGGTAGCGCCCTGTTCCTCCTCCCGCGGATCTGCAATATCCTCCCAGTCCATTAGAGAATCCCCAGGCTTTGGGACACTGGAGGCAGCGCCCTCCTCGTTGCTGGTACTGGTGCTGGCAAACATTTCGGCATTCGATTTCATAAACGACTTTTGGGCATTCTGCATTTGAGCCATGATCTTGGCCCGCCTCTCGGCCGCCAAACGTGACCGGGCCTCCTTATCGAGGCGTGCCTGTTGCTCCGATGTCAATGGCAGATCCTCGCACAGCTGCGACTGCTGAATGCCGCTCGACGTGCTCGCCGCTGTCGATGTGGAGCCCACGTTGGGCGCCTGCTTCGCCTGCAGATCCTTGTACCGCTTGATGGTCCACAGCACAAAGTCACGATGTGCCTCCAGCTAGAAGTGAAAGGGCAGCAAATGCAATTAATAAAGGGCCACATTAAGTGTGTTCCATAAGAAATTTTAAGTCTTCAATCAACTGATCAATTGAATGATTGAACTATTCAGGGGTGCCACAGAAATCGCTTTCGCTTGAATTTCACATCAATTTCATTCCGCTGTCAACTCGCTGATGAATTTTGCGCGAAACAAACTAGCGCTAAATCCGCTGGCGTCCTATGCTGCCACCTAGTCCGATTTAGATTTTCGCAGTCAGGGTCAGCGATGCCACACTTTTAAGTCAGAACTCGAATAAATATGTCTGTTTTCTTTGAATTAAGCATTAAGAAAAATTGCTCTTTTGAGGGAAAACAAGTTTAACCGCAAAATTCTTTTACTTATTGTGCAATTTGTGAAAACATTTGTCACAAAGAGTTGCCAGACTAATGGCAGACAGTTGCTAGAGTTGTCGAGTAACATTTTTTTAGCTAAACAAAATCAACTATTATATAAATAAATTTAATTATATAAATTAAATAAGAAAAAAATTAAAAGCTTATGGTTCTTAAATGATAAACGAAAAAAAGTTGCTTGGGTAATTTAATTCGAGAAGGTGTCAACCCTTAGCAGCCTAGTTCGAAAAGGTTGCTGAGCATGCTAAAAAAAAATTAAATCTCTCGAAGTTCTGTGGCACCTCCTGTCGCTAGAGATTTCTGTGGCACCCCTGATAAACTGAAAAGAAAAATGTACTGCATACATCTAGGCGATTGCCTTGCCTAATAACTGGAAACGTCCACAACTGACGTCACAAGATCCCAATCTTGATGGGATCAAGTGGTATGACTGACAATCAAAAAAAAAGTAAAAGCAATTTTAAAAACATTGGAATCTTGCAAAGATAAATCACGCGTCCTAAATATATAGGTCATATTTGTATTTTTGCAATCGGTCTGCAAGCAAAATGCCAACAGCTTTATCTATTTATCTGCCACATAGCGCTTATCTATTCCACATCCAACAGTTTATCTGACTGACACAAATGGGGCACCGCTGATGTACAGTAAAAGCTGCCTAAGTAAACAAACTTACGCGTGAGCAACGGGCCAACTCTTCCAGTTTGTCCAGTACGCCAAACTTTTGCGATCGCTCATAGAAACTCAGGAAGGGATAATGCTCACTGAGCTCCTCCTGGATGGCAAAGCCCAGCAGATGCAGCACCTACATCATATGAAGGAAGAGTTAAAATCTTTAGAAAATATTCTTAAAGGCAATTCAAGTTGCATTGCTTAACCTTTTGCAGATGACTCTCGGTGAAGGAGCGACTGCGAGCATCCAGCGCACGGTCCATGACCATTGTGGTGATGCTAAGGAAAACATTGCACTGCAAGATGTTTGCCATGGATCTGCAAGGATAAAGAAAGCATTACGACATTTTTTTAAGTAATATAAAAGAAAAGAAGAAAAAAAAACAAAGGATAAAATATTAGGAATCCAAAATAAGGAAGAAAAAATTAGTAATCATAAATCAGGAATTTCAACTAAGAAAAATATTCAGAGTACAAAAATTAGGAAAAATAAAATTAGGAAAAACTAGTGGACGGTGCTACAGTCGAGCATACTCGACTGTCGGAGACCCCGTACTTACTATGGAAAAAAAGTTTTTCATACTAAGACTTGATTTTTGACTGATCGTTCCTATGGAAGCTATATGATATAGTGGTCCGATTCCAATCAAATTTGGTCAGGATGTATATGATCATCCCATATGCATATACTGTCAGTTTGGTTGAGATATCCCAAACAACAAAAAGGTTTTTCATACTAAGACTTGATTTTCTACTGATCCTTCCTATGGCAGCTATATGATATAGTGGTCCGATTCCAATCAAATTTGGTCAGGATGTATGGGACCATTATACATCCATATTCTGTCAGTTTGGTTGAAATATCTCAAACAGCAAAAAAGTTTTCCATACTAACACTTGATTTTCAACTGATTGTTCCTATGGGAGCTATATGATATAGTGGTCCGATCCAAAATCTAAAACAAACTCGATGTGCTTGCAATATAGGCGAACCTACATACCAAGTTTGGAGTCTCTAGCTCTTATAGACTCTGAGATCTAGGCGCTCTTACAGACGGACAGACGGACATGGCTATATCGACTCGGCTGTTGATGGTGATTAAGAATATATATACTTTATGGGGTCTGGCACGCCTCCTTCTGCCTGTTACGCACATTTTTTTTTGTGACAAAGTTAATAGACCCCTTTACTTTTTTGAAGTGCGGGGTCTAAAAAATTAGTAAAAGTATCTTTGGTTTTCCTTTCTTTGGTTAATCTCTTTCGAATAGTTATATGCATTATTCATTATTCAGGTAACAGATAGTTAAAAAAAAATTCTAAATCATCAGAAGAAAAAGCCAGAGACTTAGTTGTTCAAGCGGGTCAAGAAACTGATGATCAAACTATTGCATTTCTACCAACACTGAAAAATATGTGCAAAACGGCAAAAACAATAACAAATCATGATAGTTTAAATGCGAATCCGAAGAGCTAAGCCGAACTAGTTTTAACGCAGGAAAACTGTACGACATCAAGACACCAGTTCACCACAATATGTATGTATATACATGTAGATCCTACAGACTTATAAATAAATGGTTCCCGCCCCTGACCGAATAAATGTCACAAATGTTTTCTTTTAAAAAAATATTTTAGATTTTGGTTTTTCCTAATTTTTGTGTTCCTAATAACTGTATTTCTAATATCGGATTCGTATTTTGGATTCCTAATATTTTCTTGCGAATTTTGGTATTCTGAGTAATATTTTTCGACATTCGTATATAGAATGTACAATCATATTCAAATTCAAATTCATGTTCAATTGCTTCACTTACTTGAATGCTGGCGTCAGCTGGGGCAGCATTGGTGGCGGGCAGCAGACAAGTTGTTTCTTGGCCTTGCGTCGCTCGCGCTGCAGCTCCTCGGCCTTGGACTTGTCCTCCTTGGTGTAGTGATAGAAATAGACGTTAAACTCCTCGTACAGATGCTCCTTCAGCTCGTAGACGCCCTTGCTCTCGGCCCCGACGGGTTTCTTGAACACGGCCACCGTGTTGATGACATCCTCGATGATGCTATCGTTGCTGCCGCCATTGCCGTCGGGCAGAGCACGCGATAGCTCCGAGTGTGAATGGGATTTGGTGCAGAGCAGCTGGATGATCTCCTTACGCAAACGATCCTCCTCACTGACGAGCGAGACGCCCGGCATCCAGCGTTCGCCAATGATGACAATCAACAGCTCGAGAAACTCATCGGTCATGGACAGTTGACGCATAAACTCATCATCCAATGGCGATTGGGCCAAGTCCGTCTCATAATTGGGCTGTGCCCAGGCGATCATATTGAATTTGTTAAGCATATGAATGAGAAACTCGTTGCTCTCCATTAGAGAGGCGCCAATCTGCAGGCAAACGATGTCCCTGTCCAGCATCTCGACGCGACACCGCACATTCCTATAGAAATAGAGCTGGTGCAGCAGCGAGTATCCATTGCGACGCCACATTCCGGCGGCAACCTGTGCGATCATCGACTGTGTGCACAGCACCGGCTCAATAATCTCCCTGGGCGTCAGTTTGATGTTCAGCGCCTCCGTTTCCGCCTGCAGGCTGTCGTAGGTCATGTCATGGGCACCCAGATGCAGATAGATGCCCGCATAGAAGCGGGACAGCGGTAGATGTATTGAAACCGGTCGCAAGGACACATCATAAATCAAACAATTCGCCACATGGCCGGCAACGGTCTTTGGCTCAACCTTCTCGCTGCCCACAATGAAATTGTTGGTGACCAGCGATCGCACCGTCATCTTGTAGAGCTTCCTCAGCAGCTTGCAATCACTGGCCGCCCACTCGATCACCTGTGAAATGGTCGAGGCCAGTTTAATGTGCAAATTAAAGGCGCATTCCCACTCCGGCTCATAGTCCATGTGCTGACCCATCTGGCGAGTTATCGATTCCATGCCCTGCATCACGTTCAGCACACGCATCAGCGCCTTGCAGCCTGTCATTTATCAGAGACAGAGAGAAAGATTCGAGGTTAATATTATATTCATTGACGGAACGAGTGATAACAGTGTTAACGAGTTGACAGCTATGTTAACTTTCAATAAGTCATTATGTACTTTTATCATTAGGAAGTAATACATATAATATAAACAACTTGCTGCAAATGATTCAATAATCATAAATAACGAGTATACACTCGTTAGAGCTGATCAGCGAGTATATTAATCTCTAATGTAGCGAGTATTTATTCTTCGGAGTTTGGTATAGCGTTAAAAGTCATGTAAGCATTTAAGTAACGAGTAAATACTCGTTGGATCGTTAAAGTTCGGCAACTATCCAATAAATATCTAGGCAAAGTAGCGAAAATTTTAAGTAGTTATGCAGCGAGAAAATAGTAACTTGGCGCATACAATATGTATATTCATCTAAAGAGTTACAAGTAACGAGAAAACAGTCGAGTAACGAGTAAGTCAAGATCTGCAATCGTGACGAATCGACTGATACTCAAAATAATATCAAATTAGTAAAGTGTATGTGCATACGAATAAGAGAAGGACAGTGAGGGGGGATAAATATAAATATAAACTATAAAATAAAATGAAACTGACCCTCAAGGAAACCGCTGCGCAGCTCGTTGCTGAGAACTTCCGGCTTGAGACTGAGTAAATAGCGCAGATCGTAGAGTATGTAATTGGCTCGCTTAAAGAACGCCATGCTGGCAATATTCTTGCTGAAATGTAGCCTGCGATTGTGGATGAACTTCTCGATGGCCACATGATAGAACGTGTGCAGGAGCTTATCCAAAATGCCCTCCTGGGCGATCAGATGATGGGCAATGCTTGGGACAGTAAACAGCTGCACGCTGAGCGATACAATCGAGAACGAATGATCGTGATCATCGCTAATAAAGTCCTCAACAATGGTCGCATAGCGTCGGGAGAATTCCTGGGCCAGAACCATTTTGTTCTCATACTCCATGAGCATGCCAGAGATGAGCAGGCGATGCCAGCAGGTGCGTGCCGTTTTCCACAGCTTAACATCGTATTCAAGGATGAGGCGTATGCAAAACGATTCATTTTTTTGCTGCACCAACGTCGCAAAGATCTTGCGGAAGAGATAGTGACGGACGAGGAACTCCTGGAACCAGCTGAGCAACTGCAGTGCAAACTGCTGGCATGCCACCGAATTAATGTTGAGCACAGATGTGCGCAACGATTGACTATTACGGGCATTGGTCAACAGACCGGAGGACGGTATCATTTGGTTCTCAATGGCCGTCTTCAAGTCGTTGCACTCCTTGAACGTATCACACTTGACGACAGCGCGACCCTCGCGATCGATGGCTGCCACAATCTCCATGGCATCCTTGTGACGGCACTTGGCGATCTTTGTCAGTGTCTGTATGACCTGATCGAACGTATGCGACTCATCGTTGTACAGCACCGTGCAAAAGTTGGCACCATCCACCTCACCCTCCAGGCACTGCAGACTCGCATTCGGTTCGATCTCCAGATAGTTGACACAAAATGACAGAACCGCGCTGAAACAAATCTCGGCACGTTCCAGCACGGCGCTCGTTATGATCTTGCTCTCCAGCGGATTCTTGCGATTTGCCTGTCAAAACAATTCAAGGAATAGAGTTTAAATGAGAACACAAAGAGAAAGAGAGTGAGAATCTCTACTCACCAAATGCAGCTCACAATATTGATCTCTCTTCCAGGCCTCGTCGTCGCCACAATCACAGCATCCTCCGCCGCCGGAACTGGACATTTTATACTTGTGAAAGCGATGCGCCGATCGCTTAAAGCAATTGACGCACAGGACACAGGTCGGATCGACGCCACATTCACGGCAACTGTAGGTGGGTTCGCCATTCTTGAACACCTTGCCGCAAACGGTGGCCGTGTTGCCCTCAAGCTGCAGCTTTTCGAGTGCAGTTACCGGATTATCGCCCAGCATAAACTCGACCATAACATCGATGATCTCCTCCTTGGCCAGTGACTCCTTGAACATGCATTTCACTGTAACAGATAATGGGAATAAATGACAATCAATTGCAATTCAAAAGTTGAACAAAAATTACAATTAAAATACTCGTTTAAAATAATTATGAAGCGTCTAGACAACTACAGAACGATGATTTAGCTCAACAACATTTAACAGCAATTAATTCGTAACTGAAACTGGCTAATAAGAGCGGACTACTGGCCAACTATCTACTGGACAACCGATCGACTGGTCAACTGATCGACTGATCAACTGTGTCCAGTGTCCAGTGTGGAGTGTCGAGTGTCGAGTGTGAGGTTGTCACAACTTACAAGACCCGCAGGTCACGGCATGTTTTGACTCCTGCAAGCGCTTGATCTCTTGCAGTAACTTGGTTGTCTTCGCGTTCAATTGGACATGATCTTCAAGGGGGATTAAAT
Source organism: Drosophila limbata (assembly GCA_963924055.1). Classification (NCBI taxonomy): domain Eukaryota; kingdom Metazoa; phylum Arthropoda; class Insecta; order Diptera; family Drosophilidae; genus Drosophila; species Drosophila limbata. The sequence goes on from OZ001351.1 coordinate 24,162,380, forward strand.
CAGAGAATAATATATTATCATCATCGGACTCATACGCACTTTCGTCAGCTTAATCCGTAAAGAGATGAATTTATTGGTTAAGGTGTTTGGCATTTTTAAAAACAAAAAAAAATTAATCAATAATAATGAGTTGTTGTTGTTGTTGTTATGAGAGTATTGGATTATTTGATTTGACTCGATCAGCAAGTTTTCTACATGTTCTCGGGTATTTTTGGCGGGATGACAAATCTTTGTACTCACAAGTTGGTGTATATGGTGCATCTGCAATAAAAAAAGAAAAACAAAACCAAAAAAACATATAATCACAAATAAAACAAAATAGAGAATGAAGAAAAGAAACACATAAAGAAAATTATCTATTTGTTGTCGACTGTGCTCTCAAACTGTTTTCAATTGCGCTCAAAAGTCGCATTATATTTTGTAATTTTTATTTATTTATTAAAATTAAGGCATGTGTATTTAAATTAAAAAAAAAGTGAATTTTTAATTCATTTATTTATTGTATTTAATATAATAATTTAGCAAAATATTTTAAAGTCCTTAGCGATTTGTGTACCAAAATTGTAAAATTAATTACATTTACTATAAGGATATTTCCAGGATCGAGAACATGATATTTGTACGTCTTTAAATTACAAAAAAAATTGCAAAAGTTGACATTTTTAAAACTGTTTGCTCACGTGTTTAATGCATTTTATCAACAGTATTTTTATTATTACAGACAAGCTTTAAAGACTTGTTGTTTTCGAATTATTTATAGAAAACATTGCATCGCGAACGCGACGAAAAACGGAAGTCATATTTGACTTCATCTTGACAAATGCGAAAGTCTGTGAAATGCGGCTAGTAATTTAAAAGAAAATACTCTAAAACCATAATAAAATAATGTAGTTTTCCATTTTAGAAATAATTTTGATATGTTATCATTTTGTTTATTTTACAAGTTTTATTAGTAATTTGTAACGCGACATCACGAACGTGACAAGATTTCCACCTAGTTTGTGCCAAGAATTTGTTCATCAAATTTTATTCGATACATCGAAAACAACTTGTAAAACTTGTTTTAAACTAAACTAACTCAGTGTAATCGTTAAAATACAATCGGTCCATTTTCGAAGTCAATTTTTAAGAAAATGGGCAAAAATAAAGAAAAAGTGAATTTAATCCAATGTAGAATCTATATGTTCATCCCATTGAATTTCTTCTAGCGTATATTGCTTAAATAAATAACTTCAATACATTTTTGAAAGAAAACTTCACAAGATGCGAGTTGTTGATCAATTTTACGTTTTTCGTTGTGGAAATGCCCATATAAATAATTTCTGCAACTAAACTTTTTTTTTATCTTTATAAAGAAAGTTTATCTGGGGTGCCACAGAAATCGCTTTCGCTTGAATTCCTCTTCAATTTCATTTCGCTGTGCCACAGGTCAAATCGCAGAATAATTTTACGCGTATTACACTAGCGCTAAGATCGCTGGCGTCCGATGCTGCCACCTAGTCCGATTCAGATCTTCGAAGTCAGGGTCAGCGATGCCACAATTTTTAGTCAGAATTCGAAGTAAGGTATTTAAAAAAAATATATGGAACCACTTCAGTTTTCTTTAAATTAAGCATTACAAAAATAGGCCTTTTGAGGTTAATAAAGTTTTACCGAAAAAAACCTTTAACTTATTGTGCAATTTGTGAAAACATTTTTCACGAAGAGCTGCCAGACTAATGGCAGACAATTGCTAGAGCTGTCGAGTAATTTTCATTTTTTCGCGCCAATTACTTTTAAATTTTTTTCACCTAAACAAAAGCAATCATTGCATAAATAAATTAAATTATATTAATTAAATAAGAAAAAAATTAAAAGCCTGTTGTACTGCAATCATAAACTTAACAAAGTTGCTAAACAAACCCTTGGGTAATTTAATCTGAGAAGGTGTCAGCCCTTAGCACCCTAGTTCGAAAAGGTTGGTGAAAATGCTAAAAAACATTAAATCATTCGAAGTTCTGTGGCACCTCGGAAATTTCCGTGCGGAATTGCTTTCTGCGGAATTGAATTTCGCTTGCGATTTCTGTGGCATCCCTGTATATATTTTTTTGTTTATAAACGAAACTATGAAACATAATTTAAATTGAGAAAATTTAAAGAAATATTACAAATTTTGGTTAGCAACAAAAACAGCACGTAATTAAATGCAGTTATCGTGAGAAGAATATATAACATTGTGCCAGTGAAACATGTAAACATATGTGAGTGAGTGTGTGAGTCATTCATTTGTTTTCCTTTATTTGGTTATTAAAATAAAAAAAATGTGCAAAACAACTAACCTAGCAACGCAACTGGTTTGCCACTGAATACTGAATAAAGTGAAAACAAACGAATCGAATCGAATCGAATCGAAAGATTCAAAAGCCAAAGACAAACTTGTATTGTTTACACTTAACGCAACGAGCTAATGAATTTTGATCAAATTGATCAAACTGAATCAAAGGGAAACGAGAGCAACAACACAAATCAATCGGCGAAGCCCATTTTAATCGCTTAGATTAATTAATAATAAGACTTGAAAATAAACTCGGGTTCAATGATATATGCAATTGAATTAAGCCTCAACGTCTGGACAATTATTCATAATAAATAATTAGAAAGCACACGTCATTATCATTATCATCAGCCCAGCTGACGTATGAGTAATATTGGTGTGGACGAGTTTAATTCGAGTGCACATTATGTTTTATTATAAATAAACAAAAATATATATATACGTATATTAATGCAAACTGGTTAAAGTCATAGCAATAAATAAACAATGAGTTGACATTTGTGCTTAACCCAAACAAAGACGATAAAAATCAATTCCAGCTAAAACCAAGCCCAAAACATGCTAATGTTGATGCTCATACGCTAGTATGAGACACTAGCTAGTATGTTGAGTTAAACTGCATTTAAAACTTAAGTAACAACCGCAACAGAGTAATCCAAGACTCGGGCCCAAAGCCGAACTCGAGATAGAATATCATTGTCAGCAGCATTAAAACAAAAAATAATAGTCACAATGTTAATAATAATGAATAATAAATAAATGAAAAACCTTCGGCAAACGAGTTTTGAGGTAATCAAAATTGAAATCGAATCGAATCGAAACTTATTCAAAGCACACACACACAGATCGAATGCGAATACAGTTCAAGGTCGTATCATAACAAAAATTCAAAGCCAAAGGGGGGGGGAGAGAGTCTGAGAGTCAGTGAGATGTGGAGAAAGTGAGAAGGAAGATCGATCGCTTGATTCGAGCATTCTTCTGTGCTGTCTGAGACAAGAGGAAACGGGGGCAACGAGGTAGAGAGACTACAATCTTCTTTCCACTACGTTGCACACAAACACAGTCAGCATCCATGTATGTATGTAAATGATGTACATACAATACATGTACATACATATATGATGTATCAATCAACTGCGTGAGCAGCTACAACGCCTGAGGCGCAATAGACTGCAACAAAGAAGACCTGGAAAATCTTTCACCGCGCTCACTTGATTGTGTCCATGTCCATCCGTCCGTCTGTCTACCAAGGCTGCAATGTCAGCTGCCCGGCCTTAAGAATATGACTTCTCCGAGATACATATGTACATACATCATAGACTATATGCACTTACAGTGCAGCACAAAAAAATGTGCTCGCTCAAAAATTTAAACACTATATCGTTGCTACAATATTTTATATTATTATTATTATATATATATAGTCTGGTCTATAAGTAGTTCAAATTTTTAGTTGAACAATTCTATTAGTGACAAAAAAAAATAGATGTAAAGAATTTATCCAATATTCCTATTGACACTAATTAAATTACACAACAATAATCAGTTAAATAATATAAATGTAACTATATTTAGTTAGTTTAACTTCAACTAATGCAACTCTGAGTTATTTATTGGTCAGATGAAGCAAATAAAAAGTTGAAATAAAAAGGGATTTTTATTATAAATACTAAAAAAAAAAAGTCAAAGGAGATATATAGTAATGCTTACAAATGGATTTAAATTGAGTAACCAATCAATGTTAAAAGCCAAATGAAATTATGGCCAAATGAAACGGATATTAGGTATAGGAATTCACTATTCGAGCACCGTAAGCTATTGGGATCGTTTTAACCCGATTGTTTAAACTTTAAAGCCAACATTTCAGTGAAACAATGAAAACAGCTGCAATTCCAGTTGTATTACATACGTGTATATATCTGTTCCAAAGTTTGTTTAAATGCCGTCAATAAAAGAACTCAGAGCCATGATATCAGATATTTTGTACACAGCTCGAAAAAATTCGTCGCTTTAAGAAGTATTTAGTAAGAAAGTCGTTGTCGAGTCGACTCCAATTTATCCATGAATTCTGAACTTTAATCAACTTTAAAACTTAAGGCAGCTATACTGATTAAATACCATAGTAGATAATATTTAAAAATTAACATTCATTACCCTAAAATAGTTGTTTAACTTAATTTAAAACTTTTATTATCTTTTCAATTTTAAAATAAAAATTTTCAAAAAAATTTTGTATTTTTAACTCTAAATATTTAAAAAGTTTTGAAAGTGTGACACATTTCCCGACGATCACTGTACTCCATACATTAATATCCGGTAGATGTCGCGTTCAGTTTTTAATTGCTCCCCATGACAGCCCCTAAAACAAGATGACTCTCGCATATTAACGGTATTTCAGTCAAAAAGAAAGGACAAGAACATATTAAAGGAATTTATGTGATCGACCTTTTACCGAAAACAGCTTTTGATTTATGTAAATACAAGTATGCACTTATATGTGAACGCAAATATCTGTGCTCAATTGGAAGCGACATGTCTAATTGTGTCAGGCGAACAAAGAATCTTCCGAGAACTGCGGAACTGGACACGTCACTCTGGAGCTCCTCAGCGATTCCATTTGGTGTTTAAAAAAACAATGACGATCCTCGAGTTGAATAAACGAAGAATACAGACGTACATACGTAAAAGTACATATTTATATGACTATCTCTTCTTATTTCTTTGACTTTCTTATCAGTCAGCTACTTGGTCAGATAGTCAGGCAGTCGGATTGTCTGACCGTCAGTTAGTTATGCATCTCAAGAGCCAGATGTGAGATTGTACAATAATTAGCTGCTGAGAGTGTCAACATGACAACAATGATGCATCAGAAAAACGCATTTCTTGAGAATGATCGACTAGCAGATACCTCAAGTATCCCAAAACAAATGTACCTAAAGATCGACTTGAAAAATATCCAAATTTAAATTAGATCTAATTTTATTTATTTAATAATATGACAAGAAATAAGAGCAATATTTCTGATAAGACTTTAAAAAGATCTCGGCTAAAAATTCATCAAGTGAAACATGAAATGCTCAACTCAATAAATTAATCAATATCAAAAAGAAATATTTTATAGATAAGAGAAAATTTTTCTAATCTTTTATAGCGGACCAAAGGCGCTTTTGATTTCCAACATCAAAATATAACTGAGAGCATTATTTTGATGCATATTCGTTGATGAGCAAGTCTTATAAAATTTACAAAATTTGCTAAATTCGAAGACAAAATTTGATAAATAAAAAGAATTTGAAAATGTATATGCACACAAGTGTATGTATTCATCTACACCACGTGTTTATCTCCTGATAAAAAACTCCCACTGAAATTCTAGAAAAGGAAAATTTTGCTGCCTCTAATAACTTTACAGAGCTCTAGTCGATTACACAATGCAAAATAAAAGCATTACAAAAAAAAAAAAAAAAACTAACGACAATGGATACAAAATGTATAAACTTCTAACGGAATGTGGCGCAAACTCGTTTGTTATTGTTGCTAGGCTGGGTTGTTGTTGTTGTCGTTGTTTCTATTTCTGTTGTTTTTGTTGTTGTTGTTGCAGGGGCTGCACATAGAAGGTGAGACAGGTAAAGTAGACAAGTGGAATCGTGCAATCAACTTGTCTAATGAAAGGAAAACCGACAGCGCGAAAATCTACGGAAATCGAATAAACAATAACAACAGCAGCAACACAATGGAGTTATAAAAAGGAATTCATACATACATAAACAATATACATACGTATGTATATACATATATACATACATATGTATGTGTTTATGGTAAGAAAAAACCAGCGAAACGTGCAATTTTCAATGACAGCAACAACAAATTCAAGAGCACTGCTCTAAACTGATAACTACTATCTATGTGAATAAATTGATAGATACAGTTAGTCCAGTAATTGCTTACACAATATAAAAAAATTACATACATTTTGGAAAAAAAAACAAAAAACAAAGGAAACAATGAGATACACTATTTAAAAAATGAAAACTAATATTTATTTCCTTATTTACTTTTTTTAAATTCAAATAAATTTAAGTAACTTTTTTTATCAAAACATTTACTGGACTTACTGTGTGTATGTGTACTTATGTTAATACACATGTAGGTTAAACGACGACTCACCTGTTTCCATTTCAGTTTGAAATTCGAAATACTTTGGCGATTCCTTTTTGAAGTAGTCGATGAAATCGTTGCGTGTCAGTGTGCCAGCCTGGAGTTTAAGACGCCATTCCTTTAATGGCGAACTGCCGTCGTGTTCGGGCGGTGGCGCAACAACAACATCCTCCATATCGTAACGATCCATACTAGTTGTAGTTGTTGTTGTTGCTGCTGTTGTTGTTGTTACTGACGCTGTTACAGTTACTGTTGTTGTTCTTTTATTGTGTTACTTTTTATTATGTGTGTTGTTCTTCCTTCTTCTTGAAACTGTTTATTTTTTCTAATTTTTTGCTCTTTTTTGACAATTACCAAGCGACCCTTAATTTAAACGCGAGAAATCGAACGTTTTAATATCTTTGTTCGTCCACTCGCTCTTTTAAAGCCCACCACTCTCTATCACTCTATAGAAGCTCTCTCTCTCTCTTCCGTCGTTTGGTGTTGCTGCTGCTGTTGCAGCGACGAGTGTGTGTGAGTGTGTGTGGGTGAGTGAGTAAGATTGCTAGTGTATGGGTGGGTGGCTTGTCCTTGGTTATTTTGTTGTTGCTGCTGCTGCTGCTGAGATTCTTGTTGCTCGATTGTGTTTTGCAGCTGATGTTGTTATTATTGTTACTTTTGTTTCTTTAGTTTTTCTTGTTCTTGTTGTTGTTTGTGTTGTTGTTGTTGCTGCTGGTTGCATTCGGTCTGTCTTCAATTTAGCTACTAAACGAAAATAATTAACACAATTTTATTGTTGGGCTTTAATTTAATTGTGGTCGTTTGATTTCTGTATATCCAAATAACGAGTGCGCGCACTGATTTATTACCATACATACAATTGATTTGATTTGAGCTTAGGTATGTAGTACATATTTGTCGTCAATGTAATTCAATAACTATTTTTGTATTTGTATTTTACGCAATTTTACTGTAAAACTTTTCTCAAATGACAATTTACACAAATGCTGCTCTCTCTCTCTCTCTCTCTCTTACTGTTGCATTTACAGTTAGTTATAAAATCCTTTGCAACTGTTGCTTGGCCATTTTGGCAATTCTCAACTTTTTTTTATTGTTATCGTTGTTGCTGCTGGTGCTCCTGTACGATTTTGTTGTTGTCCAAGTGCTGCAGCTTCGGCTGATGGCTGATGCTGCTTCGGCTGCAACTGCTGCTGATGTCAATACGAGTAGCAAAACAAAAACAAAACACACGACGCACGACGCATTGCGCGATAAAAGTAAAAAAAAGGAACGTGTAAGAGAGAGCGAGAGCGCGCATGACAACAGCAGTAGCAACAGCAGCCAGCGCTCAAAACGGCATTCAAATTTTCGATTAACAGAACAGCAAGAAAACAACAACAAAATTAAAGAGAAACAAAATCAGCTTGAAACGCAATACATGTACATGGTGTAGATATGCTTATATGTATTTTTATAAACATATATGCAAATACGTACATACAATATGTACTTGGCAGAGACAACAACAACAACTGCAGCCAGCCAGATTCTGCATTTTCAAATTGTCAAACACAGCACAAAAAAAAAACATTCACATTCACTTCATATGTTGGATGTATAATAATAATAACGAATATTAAGCAAGTTTGGCTTTCAATAGTAATAAAAATTATTAAACAATGTTTATTAGTATTATTATTAAAAGGTATACATTGTTTTGTGTTGCACTGCTTTTCTCGTTCACTTTTCTTGCTCTTTAATTTTTGCTTCTCACATGCGCATGCATACATTTGAATTTCAATGTACATATATCTATATATACATAAATATTTATACATATATAATAAGCATATATAATATGTGTGTGGATATTTTCAACAAATGCTTATTGCACTTCCTACGCGAAATAGACAATCGCCGATACTGGACGGCCGAAGCATAGGCAGCTGATGAAATATACAGGCAAAAGAGAATTAAAAAACACTCAGCTGCACACACTCTCGCATACAGAGGTACGACGACCACACACACAAGCATACACTCGCACTAACACACGTACATACACTATATCTATATATTCACATATTATGTGTATGTACTGTCTTTTCCTTTGCGAAAAGAAAGCCTTAACAGACTGTGCAGTAGTCAAGCTGTTCAACTGGCTGCTGCAATTTCGTAATATGCAATGCACGTTTTCAGCTTAGCTTTGCTTTGCTTTTCCGCTTTCAATTATTCGCGTTAGCTTTTTGCTCGCGTACTACGCACTACGATTACGAGACACATTTGGTTATTTGTTGACAATTCACCTATCGATAGTATCGATAATCACCTTCTCTTGTTTATGAAATTGACATAAAACAAACACAAAACCAACATAAATTTGAACTTTTTTTGTGAATTGATTTTGACAAATAGGTTAAGAATAGAGGTGGAGAAACATCGAGTTAAACATCGATGTTTGCAAAACATCGGAACCATCGATGTTTGATAAGCCACTATCGAATGTTTTTTTACACAACAATGTTATTGCTTCATGATTGCGACCCTCTAAAATATTGGGAGGTAAGAATTTAAAAATACAGTCGAAAAGTCGAAGAAAAGGTTCGAGTTTTGGAGATATTCGACTTATAGAGTTCTTTTTCTTAAGTTTATTAATTTTACAGCCACTCATTAAGCTCGAGTTAGAGAGAAATTCGAGTTATAGAAGTTCGAGTTATGGAAGTTCAACTGTATTATGAGAAATATGTTTAATAACAATCTCTTTTACAGATGAGTCCTAATGAATGACATAGCTTAAAAAACCGTTTTCAAAAAATTTTTATGTGCTCAAACATTTTGGGACGCTAGAGTGTCTTTAGAAACATCGATGCTTTTTTTTAAAACATCGAAAACATCGATGGACACACACATTGATGTTTCTCCACCTCTAGTTAAGAAAATTGTGTTCAATTATATCGATATTGATGTGACCAATTTATGTCAAAATAGTTGCATCATTTTAAAATCGATAATTTTATTGTGCGTAGCGGTATGTCGATAAGTTTAACTGCAACAAAATTTCAAACTTGAAAGGCAACGTGTTATTTATTTTTTTTAAATTAACCTATTTTAAAAAAATATATGATTTAATTTGTGTGTTGTATTTAAAAATGTACAATCTGTCAATTAACTAACGCGTATAGCACCGCCCCGCCGGATTATTGGCGTTGACGATTTCTCAGCATCGTCAACTAGCTAAATGCCTCGCCTGACCGGTTTTGGGGCAAAAATGACCTTGGCCGGCTTGCACAGCTCCAGCTCGCTGCCGGGTCGGACGGCCAGGCACAGTTGAATCTCCACCAGAGATGCCTCTGTCCAGACACTGTGCGATAATAGAATCGTTGTCCGCAATCGCACGTTCGTTTCGTGCTCCCCCTGCTCCGTCATGATGGGCTTGAAGTCGGTCATTTTGGGCACAACGGTGTGCATGTGCTGATCCGGATACTTGATCTTGATGCGCATATCCGCCTTCTGCGATTCCAGCAGATTATCTATTTCGGCCACAAACGGCACGGCGGCAATTAAACCGGCTGTCACTTTAATGACATTATCCTGGGACTGCAATGGACACGGCTCCAATATGTTGGCCATGCAGCGTCGTATCTTCTCATTGGCCGGTGGCAGCGACAGCGGCGGAGCATGCTGCACCAACGGCAGTATCTCGCGAAACACTCGTCCCGGCTTCGGATCCGCAATTGCATCCAATTTGGATAGAAGCGAACGCGTAAAACTATCCGGTTCCGCTTGTCCCGGCTGCAGTTGCGTTTGCTTCAGCTTCAACTTGACATCCTCCTCCACCATCTCTGGTGGCTTCTCCCCAAACCCGGTGCTTGTGGTGCGGGTGCGCATAAAGGCGCTAATGTCGCCAGCCGTCTGCAACAGCATCTGGCACGGACCCAACGCACTCTGCGATCTGTCGCGCACCACGAGAACCAGATGCAAGGCGCTCGCCCGCAACCGGAGCTGCTTCACCTGCAAAATATCGCCGTAATTGAGGCCGGAGAACGTGTGCTGCAGCTTCAAGCAGTTGCGTATCAGCTCCGCCAGCGACTCCTTCAACGGCACCCGACTCCGCTGGGTGCTCGCACAGCGCTGCATCTGCTCGATCTGGATCTGGGCCGAGAGGAAGGTCTCCAGGAAATTCGAAGGTCCATACATATCCGCATCGATGGCGCCCAAACGCTGCAACAGACAATTCTCAGGTTAATTTCAAGGCTAATCCACAATGACAATTGCTTAAAGTTTGACTTAATCTTTGGATGAATTTTAAGTTTTAAGAGAGGGTTAGAAAAAAAGAGACAAGCGAGCAATTAATAATGTCAGCTTGAAACCCCAAACTGAATTTTATTTAATCAATGGATTAATCTTTGATTTTTGGAGCGAAAAGCAATACTTTCAACTAAAATCCTAAATTCAATTCAACTTTAAAGGTATTAATCAAATTAAAGTTGCATATAACTTTAAAATAATCATTGCTTTCTTTTTAGAGAGGATTAAGTAGAGAGAAAAGGAAAGAAATATGTTGTTTTCTCACAGCTTAAAGTTTCAAATACACATTTACTTGAAATGATTAATTCTCAAGTTAATCGTTGCATTACTTTCAAAGATTAAATTAGATCGAAAATGTCAAGGAACAAATATGCTTCCTAATTTTAAAGGAAGATAAATTTTCTTAATTTGCCATTGGATTATTTTAGAATTGAATGATTAATTTATAGCTAAGTTTAAACAAAAATTATTTTCGCCAAAAACTCGAATTAATCATTGGATTAATTATAGAGAGAATCAGATAGATAAGGAAAGGTCAATAAAAAATTAATCATTGGATTAATCGGAATTAATCGGAGCTCAGAGTGCAATACAAAGTTAGTGAATAAAACGAAAGAGAAAGAGAGAGAGAGAGAGTCAAAGCAACTGTATATTGCTGTCTCTCTTTAAGATATGTTGATACCTCTCTCTCTGTCTCTCTCTCTGGAGAACTGTAAAGCTCACCTGTAGGTTGGATTGTGCCGTCTTGAGGAGCTCAACGCGCTCATCGGTCTTGGTGAAGATCTCACCAATGTGATTGAGAATCATTTGCAGATATTCAGCCGAGCTGCCGGCGGCCTGGAGGGCATCGTCGATGCGCTTCGTTGTCGAGGAGGAGGAGGCACCATCGATGGGCAGCTGGGGGACCAGTTTGGGCATGGAATCGCGCAGATAGGCGTAGTGGCGATGCGTCGCCGTGGGCAGGAGACTGATGATGGGCACCAGATGCTCGGCGGCATTGAAGACGAGAATAAGGACGCACAGATAGGCGGGATCTTCGACATCCCGTTCGGGTGTCTCGAAGAAGGGATGCACGTAGAGCAGATGACCGGTGACGGCCATCACCAGATGCGGATGCTTTTGGCCAATCTTGCGCATGCAGGCGTATGTGGAGTGACGATCCTGCGGATACTTGGCCAGCACATCGAGCAGCTTCTGGACGACCATGAGGAGGCAGGTTTGTGTGGAGACGCGACATGCGCCTAGCATAAGATGCAATCCCTCGCGCACATCCACCGAGTAATCCTCGAGAGAGCCCAGCATTATCTCCAGCTGGTCCTCGCGCAGCACAATGTGTCGGGCAATGGCCGTCAGGCTGTAGATGGCCTTGAGACGGACATCCTCGATCTCATCGTTGAACATGTCCACCAGAAAGTCCAAGCTGGTCACGGCAAACTCCGGCCGGGACATGGCCAGCTTGCACATGGAACCAACGGCAGCGGTGCGCACCTCCAGAAATTCATCCTCCAGACCGTGGATAAGGGCACCGCACGCACCGCTGGCTATCAGAGATATGGTGCGTGCATCCAGATGCTCCTGTGGGGCATCATCCGCCCAGCGTTTGCCGGACGACCACTCGCCGCTGGCAACGAGACGCGCTCCCCGCTCGTGGGCATTGCGCTTGCGTCGCAGATTGCTCATCAGCTTCTTGTCGAGCGTCTGGTTGAGGAACTCGCTGCTGACGTGCGTCATGCTGCCCAGCAGATCGGCGGCCAGGACGCGAATCTGTAGCGACAGATCACAGAGTGCCTCGCACACCTTGCTGAAGGCCGCATCGATCATGCGAATGTCCTCGTGTTGTCGCTCCATATTGATGACATAGTCCGGATGCCGATTGCCCAGCATGTGGACCAGACGCAGTGCCTCCTTGCGCACGCACTCATAGTCGTCCTTCATCGCCTCGACGGCCCGCTTGTACAGCACGGGCGGCAAGTGGGAGCCCCTCTCACCGAGCGTCAGCAGTGCATGCAGCGCCTGGGCACGCACTCCCGAATCCTGCGAATCAATGTAGAACGCCAGCTTCCACACATACTGTCGCTCGCTCTCATGACAGGTGGCAAAGCGTCCAATCACGAGCATGGCATTCTTTTGCGTATGCGTCGATCCGCTGCGCAGCTGCTCCTTGGCCAGATGGGCCACCTGTGTGTTGTATGCCAAGGGCACCAATTGCCTGCGATGCTGTCCAATGCGATAGAGACACATCATGCCCTGGGCGAGCACCTTCTGTGACGTCTCCTTGCGCAGCAGATAAATGAAATAGTCGATAATCAGTATGATGCCCTCCTCCGTGCTGCACTCACATCCCAAGCCCGAGAGCAGCTCCAGCAGTTTTACACGGACGGAGGTGTCGCTGTCGCGCTCCTGCAGCTGATACAACTGATGGATCTTGGCGGCGGCCTCCTTCAGCTCCGCGATCTGCACATTCTCGTACACAATCTCATCGGTGATCTTAACCAGCACCTCGAGCAGCTCCCTCGTCTGGCACGTGCCGTTGCTACCGCCACTTATAGACGCTGTGGATGTGGCTGTAATTGTTCCTATTCCTGTGCCTGCGGCTGTGACTGTAACTGGAACTGGCAGAATCACGGGAATTGTGCTGCTGCCGCTGCCGCCGCTGCTGCTGCTGGTCACGTTGTTGCTGGCGGGCAAATATGGATCCAGGAGCGCTAATACTTGAAGCTTCTTTTCGACTTTTACCTTCGGCTTCGTTGCTGCTGCCGTCGCCGTCGCTTGAAGCCGCAACTTTTTCAGCGGCGGCACGCCAATGATCGTCTCAATGAACGACTGCGGTTTTTGAATGGCTAGTGCCATTTTTGCTACCTAGTCCTAATCCTGGCTTAGTGTACCTTTCGTTCTTTTCTATTTGTGCTGCGAATATTAGCAATAAATGCAATTAGTTGCAATTCAATAGTGTTGGGTTGCTCATTAGAGCTGGGATAAAATCGATTCTAGAATCGATTTAATCGATTCTCTTTTTTCGTTCAAACATCGATTCTGTTTTGGTAGAATCGATGAATCGATGAAGCATTCATCAGCTAAATTCCATCACTGTGAATAAGGAGAGGAACAAAACGTGCGAATAACGGTAATTTAATAAAAAATTGTGCTTTTAACTGATTAAATAGATCTATATACGCCCTACGCTATCTGTGCATTCCAGCATGCTCCACCGAATCAGAACGAGTGTTTAGTAGGGCTGGATGCATTGTAACAGATAGACGCGCCGCTCTAAAACCAAAAACTGTAAGCAAGCTTCTGTTTGCAAGCAAGAACGAATGGCTTTTGGATATGTAATCATTTCTTTTTTTTTTATGTTCTGGAAACGTAATTTTTGTTAACTTTTTATGTTATGAAAACCAATTCTTTTGTTATTTATGTTCTTAACTTATAACTTTTCCTTAGTTATATTATTGAAATGTATTTTTAGTTTGCTTTTTATATGTATAAGTATATGATCTCCATGAATTGATCTTTATAAATTTAAAAAAAAAAATGTTTTTTTTCGATTTAATTGACTTACTCGATTTTTTTCTAAAAGATCATAAAATCGATGCACTGAGAATCGATTTTATCCCAGCTCTATCATGAGTGAGTGAACAAAAAAGAGTTGCTCACTGAAGTGAGCGAGTGAACATGTTCCTTCCAAATTGTTCTTTTCTGCTCAGTTGCTCCTTTTTGCTCACTATCGCTCAAATGTACGGTTGGATGTAGAGGTAAAGAAGCATCGATGCCATCGATGTATGCAAAACATCGGAGCCATCGGTGTTTGGTGGGTCACTATCGAATATTTTAATATACAACAAAAGAGATAAAAATCCTAATATTAACGACCCTCTAAATTATTGGAAAGAAAGAATTTCAAAATATTATGAGAAACGTTTAATACAATCTCTTTTACAGATGACATTTACAGATTTAAAAAACCGTTTCCAAAAAATTTTATGGGCTCAGCAAACATCGAAACATCGATTAGTTTGTCCACCTCTAGTAACAAATGCATTAAACGACAAATGGTGCAACTGTGTGGCAGCCTTGGCTAAGCTTGGGGCAAAAAAAAAAGTAACAGAACACCAGCGTTGCCAAGTATGACCGTTAAAAAAGACAGATTTGAATATACAAGTTTAAAGAAATAATATAAAAATTTGTTTGTGCTTTATAGCATTCTGTTATTTTATATCTACCTTCTTTGCATTCTAATTTAAAAATAAAATATAAATTTGCTAAAAAACAGTACCATATTTTTTATTTTTACTTTAAAATTTGCTTATTCAAATCTATCTTTTTTAAACAGACTAATTTGGCAACGCTGCTGCCGACACAAGCGGAGTTAAATGTCAAGGTCTTCTTCTTCACATTACGCCAGCGTTTATTTTATATGAAGTTTTTGGGTTTACGCCAGGCCTTTTTTTGAGTTTGCGCACTGTGCCTTCATGTTTTACCACACACTGATTTAGTATAAGGTCGATAAGACCCTTTATTTTTATTCTTATCGATTTTCAGTTTTTGCAGCCCTATTTTTTATCTCTAGAAAACTCGATTCGATAATTATAAAATGACAACTTTTTGGAAATGACAAAATATTTAATTTGTATTTTCCAATGAAGGGCACCCACTCAATGAAGAGCACTCTTCATATACACATATCCAAGGAAATTTGGCCTGGCACAAGGTATTTGTTAAATTACTTGTTGTATTTAAAAGTGAATCGATATGTTTTAGGCAACTCAGAATAGCAGCTGTAGCCACAGGGGTGCTTTGATTATATGGCCACACTGCCATTAATACCAAATATGCAAGTGCACCCTTTATATGTGTTTGTGTTGCAAAACGTGAGCATATGTAAACATACTAAAAAGGAACAATAAAACACGTTTAAAGTTATTTGAAAATGTTTGTTTATTAAAATGTTGATTTAAACTACATTACATGATTACATTGTCTCGCATACAAGGAGGTTTTATTTGGAATCAATTAAGTGAACATGTCTAAGTTACCAAAATGTAAAATACAGACAGATTGCCTGTTACTTCAAGTAATTGCAACTGCAAGACAACACGGCCAATTGTGAGAGTGCTTCAATCAAACTTCTGAACGGGCAGTCTCAAATTATGAATCGCTTCCAGCTGAGAATTATTAGAATTATGTAATATTAGTAAGAGTTTCGAAATGTCAATCTGTAATTGAAATTCGATTCGATTTTTGCGCGTTGATAATTCGGTCACACCGAACATACCGAGCAGTGTGGCCACTGCGAAATTCATCGTGTGCTACGTTCGGTCACACTGCTCACTCAGAGCTGTCAGTTGTTAGAGAGCCGAGCGACTGTGAAGACGTACGTGTGTGCTCATACAGTGCTCTCAGAATTTATTTTTGGTAAATTTTTTTGCTTCTGGTATAAATTAATAAGTATCTTAAACAACAAAATCACGATAATAAAATTAATTAACGCCGCCATAATTATTGATAAATAAACAAATAGTTTAACGTACTATGCTGAACGAAGCAATTTATGCTAATTTCAGGCCGTTTTTTTCCCCTACTGGCAGAACAGCAAGCAAATATAACAAAAAAAATGAAAGAAAAAAAAAAAAAACAATGTAATTACACATTACCGCGCGCTCACTTCAGCCAGCAACACTAACATCAACAATGAAATATTGTTTTGTTAATGCAACACATTGAATGTATGAATTGCAAATGAAACAACATTTTCTGAAGCGACACATTTATTTGCGTACATACATATATATAATAACTATACATATATGGGAGCAATTAATAAACATTGGATATTTTTGACAAATTCACTAGATAATGGGCACAAATATAAACAAATACATTTATATCTACTAAAGAAAAAAGCGTTAGCGTTTCTTTCATGCAATTGAAATTCGCGGAAGACGACACGACGACGACGGTGAAGAAAGATTTTTACTCGCGTCGCGGTATACTTCAACTGTTTTTGAACTTTTATTGCGTTGCTGCTGAGCAAGAGCGCCAACTACAAAAGTCGCCGCGCAGCGCCCAACAACAAGTCGCTGCGACAGAAAGAAAAAAATTCAACGAAACAAGAACGTGTGTGCGAGTGCAAAGTGTTGAGAGCCAAAGAGAGCGAGCGTGCGCGATGTGCGCTCAAATGTAGCCAACCTCAGCTGAATGCATGTGTGTGTGTATGACTGTGTCGCGTCAATTTTGCCTTCGCCGCACTACGCGTTGATTACTGTGCGCGTTTTTCGTTTATGGCCGCTGCCGTAAACTCACTGAATTTGCCATTGTTGCGAGTCGCCGTTCTCAGCGAGTCGCCGCCGTAGCCTCGGCGCGCTGCTTTGTGGCTGTCCGTGGTCGTCTCGCATAGTTTGCTTGCTGTTTTGTCAGAGGACAAAGTTTTTTTATTCTTGTAACTAGCACACTACTGTTAATTATCTACTGGCGCAGTTATTTACTATTTATTATGCCAATTTAGCAAGATTATCAGAATTCTAGCAAAACGAACGATATTAGATGCATGCATATAAAGTATGTACATATGCTTACATATATATGAAAATACTATACATACATATATGCGTGCGAATTTAGTCACTGTTGCTTGTACAAACGGAAAGCCGAAAAAAATACAACAATCGGATAAAGCATATATGTATGTATTGCACATTTGTATGTAAGAATCATCAACATCGGCCAACAACACGAAAGCAAAAAAGAAAAGTGTACAAATACAAAAGCAAGCAAAAGTAACGGAAAGTTCGTAAACGACATTCTTTGCTCGCTCTTGTCGGCATTGTCGGTCCATCTATCGCTGCGGAGCAAGCGAGAAGGCTAAACGGCGACAGCAAAGCTGCTCGCTGAGCAGCAGTGGCAATAGCTACGAGCTTTTGAGAGAGCAGGCGACGCTCAAACCAAAGAGTAGCAAGCACATTACAAACGACGCGACCTACTCTAAAAAAAGGTGATTTTTTTTTTCAATTCGTATTATTTCTTTCATTTTATTTTCGTTTTAGTTTTTCGCATAATTGTAACTCCTCTGTAGGCTAACAAACTTGTAAATTAGCTTGTAAGTCTTAGTACTTGAAAAGTCAACAGCAACAACAACAGCTACGACAACAACTATCTGAAAAAGCAACAACAACGTGCCTTGACAAAGAAAATTACAATAAGAAGAAAAATATTAGTAGACCATACATACAAATACCATATATAATATCTTTTGAAGCTAAAGAAAATGCCTATTTCTGTGCAACGGAATATCATTACCAAAAATGAAAAAAACCAAAATATAATAATATGAAAAAAAAAAAAAAAAAAAACAAGAAACTATAGCTAAATAAACGTAATTTTCATTGCCTTTACCAAACGAAAAACAAAAACAAATTACAATTTTTCTTCGCACGTATGCTCTCTCTTTCTCTCTCTACTTCCTCTCGCTGACAGCTAGTCGCCGTCGTTGGCTCCGAATTTCATAACTAGTTTGTGGGTGACAGTCATCACATGTTTACTCAAATATGTATGTTAACGGAATAAACCTCAACCAGTTGGAAAATTATGTTCTTGCAGCTAAAGTGAATGAAATTAAAAAATAAGTTCACAGTTTTGTTCTACACATTCTACAAAATTGCATTTGGGACAAAGGAAAAATAAAAAAAATCTAAATGCGCCATTGCGCTTCCCACTCAGAAATGTGAACGCGTCATTCTGCGCTCATTTGTCGCTTTGTAGCGCGCTCACTTTCGTTCAATTACAAAATATATTAACATGCGCTCTTACTGCCAGTGCTACCACACGTGCGTCGCCCTGCTTTTCTTTGCTTTGAGAATACAGCCAAATGCATGTGTTTGTGTGTGTATCAGTATGTTATTTCCTGTTAGTTTGTCCTTTACCACAAAGCACAGCGACAAATTTATTACCCTTGAGATTTGCAAGCGACAAAAATGTACAACAGTGAGCAATACATAACTACTTAACTGTTTGCGATGGCTGTTACTGCTGTTGAGAGTGAGAGAGAGTATTGGGCTGATGGCCAATCACTGCAGCATTTCCTTTTTGGATCTGATCTGCATGTGTATTGTCTTTATTTCTGTTGGGTTGGATTGAGGGGGGCGTGTTCGTTCTTTTCTATAGGTTTTTTCTATCAAGGGCATTCAACCTTGAAAAGCTGCTATGGACATGTAAGCTAAATAAATTTCAACATGATTGCCGATTCATCCTTGCGTCTGATATCGATGACGTCAGATCGACCAACCCGCTTGCCTGTCTGACCAAGCAACCAACCGCCTGCCCGAAAGCACGTTGGCTATTTTTATAAAGAGCAGCCCCCAACTACAGTGTATTCGCCTACTTGTGTATATGAGAATGTGTGTCTGTACATGTGTGTCTCGCTGTTGCCATCACCGCATTCCTTAAATAATTTTGTATTTTATAACGGGGGGAAGAAACAAATTGCCAAACGTTATATACAGCAGCAGAGCACACAGCGCATTGTCGCGAGCGCACACACACACACCTATGCCTACAATCGCAGAGGCAAACACAGACACTCATACGACAATGCTCTGCCTCTGCCGCCACCTTGTTGACCCAGCTAATTTTTCGCTGGGCCCTCTGCCGCGTTTTCGAGCTAAACGCTCGGGCCCGCGCTGGCGGCAGACTGAACGTTTTCATACATTCGAAATTTCAACGAACTTCGGTTTGTGGCCGTCAACCACCGCTGCCGCTGTCGTCGTCGGCGTTCAGTGTGCCGTTCTCTGTAGCTCTCTTTTGTAGCTTTGTAGCGAGTGAGCGTCGAGCGACAACAGCGCACATTTCATGGACTAACAAGTTTTCGCCGCAATTCGCTCACTTCATTACTGCTTCCTCTCCTATTTATTTTTCTTGAATTTTTTTTTTCACTTTGTGGTCAGACTATAGACGTTATCGTTGGCTGTGTTGTTGTTGCTTATTACAAGAGCTGGCTGCAGCTATTGTTCCTGTTTTTATATTTATAATTTAATGAAATTATGCTAAATGCCGTATCTTGCACACACATATATATACTTACATATACAAAAACATACATACATACAAAAACAGCTAGATTTACTCAATTTGCAAGCAGAGCGACGTCGCAGAGTCTGTATGAGTTTGCGTTTGTTTCCGTTATCCATGTATACATACATATACGTATGTATGTATGTATATATGTATGTTGTATGCTTATGCATGTGTGTCAATTTTCATAGTGATGTAATAGTTTTTTAGGTGCGGCTTCTTTTCTCAGATTATTATTGCTGTTCTATCTTTTAAATTTTTCATACTTTAGCGTGCCAAACGAGGCCAAATGCATGTACATACATATGTATGTATATGATCTGCATATATGTATGTGTGTTTATATTTGACAAAAAATTATTTGTATGTGTGTTGAGAGTCTAAACGCCTCTGTTCCACATTTTTACTTGTCATCATTGTTGCTGTTGTCAATATAACGTCCCTCAGTTATCCCACAACTCTATCTGCTGTTAAAGGGTCATTTGTATGTACGTATGTGTGTGTTTAGATGTGGAAATTTAACTTCCGCTTGTCAAATCTGCATAAATCAAATAATGGTGATACCCGCACAATATATATGCGTTTGTGTGGGTTTGTGTATGTTTGCCACAGTCACACTTATCGCTAATTTCTCAGCGTATTTACATTCGTATTACATACACGTAATCGGTTGTTCTGCTGTGTTCTTTTGTTTTATCTTCTCATGCATACACAGGCATGTATTTCATACATATTTATGTATATATGTACGTATGTATGGGGTGTGTTTCATAGTCATTCAATAAATTAAGTCCATTAAAATCATGTATTAAAGTTATTGGCCTGCATCTGTATGTATGTCTGTATTTATGCATGTGCACATATGTAACAATAAACTGTAAATGACGTAGCCCCCATAGTGTCTCTGTAAGTGCATTATACAGTAAATTTATATTTATGTTTGTATGTGAGTGCGCTGATTTTAAATATTTTAAGTAGAGCATGCAGAGCAACGTCATAGTTACACACACGCGCGTTTACAAGTGAAGAGAAAAGCGCGTGTAAGAGCAAAACATCGATCGATGGCGTCTTTGTGCTTCTCTGAGAGAGGCGCCGAGATTTTACCTGTCAAACAGTGGAAACAGCAAAAACAACAACAGCGACAACATTGCAATGAAAGAAAAAAGAAACCCGCATATTCAATTGATTTTCAAGTTTATAAGCCAACGTCGTCGTTACAGCTGTTTTACAGCTGGAATTTGTCCCCTTTTTTTTGCTGAATGATCGAAAGAGCAAGATACATAAAAATGTATGTACATATGTATAGCTATGTATAGCTATAGACTGCCGTCTTATCGCTAGCAAATGCCTCGTAATTCATGTACATACATATGTATGTTTGTATTCTACATTAATAATTTTTTTTTCAATCTTGTTCATTTGGTAGGCTTTTACCAGTATTATAAAAATTGTTACATTTTTGGCACTCTCACGTTTATGAAATTAAAATATTTTGTATGGGCGTGTGCGTGTGTGTGTTTGTGTGACCGTGAGAGCTGCACTCAATGTGTTTTGTCATTTCTTTCGTTACTCATTCGCACCTTTCGACAGTTTCGTCGGTCAGTTGTCGGCTTTGTCATCGTCATCGTTAGTGATGCCCAACCAGCACAATTAAAATCCGCACTGTGAAGCTTTTACACATACTATATGTACATAAATACATATGTACATATAAGTGTGCATTTTAGCTATTGTTACCAAGTTTATAAGGCAGCTTATATTGATTTAACCAAAATCATTTAACTTAGTCACTTAATGTTCTTATACAATTTATCACATATCGCAGGGTTGTATCTTTAAAAATACATTTCAAGGCAATAACTAGCAAATGAATTTAATTCTCGTATTAAACAGCTCATTTAAAGTGATTATATGTTATAGTAATAAAACTAGATTTCATTCAATCCTACTAAAACTGCCGTATAAACTTGGTATGTGTGACCATCAACGAACGGTAAATGTGTGAAAGCCAGAGAGAAAGAAAGAGAGGCAGCAGCAGACAATCATCTGTAAATGTAAACAGATTTTAGCAGCCAAAAAGCAGAAGTTGAGTCCAATGAGCGCGTGCGTTGACAGCTTACTAAATTATTGAGTGGTCAACGACGCAATATTAATCTAAACATTTATTAGAAGTACTAAATCGCACATGCACATGCACATATACATATGCAAATGTATACACATACATACATATGTACGTTTAAATGTATTAATGAGCAGGCAAACATAAGCATAAAAATTCATTGATTTTGACTTTTACTTTCTGCTAAGCTCGCGTCGCGTCTGTTTAACTCTTCTGCTTCTGCTGCTGTTCGTTGTGTTGGCGCTTTCTTTGTTGTGTTTATGCTGTTTGTCTTTTCTACATACATATGTACGTTTGTATGAACATATATACATATGTATACATATGAATGATATTGAAGCGCTCTCTTGAATCTCCATCTTCTAAATATGTATGTATATATGTACTACAATCTTAATGTGGTTATTTTGCTTGCTGCTTCTATCACGGAAGTGTGTCATGCACATTGAATCAATGAATAGCAGGCAAATGCAGTGCCTAGACAAATGTATGTACACACATACATACATATGCATATGCAGACGCACAGCAGTGAACGCAAAGCAATCAAAATTGGCACGTCCATTGCTGTCAGCTGTTTATGTGTGTGAACAGTGTGTACACACTCAACAAATCATATATGAGTTGCTGATTGGAATGATCCAAATAGGAGCATAAACATGAATACACACAAGCATACATTGACATATACATGTACTTAAATATGTAGCTTTACTGTTTTTACTCGCCCGTTGTGTGTTTGTGTGTGTGTAGTTGCTTGAGTTTTTGACGTCAGTGTAATTGCGTACCTCGCTTAATGGTTAAATGAAATTTAAGTGCTCATCCGTACATGCGTACAGATACATACAAACGTACATATTTACTATATTAGTTTAATTAATTTACGCGTCGAACGTAATGTGAGGCAAGGCAATAATAGAAAATCCTACAAATGCATAGGTACGTACGTTTATAGGTAAATCAATTATCATAAATGTACATATGTATGTATGTATATATTTTTGAGCATATGTAATTTAATTATTAGCATGCATAGTAAATTTTAGTGCAACAACACAAGGATGCTTAGCGAGGAAACATTGACAAATACATACAAACATACGTTATATATGTACATATGTAGGCGTTCGGTCAAGGTCAGCGCCTCAAGTTAGGGTGACCAGCGTCTAATTTTTTCGTCTGTCTTTTTTAGTTCTGTTCTGTCTGCACCCACTCTCTGTGATTATAAGGTTCTATGTCTGTGTGTGCGTGTTTGCCAGACTGCAAGTCCAGCAGCGACTTTGCCGACGTCGTCGTTGGCTCTGGCGAACTTTTGAGCACGTTTCCACTTGTACTTTTGTGTTGTTGCGTTTGTGTCTGAGTATTGATTTCATTATCCTGCCGAAATAAAAATAAAAAAAAACGCCCAACAACTTAGCCCTGTTGTCTGGCAGCATCGGTTTGTCCTACACATAACGGTTAATCATAATAAATCGACAGCTGTGTGTTGTTGTTATATGGGAACCTAAAAATGTCAACGACTCGGGGTTTGTTGTCGTTCCCATTCTTACTGCGCCTTTCTTTTTCTCTCCCTCTCTGGCTCCAGCTTCTCTTTTTGTGTGCGGTTCATTGACATCTTTGAACTGAAAACTAAGGGCAATGCCGACATTTGGGGTTGCGTTTTATCTTGATTTAGGGGTAAAAAGTGTTTTTGTTGTTGTTTCACTTTATTTTATTTTTATGGAGCTTCATTTAAATATGGCGCATTTCGATTTGCGTTTTCAACACTGTCCATGTTTATTTAGAATCTCCAACAAAAAATTTACACAAATTTTATGCAAAGCCTTGAATCTGTTGATTGTGGTTGATTTCAAATTTCCATTCAAATAATATACTGACACATGTAAGTTAACTATTGTAACTTTTTACTATTCACATCCGTTTATTTCTCTTATATTTATGGTACTATAATTGTTTTGTTCGATAAAAGCAATTACTTCCGCCATCGGTTTTTCGATGAAAACATTATTGTGTATGTGGGAGGCAATGTTACAATAATATTTTAATAATACTCTACTAATACTCTTTTTTAACTTGTTTGTCTTTCCAGGCTCCTTGGTCGAGATTTCCAATAAACGTAATTAAGGACTATTAAGAGGTGAGTGTTAATCGATAGCGATCAACTTCGATATACAATCAAAAACTAGCGATAACAATGAGGGTCAAGTCCGTGATCACACGTAAATATCTATGATACATTTGTATCTATCGAGTCGCTGACGGTGATTTCGGACGACTGAGTAATCAAATAGCTATCGATGACGCACAATAAGACGATAATGGAATTAATCCAAACAGCCGGCAACAAGACGCCGGTCTCCTAAAGTCGCTCTCAGACTCTCCACATATGCAGCACACATACATATACACATACATACACATGCATATTTATCGACATGTGTGCGTGAGAAACCGGTTGTAACTTAATTTTTTTAGCTATGCAATTCGTTAAACTTTTCTTTTTTGTTGTTTTCTACTATGTGCAACAGTTGTTTAGTTGTTGGTGGGAGGGTGGTAGGTGCGCAGTTAGGTTTGGCAGTGAAGATCAACATGGAAACTAGTTAGTTAAATATAGCCGACTTTACAACTTTGAAGTCAGCTGTTGGCCAAAACTTTTCATATATACATATGTATATTGCATGCATACATTTCATTAATACACTTGCATTTATATATTTATCGATAACAGTTGATGGATCGATAGGTCAATAGAAAAGTTTTCACACAAATTTATATCTATTGTTTAGCTTGTCCCACATTAATTAATCGATAACACTTGATCTATCGATAAGCCAGTTTGAAACTCAAATTTATTTCTATTGATAAATTCGCCAAAAAAAAACAAATACATTTTTTAAATGAAAACACCTGATAACCTGGATAATTAAACTTATTTATTTTGTTGTTTTGCTCGTCCTGTGTGTGTATATCGATAAATTGACCAACACATGCTTCTTTTCCGATTGAAAAATCGTTAACCCAGCAAACATTTGGGCGATTGTACAATCGCCCATCTCCGAAAAGAGTCTTCTGCGAGTCGCGTAGGAGATTAATAGAAGATGAATCTTCAAGGCGATTGTTAAGTGATCGAAAGTTGTCAATAAAAAAAAAAGGAAAGTGGGAGAGAGAGTCGCGCATGATTTTTTTGGAAGACTCGCAAACAAAAGGAGATCAAAAAGCGATGAGAAGGCGAGTCGCCTGAAACTTCTAGGCGAGTCGCCTGAGACTCTCCGGCGATTAAAAATGTTTGCTGGGTTAAGTGTGCCAATTTATCACTTTACACAACAAATACATACATACATATGTATGAATGTACATACATTAACATTTTGCACATGTTCATTTACATCACAACTTGGCAACTGCTGTCAGCTGACAAAAGTTTGACAGTTTTTTTTTTTTTGTTGCTACATTGTTGCCTGGCCAGCTGCAGCTGTTTGCTTGACAGTCGCCTGGAATTATTATCGATGGTTTACACCCACTAGCACAGCTGACGTCAATTCACAACACACACACACATGTGCTGAGCTGAGCTTTGTGATGCGTCCTGCATTTCCCCAGTTACATATCTTCTGTTATACACACTTATATAAGTATATACACATGTATGTAAGTTTTTGACAGCGGGTTCTTAAAATGATGACAAACTGTTGGAAGTTGGAGGGCTGTGGTGGGTGTGGCGTAACTTCACGATGCGTCAACTGCAGTAAATCAATAAAAATTACATCTACAGTTACATGTGCATGATTATATGATTCTAAGCGTGTACACACTGTTGCTGATGTTCTTGTATTTGTTGTCAGCTGCTTCTTAGTCATTAGCGTCTCCATGTAATGTGAAATTTAGGTCATGCTTTGGCCCTTAACAGCGATGTTAAGCTTTAACAGTATGCTGTAAACGTGCTACATTCAGGCCACAGACATTGTACATATGTATGTATGTGTGAATGCACATACATTCATTATGTACACATGTTTGTGTACTTCTTCTTCTTATTTGCACTTGGCGCAGGCACCTGTTGTGTGAATTATTTCGTATGCATGTTTGTTGTTGTTGTTGTTGATGTTGCCAAGCACCCGCTACTAAACGAACAGGTTTGTTTACGCGTGACTGACAAACGGTCGCGTACTCATACATACACACACACAAACACCACGCACCTCACCCTGAGCTTTGTTTTAATTCCAATGCATTCTACTATTGCAGTTAAATAGTGTTTTAAATTTGATGAAATTTATGACGCATTTAATTCAAACCTGCTTTAAATAATCCAACTGATGATGAAATTCCTATGAATCATCCCGTTAGAGTGCAGACGGCGGCCTGAAAAATGGATACCTCTAGCGTAAAACTCTTGCATTCGTCAACACAGCTTTTTCCTAATTTCTGCAAATGAACAACGTGCAGAGACTCACGTACATACATACATCTTCGTAGTTGCTTGTGTGATATTTCCGGCCGACAATAATTGTGATGTCATTATATAGTAATCGTAAGCATTTTCCACAATTTAAACACAATTATGTACTATGTACACTGGCGAACTAAATTATTGGCACAGCAAGCAAGTTCAACTTTATTGATAGATTTTGACCCAATATTAAGTAATTTTCAAGGTTGCATTATTTTTTCCAGATAGATGAAAAACTTCTTAAGCAAATTCATTTTATTTAAATTCAATATGTTGCTTACAAAATTTATGAAATTTTAAAAACAAAAAAAAGTACCAAATTCATCTGAACAAAATTATTGGCACACTTGGCCTTTGAATAACTTTATTCCCATAATTTCACCAATCTGGCAACTCTTTTTTTCAAAATTCACAGTTATTTTCATGTTTATATTTGCGTATTAATAAAATGAGAAACTGCAAGTGGCATAGCGCCTTAAACTTATGAAAAATTAACCGAATTTCTTAAAATGGCCGGAAAAAAAAAGGAAACGACAGAATCTGAGCGCAAGATTATTCTATATTTGCATAATCAAGGCAAATCCTATGCCGAGATTGGGGAAATGATGGAAAGAAGCCGCTACACCATTCGAAGCATTGTGCAGCGTTTTAATGGAGCGTCAACATTGAAAAGTTCAAAGCACACAGGGCGTCCCAAAGCTTTAAGCAGCCGTGAACGCACTCAAGTACTCAGAATGGGAGAATGTAATCTTCTCGGATGAGAGTAAATTTAATATATTTAGATCTGACGGCCGCCAAAAGGTTTGGAGAAAGCCAAACACTGAATTGCAAAAAGAAAACATTGTTTCTACGGTGAAGCATGGTGGTGGAGGAGTCCTTGTATGGGGATGCATGTCTGCTGCTGGCGTCGGAGAGTTGGAGTTCATTGACGGGATTATGGACAAAACTTATTACCTAAATATTTTAAAGAGAAACCTTAAAAAAAGTGCAGAAAAACTGAATATACCGGACTCCTTTTGTTTTCAACACGATAACGACCCGAAACATACGGCCTATGATGTGCGCATGTGGCTTGCACATCATGTAAAGCACACCTTGCCGCATCCGCCACAATCACCTGATCTCAATCCCATTGAGCATTTATGGGATGAACTGGATAGGCGTGTAAAAAAACGACCAATTACAACGAAGATCGAATTAAAGGCAGCTTTGACCGAAGAATGGCAAAATATTGGATCAGAAATAACAAAAAAGTTAGTTTCTTCGATGCCAAGACGACTGGAAGAAGTCATTAAGCAAAAGGGCTTATCAACAAGATATTAATTATTTTATTATATCGCTTCTGTGAAGTTATTTTTTTAGTTTTAAATGAAGTGTGCCAATAATTTTGTTCAGATGAATTTTGGTACTTTTTTTTGTTTTTAAAATTTCATAAATTTTGTAAGCAACATATTGAATTTAAATAAAATGAATTTGCTTAAGAAGTTTTTCATCTATCTGGAAAAAATAATGCAACCTTGAAAATTACTTAATATTGGGTCAAAATCTATCAATAAAGTTGAACTTGCTTGCTGTGCCAATAATTTAGTTCGCCAGTGTACATATGCGCTGAAATTGAGTCTCGCTTTTTAGCAGCATGCTAAGCTGCTGAGCTACAATTGATAACAGCAACAAAACGTAGCATGTATAGGTGTGAACTATGTATGTATGTATATACAATAAGCAAAATAGCTTTTTTCATTTTCGTTTCGTTTGTTTTGGATACGTCGTCGTAAATAACATTTTGCGATTATTAGTGTTGATTATATCAAATGATATTCAAGAAAACGGACAACAGA
Organism: Drosophila limbata; assembly: GCA_963924055.1. NCBI lineage: Eukaryota > Metazoa > Arthropoda > Insecta > Diptera > Drosophilidae > Drosophila > Drosophila limbata. Next base: position 24,190,615 of record OZ001351.1, read on the forward strand.
TAAAGAGGCTCCGCCAGAGAAAGAGCGTTAGACAAAGAGAGAGCAAGTAAGTGGGATCAGCAATGCTGAATCAGCATCGGCCATTGCAGAGAGAGAGAGAATTTACTACACACGTTTTGTCTTTTCAACTCGAGCGATTCTTGCTTCCCTTGTCTCGGCATGTTTGTTATTTGTATCGCCGTTGTTTTTGTTGTTATTATTATTGTTGTTAGTGCTGTTGGTGATAATGTGCCGTACACTCAAATTTCTAGAAATATGGAACGGAAACGAACATGCACATGAACACAACTGCACGCATACATACATATATATTTATGTACATATGTATGTATGATATGCACGCGTAACAGCACGTTGTTGTAAGTGTAGATATCTTAAATATCCAGCCCTGTTAAAATAACCCATCATAAATACATCCAGTTTGAAAGGTGGTAAATTCTTTTAACAAAAGAAAAAAATGTGCAATTAAAAATATTATTTTCCTTTTATGTATGTAATTATAAATATAATGAGACACATTGATTTTAAATAAATAACCTGTATTCTACAATACATACATACGTATATACATACATATGAACGTAATTAAAGTGTTTTGAGCTTTAAGCAGAAATCGATTTTTATTTTTTTTGGTATTTTGCGATTTGGCCGTAGCTAGCGACAGTTTGTATATTTATGTATTTATTTTTGTATTAAATACAGTCAAACATTAAATACATACGCACACACATGTGCATATGTACATATGTATTTCTGTTGCCATTGCTAGAAAACAGTTGTCATTTGGCCTTGAACCTGAATTTCGAAGTTCAGTTGGTTTTTTTTTTTTGTGTACGATGTGCTTTGCCTTTTGTAGTAAGTACACACACACACACACACACTTGCATACAAACGTACACACACATGCACGCGCACATGTCTGTGTGCATATATTCGTTTGTGTTGTAGTGCATTGACTGGCATTTTGCATTTAACCGCTTTTGTCGTTATTATTGCCATTATTAATATTGATACATATCTATGTACATACGTCTTTGTTTTATCTATGGGAGTTTTTAATACATATTCGCATTTACTGTTGTAGTATACATACAATTGCTTATCCTATTTACTCATTCGAAAATTTAATGCAAAGGGTATATTAGTGTTATCACTGCGGACGGCAGTCCGCGCTAGTGACGAAAGCAGCACGTAGGGCGCGAAGGCGACTAGCATATATACACAGGAAGAATGGAAAATTTGCTATGACTGTCCGATCAGGTCGAGTTATATACCGATCAAAAGGTATCAATTTAACTTACAAATGTGCATACTAAGACTTTTGGAAACTCACCTGGTTCGTGAGTTAAACAGGTGTAAGTGGGAGGGGAAAAATTTAAATTATTGGAGCAAATGGGGCCGTTGGAGCCTTTTTGATTATTTTTATAATTTTTTACTCTTCTAATCAAAAATACGCGTCGAATAACACCTCAATCATCAAAATCCGACTACTCGTTCAAAAGATAATTAATTTTGAAATTTTTGGTGGCCTTCCGAAAATGAGATGAAAAGTCAGTATGTCTGTTTGTTTGTCTGTTTGTTTGATTGGATCAAATCGTTTATTTAGCTTAAAAGTTTGAATGAGGACTTGTTCCCACTTAAAAATCTAGAAACGTTTGTTCTACGACTTTTTCGAAAAATCGCTAGTTTAGCGGGAAATCGCTAAAAACCGCTAAAATTGAAAATTGTTTGTCATTCGGCACATTGCGCTTATTTTTTCATACCTAATAAATATTAATTTATACGCAGTGCCGAGTGACAAAATTTTTTTTAGTAATTTATAAGCAAAACTTAATATTATTCGTCACAAAATTGGATATCAGAAATTTTGGCGCATGAAAATGTTTTCGTCACTAGAATTTTACCTCGTAAAGAGGTTTTTTTTATAAGATACAATATACGACTAGTATTACGTACGCTTTCGCATATTACGTTGCAGGAATTCCCTACGTCTGTCAATGGCAGTTAATGACATGCTTACAACTTGTTCTCCCTCGCTCGCACTTTCGCGCTGACTGATAAACTGTCCAGATAAAAGCTCTTCACATTTTTAGATCAGGTGTGTCATAGTCGAAACACTGCGGACTTTAGCATTTTAACTTGTTGGTATTTTGGGTTAATGAACTGACGTACATACATATGTATGTACATATGTGTATTATAAGTACATCTAGGGGTCGTTCCCGTGCGCTTTAATTTTCCATTTTTTTTTGGGTGTATTTAAATTTATATTTTACTTTTGCCGGTTTTAAGCTATTAATTAATAAAGAATTTCAATGGACAATTGCCAAAATGGCGACCACGTACAGAGCTGCCATTTGTTATTGTTGTTGTTGGCTGCTGCTGCAGTGCTGCAAAATAATTCGAAATTTCGATTTCGATAGAATTCGACTCAACCTATAAATGAATCATATCCATACATACGTATGTATGTATGTGTGTGAATGTAGGTGAACTGCGCAGATGCCTTTGCTGCCATTGTCTTTGCATATTTTCAATTACACTTACTGGGCCAAAAAAAAAATATTTTTTAAATTTTTGCCGTATTGTATTGAAATTCAAGCAATGAGCACAAACACATTTGATTTGCATTTTATTGTGCATTTGTTTCTTTAAAGCTTTTTATTGCTTCCTATTTTTGTTTCGCGTGTATGTTTTGTAAGTTTTTCTCTCCCCGCTTTGCGCCCCTGGTAAAAATAGGTGGACAAAAGACAGGCAATAATAACAGCATGTGACATTCGCACATGCATCGTTGAGTGACGTACACACTACATAAGCTCATAGACGACACAAGCATGCATACACACACATACAATGTGTAACGAACAAAGTGTGTTCCAATTAAAATGATCTCTCAATTGCTTAATTAAATGAGAGTGCCAGCAAATTTAAAGCGCACTCAGCTGATTTGCTTGAAATATAGTCACTATGTATGTGTGTGTTTGAGGGGCTGCTGTTATTAGGTCACACCCACACAAGTGTCAGTGTAATATTTGAGTGTTTTTCACTTTCACTCTCTCTCTCTTCTCTCACTCTCAGTCACTCACAAGTGCGTGGCCCTTTACTGGCTTACCGTTGCCCAGCTGATTGTGACTCATTGTCTGACATTTCTTGTTGCGGAGGAGGCGGCGTCAACAATAACAATAACATTTGGGTGCAAAGCAAAAATGTATTTTTTTTTTTTATTAAAATATAATTTGCATGCATAAATACGTATACCAAGCACAAAATGAAACTAATTATTCGATTGCTGATGTTACTGAAGAATCTTTGTTGCATTTTACAATTTTCGCTAATTTACAATAACAATTTAATTTGCACTTGCCGCCTGCCGCCCGCGTGACGACGCGCTCAATACAAAAATAGCACGGCAGGCGTCGCGTTGCTCTCATGCGCTTGCCTGTCTGTGTTTGTGTGTGTACGTATTTAATGTACTAATGTAGGTGTATGCGTGAGCAAGTGCATTTGATTTTGGATGCTAAATGACGAAACTGCAGCGACGCTGTAGTAGCAACCGCAGCTGCTGCGTAGACGTTGTGCTCAATTGACATCGCGCCACATTTTGTTGCCGTGTGTGCTACTTTTCGCATGCCGTCCTTGACCCAAAAGTTGCACCGGCAAACAACAAATCGACGCCTCGCCTAACAGTTGCCACACATACATACACTAACACACGCACACACATGCATTTTGCAGCAGCCCAGCCACCCCAGGCAAGCAGCAACGTAACTGGGTTAAGGTTAAATTAGCTGTAGCTGCTGTTGCTACTACGTAGTACGTGATCCTATGAGCTGTTAATTAACAGCCAACTGTTAGCAACAGCTGTACGAAACGCCCAGCTGTTGTGGGTATGTAGCGCATGTACACACAACCACATACATAAGTTCATTTATATGTTTGCATTGCTTAAGTTTATACGACAGCTTAAGTAGATGTACAAGATCGATTTTTATGATAAGTGAACTCGTCTTTTTTTTAAGTCTGCTTTTATTTATTAAAAAATCATCTGATTCTTATATACAACTGGGATAAGTAATTCTGCGATACGTCATAAAAACATAATTAAGCGATAGCTATAAACATTAATATAAATGTGTGATTTTGATTAAATCAAGTTTAGATGCCTTATAAACTTGTTAGTATATTAATCTATGTTTGCATTACCATGCGTATATTATGTATGTATATCGATAACAACTGTGGACATCGATTCATTGATAGCCATTCAATTTTGCACGCACCGGCAGGCTTAGCTGCGTCGACGTCAGCGTTTGCTGCTACCTGTTGTTGTGTTTTGTCCGCGCTGCATTACCAAGTTGACATTTGACATCTTTCTGCATTGAGTTTCCATGCGGCAAGTGTTAAAATGCAAAACAAAAGCAAAAAAAAAAAATCGTTTTAACAGTTCATTAATTTTGTATTCCATTTTCTTTTGCTCTTTTTGCAGACTGTTAAAAAGGAACAACAAAACCCCAAGCTACATTTATAAAAAATAAATACAAAGGAGAAAGAACGGAAGACTAGAAATAATAATAATAATTATTATAATAATAATAACAAAACAAACACAAATCAAAACATAATTTTAAAAACAACTTTGAAGGAGCAAGTATTTGTTTTTGTCATCATTCAAACGGCGAAATCAACAAAAAAAAAATCACTTTTAGCCTTATATACAAAAAAAAACAACACGAGGAAAACACTAGTATATTGTATATTAACATAAGAACTTGCAAGTGCAAAGGAGCAAAAAACACGGTCATGCTATAAATGGGCTAAAGAAAACAATAACAAGAAAACACAACTCTCTCACCAGCTGCAGCAGCAGCAACAACAACAGTAAATGTAAAACTCCCGCAAAGTGAAAACATAACGAAAATCAAAAAATATTGCCAACTCTCTCGATCTGAAAGAACAATAACAACAACAAGGCAACACTCACAGGAAGCAGACGGTAAAGTAGGAAAAGAATAGCAAAAAAGAAATAAAATAATAGTACGGCAACACTGGCAGATGCGGCTCTATCTCTAGTATTAAAAAGAAACAACAAACAAGCATCAATCAGTGCGACAGTTGTTACTTTTTGAACGGAACGCTATTTAACGCTGCCGCCGTCGCAGTCGCAGTCGCTGCCGAACGGATGCAGCAGCCGCAGCAGCGCAGTTGGCAGCAATGAACACCCAGCTGGAAATGCAGCAGTGACTTCAGCAAATGCTTAAGCAGCAGCAATTATTGTAATAAAACACTGCAAATAACTGTGTATTACGAAGACGATAAAAGAACAGTGCTTCAAAGAAGGAGAAAAGAGAGAGAGAGAGAGAGAATATAAAGAGCGAGTGAATATAGTGATGCAAAACGATATGGTTAGCATACCATCGGCCAATATGAACGGCGGCCTAAAGGCAGCCAACAGCAGCAGCGGCACCGTCGTCGGCGTTGGCGTTGGCGTCGGCGTTGCCGGCACAGTGTTGACAAATGCGCAACGCGTTTTTTTGACGCCCGCCTCCAGTTACCATTTGGCTGCTGCCGCTCGTCAGACAGCGGTTGGCGTCGGCAGCGCGGCCAGTGGCGCTGGTGGTGTTGGTGTTGTTGCCACGACCAAAGTGAGCAGCAGCAACAATACGACGAGCTTCGTTGGCAACCACAGTGCAAGTGCTGTGGCATCCTCAAGTGGCGCTGGAGGAACAGTTCGTTATTTTTCACAATTTGGCAAATTGCAACCGGTGCAGCAATTGAATGCCAGTGTTGGACAACGCAAGCTGCTTAATGGGGATACCATGGTGTTGGTTAACGGCAATAAACCCTTGATATTTACGACGCCCACAAACAACAATAATAATAACATCAGCAACATTAACAACAATGGCAAATTGCTAGCGACAACAGCAACAATAACAACCGCAACAGCAGCAGCAACAACAGTTCCTAATGGCAACAGAGTGTTTATAAACAAGCAGCAACAATTGCTGCAGCAGCCACAGCAACAAAAACAACAACAGCCAGCGACTGTGATTGATGATCAGGTGGAGGACGTTGATGATCTGATTGAGGAGCACAATGATGAGGATGATGTGATTGAGATCAAACAACAGCAACGGGAACAACAAGAAGAAGAACAACCATTGGCATTACTTACTGGCACTGGCACTGGCACAACAACAACGACAACAACAAAATGCATAGATCCCGATGCTGAACCCGAATTGGACATTGTGATCAACAACGTTGTTTGCTCCTTCAGTGTACGTTGTCACCTCAAGTTGCGCGAGATTGCGTTGAATGGCGCCAATGTGGAATACAGACGTGAGAATGGCATGGTCACTATGAAGTTGCGTCGTCCCTATACGACGGCCTCCATTTGGTCATCGGGTAGGATTACGTGCACGGGCGCCACATCCGAGTCGCAGGTGAGTCAATAGCGCAATAAGGCGTTAGCGGCTTAAAGCTCATTGATATCTCCAGCAGTTTAAAGACTTGACAACTTAAAGCTTCTTAAAGTCTTATCAACTCAAAGCTATTTAATCAAGTTTAATCAGAAAAAAAGTTTCTTAATGCATATGCAATTTTGACTGCTATTCTTGTAAAGCTCACTAAAATCTCTAACAGCTTAAAGCTTAAACAACTTGTAGCTTCTTCAAGTTTCAACAACATAAAGCTGCATACAGTTTAATCAGCTTATAGCTTCAGAAGGCAAAAGTAATACCTCATACCTCTAATACCTCATCCTTTTCAGGCCAAGATCGCCGCTCGTCGCTACGCACGCTGCCTGAACAAGTTGGGTTTCCCGACGCACTTCCAGAACTTTCGTATCGTCAATGTGCTGGGCACCTGCAGCATGCCCTGGGCAATTAAAATAGTCAATTTCTCGGAGCGTCATCGCGACAATGCCAGCTATGAGCCCGAGCTCCATCCAGGTGTTACGTATAAAATGCGTGAGCCAAAAGCCACGCTCAAGATCTTCTCCACGGGCAGCATAACGGTTACAGGTGAGTAATTCATCAATATAAAAGAGTTGAAATGAAAGCCGTTAAACAGTTGAGAATTTCTTTTGTGCAATTCTTTTTCGTCTGCACATTCCTTAACGTTTGCATTGCTGTAAAATAATTGCTCTCAGTCGAATTCAAATTACAGATTATCTTAAGAAACCCTGTTTATTTTTAAACTATCATTTCTCTGCACAATCGTAAACGGTAGTTTCGTTATAAAGTACAATTGCACGCATAGTCGATGCGCTTTCAAGCACTCTGATAGTGTGAGAGTTGCAATCAGGATCAATACCATGTTAATATAGCTTCCTTTTACAATTTGCCTTTACCTGCATATTCGTAATCGTCTGTTCTACTGTAAAGTAGAAATGGGCAAGTCAAGTATATCCTTAAACGATTGTCAAGTCAACTTTTTTGTTAAGTACTTCATTTATGCTGAACAAAAGTTTTTATTAACCGCTCTTTATTTTCCATCTCTTTGTGTTTAGCCGCCAGCGTAAATGACGTGGAATCCGCCATACAGCACATTTATCCCCTGGTGCACGAGTTCCGCAAGCAACGATCCGCCGAGGAGTTGCAACATCTGCGACAGAAGCAACGCGCCCAAGGCGGAGGAGCAGGCGTCGACGAGTTGGAGTTGCAGTTGGCTGCGGATGCGAAAAACGCGGCCAAGGATGATATTTTTGTGAACCCAACCGCCGCCCATACAAATGCCTCCCGCCCGCCAGGTGTCGGCGGTGGAGGCGTGACCTACTTGCCACTGAATTCGGTTCGTCGCCTGGATCAGTACAAATTATTTAATGATATGCAGGAGCAGACGCAAACTGAACGACGTCATGTGCCGTTTGTCGTTGATGGAAATACCAAAGGAATTACAAGCATCACCAGCAGCAGCAGCAACAACAACAACAACAACAACAATAGTAGCAGCAGCAGCGGCGGCGACAACATTTGTGCCAATGCACGTCGTCGTGCCACAGAATGTTGGGCTAGCAAATTGCAAAATAAACGTCCGCGTTACAATGATCCAAATGCAGCGGCAGCAGCGGGAACAGCAACAACAAATTCAAATCCAAATGTAACCACAAATGCATCAGCAACTGCCACAAATGTGTCGCGCATCAACAACGTTGTCAATGTTGTTGGTGGCAACACTGGCGGTAGTTTTATTGCCCTTAACAAGTTGCGTCCGCAGCAAAAGCCGCTGCTACCCGTCGATGTTGTTCTCAAGCAGAGCAGCTCACGGGCTCGCAATGCGGCGGCTGCTGTGGCAACAACAACAATGACAACAGCAGCAGCGAGAGCAACAACAACAACATTGATAACAACAACAACGGTTGATGGAATGTGCATGAAACGTGATTCGTTTTCACCAACTGATTTTCAAGTGGACGATCTGATCGAAGAAGATGACGATGAAGATATCGGTATGCATTTTTGAGTGCTATCGAATTGAATTTGAATCGAATCAATCCGAATCGAACGATCGATTGAATTAAATTGAATATATTGAATTTGTTGAAACTAAAGTTGCCTATGCCAAATTAATAAGGACTAAGAGTATAAAAAACAAGAAAAATAAGTACTACATATATACGCAAAAACACAAGCAAAAAGCAAACAAACAAACAACAAACTGTGCTATTTCGAAATGTGCTCTTTTAACGCATTTAACATAAGCTTAAAATAATGTAAAGTGCATACGGCAAGAGTGCCCACACACACACACAAATACACACACAGATACAGACGACAATACTAAAGCGGAAATAGCAAAAAGCAAAAGCAACAACATCAACCGTTAACAGCAGCATCGGAAGACGGCGAATTCAAAAAATCCAAATCAAATATTTTCTACAAATAAAAATAAACAAAACAAGAGCCAAATATTTATATTTAAGGTAAGTTTTTCATATGCGTAATTGCAGTTTGTAAACAGTCAAGGCCGTACAAATAATGATAAATTTCTTTAAATAATTATATTTGAGAAATTTATTAACAAAAAATATATGTACATATGTATATATATTCTGTATACTGTGCTATTTGTGTGGCCATAACTGTATGCCTAGAAAGTGTGTTTTCCATGCACTTCTGCTAATAAATAACATAGTCATGTTAATAACATTTGTTTTTGCTTACAGATTTATGTTTAGACAGAGCAAATGTACTGTAGTTCATGTACTGGAAACTACAACAACAAAAGAAAACAAATTAAGTTTATTAGCTACTTTAAAATGGTATAAATTTAAATTACCATATAATACATAAAAAGATACACACACACACACACACACTTGTAGACTACTAACACTGCAACAAATATCAGCATATACATATGTGCGCTATGCATACGTATTATAAAATATATATATATCATTTACGTATATGTATACGTATAAAAAAAAGCCCATCAGTAACAACAAACAACTGGAACGGTGACCATAACTCAAACGAGAGGAACACGCGGAATAGAAACTGAAGTATAAGAAACTTTTACACACACACACACAGACAACTCATAAATACATACATACACACATGATTGCATGTTATTTTGGGTTTCTTCGATATCAATTTGTAACTGCGTATGTGAGCAAACCACCGCCTAATTAATACTGTTACTACACTAATCTTATAGAATACCTGAAAATAGGAAAAAGAATTAGTCCTTATGTTTCATTTCACATTTATCCATTTCAAAGTTAAGCCCGGTACTTTTCGAAACATTTGCTGTACAAGCGCTGTTAAAGTTAACATGATTAGTAAATGTTAACGGCTCTGACGTCACAATTCAGCAGTCATCATTTTGCATATAACGAATCCCAAAACAACAACCTTATGATTAGGGGATTTTTTTTTGTTTAATTTTTTTTTGTCTACTATATTATTTTTTTTGATGTTTCCAATTGAATTTTGAATTTCTTAATTGATTAATGACAGCAATTAATTAAAAATTATATACAATAAAAGTGTTCTAGACAGCAGTCGTTTCTAACCTTAATGTAGTGCATTATTATTATTATTAATATCTAAGGGAAAATAATTACAATAATTTTTTTCTGTTCAATAACTATTTTAAGTGCTTCTTTAAACATTCAGAATTAAGCAATTATATTTAAATGCATATACAAATCTATGTAAACATATTTTATATATACTACACTTATATCTGGTCACTTGTAAACCAATAACAACAAAACGCAAAATATGCTAAAACTACAACAAAACAAATTATATTTAATTGATATCAACTTATACTTTTTACATTGCATATGGAAAAGGCAGACATACAGCATTAATCATTTGCCTAGAAAAACAAAATTAAAAATTTTTTTTTTAATATATTATTATTAGTTAAGTATAGAAACTTGTTCCTGTGTTGTTAAAATCAAGATAAACAAAACAAAATGAAAATGAAGAAAACATTTACTTTAAATATTAAACATTATATTTAACATGCAAACACACAAACAAACAACTCACACACATTAAAAAACATAACCACATTACATTTAAATTTGCAACTAAAACAAAATCATAAGCAATAAAAATTGAAACAAAATGAAGCAAAACAAATGAAAACTTCAATTGATATGTAAAAGCAACAGCTGAAATGGCAACAAAAGAAAACAGTCAAGTCTCTTATAATGTGTTGTATATAGCTAAGTTAATTAAGAACCAAAAGAAGGGAAGAAAAAACAAACGAAACTTGGCAACAGCCCCAAGAACGTATGAAAACACAAAACAAAAACAAAATGGAGTGAAATACTGTCGCTGTTAATGAAGCTTTCTTTAACGCCTTAAAATACTCACGCACACTAATGCGCTACGCAGCAATTTGCAGTGAGAGAGGGTGAGTGTGAGAGAAAGAGAGCGAATGAGATCTCGTATACTCGTACTCTCATGTGTGTGGGCGTAGAAGAGTGCAAATGCACATGTTTAACACTTAGCATACGTATCAATCCATTTGTATTTGTGCGTGCCTTTTCTGTTTTTGATTCTTAGGCGACCTTCCATCCCCCCTCATTCTATTAAAATAGCAATAACAAAACAAAAAAGAAAATTCAAATAGCAAATTGTACAATCATTAACACTACATACATATATATACACCATACATAATCTATAATCTCTTATAATACATCGAACTGCGTCTCCCTCCAGCCCCGAAGCGAAAAAAAAAAAAAATGAAAAAAAAACGAAAATAAATATGACAACAAAATCTATTTACGTCACACATCGCTTCCATGCCATACAATTCTTAAATCATTTTAGTCAGCCCAAAATGTTGTTCAACTACAATTAGTACATACTACTAACTTTCCAAAATAAACACACACACTCACAAATACACATGTATTTTTGTAGACTCGTGTCAATTTCCAGATGCTTTAGCCTAGCTCGATAGTGCGTGTGTTAGCAGCAATAACAGCAGCAATAACATTGTCACACTTATACTTATTTTGTGCAATGTGTATGCGGATGCGTATAAGTGTTGTGAAACCACCTTGGAATAGCATTTCTGTTCTTCTCAAAATGTTAGTTTTTTACTTGCAGCAGGATATTATTATTAAATCATTTTCAATAATTCAACTTTTACGACTGCAGTTATTCAGCTTTTTCTAGTTGATTTACATCCTGAAAAATTAGCAATTCGTTCATATCGTTCAATTATGCATAATCAAAAAAAAAAAAAAATAAAATAAAATAATCATGAATTATATCAAAATGCGACGGATATTAACCAGAATTTGAATACATATTGATTTTTAATTTTGATAGTTAAAAAAACATCATGTACATACATATACATACATACTTACATCAATGAAAATCCTAATTTACTTAACAAACAGACATATACATACATGCATACATACATATATTATTAACAAAAACATAAACAAATTGCCTTTAGGGAACAAATGATAAGAAAGAGTGTTGAGTAAAACGCAAATGCAAAGAAGTGTATAAGAGTAGCTGTATAAGAGTACGAGTAGAAGTTGAATTGTAAGCTTAAGCTTAAGGCTAACTAACTAAAATTGAATACTAAACGTAAGCCAAAACACGCAAATAAACTAAAACTAAAAAGAAAGTAAAATCAGATTCTAACTGTTTATATGTAATATGACAACAAACACTAAACAACAACAAACAAATAGTTTTTAGTAAACGATGTAAAAACAAAAAAGTTGAGAATCTTTTTAAAGTGAAATTAACTTTTATAACTGCCTTCGAAAATGAATAAAAAAAATTAAAAATTTTTAAAAAGATATACACGCAAAAATTTCAATTTAAATTTAAATTGATTCTGAATTAATTCGAGCATGATTTGGTTTATTTCAACAGCAACAAGAATTACACAAAGAAGTAGACGAGAGATAAAAAACAAATAAATTATTAAAGTAGAAGAGAAGCAGCAAGCAAAGGCCTAAATAAGTGTATTTGGTTTCATGAACTTTAAAAGAAACAACCTAAATATTTATATAGTATACACCAATATATTTTTATTATTATGTATTTAAAAAGAACACACACACACACACCTAAACACACACACACTTAAACACACACACACACCTAAACACACACACACAGAACATACACAAGTGAAAATCAAATAGCATAATTATGTTTTTGTTTTGCCGTAAAGACTGCATTATACCAACAATTATTTATATATACACATATATATATATATATAATATATTAAAATATATAATAATAATAAAATAATATGTAATAATGCTTATAAGTAAAGAGAGAACAGAGCAACAAAATGTGTAAGCAAGCAAAAAAAAACACTAAAATTTAGGCATTACTTTAAAAATTATAAACTAAATGGACAAAAAAAAAAAAAAAACAAAAAAAAACACATTTATTTATTAGCACTTAAGCTGTACTATTAGAGAGAAACGCAAATACCAAGAGCAAAGTTAAGTGTTTTAACAAACAACAAATGAAGCAAACAACAAAATATATTTAAACAAAAGTCAAACTCAAACGAAATTCGAGGAGAGGAGAAAAAATGAATATGCCTGCAATAATAACGAAAAGCAAGATGAAAATTACCTTATCCAAATGTGGAAAACTAAACAAAAAAATAAACTTAATGATTAACAATTAAACAAATCCATTAAAACAAAACAAAGATGAAGAAGGGGAAGAGATGCAAAATTAAGAAAACTATTTATTCAAGTTTAAGCTATAATTTTTGGTAAACGAATCAAATAAAAAGAAACAAAATATTTGAAAAGCAAAACTTAGATGTAAAGCTAAAAGAAAACTATTAACTATATATGTTGTATATGAAATATGTGTGTATGTATGTATGCATTAAACATTTTAACTTTATAATTTGATTGATATTAATCAAAAACAAAAGAAAAATAACAGAAACAACATTTATTTCAAGTGCAACTACACATTAATATTTATATTGATAATAAAGAAAACAACATACATGCATACATACATATATACACACACTAACACACACACACATCCACATATATATTAAACATAACAACACAAACAAAAACTCATTTAAACATTAAGTTGAAAGTTTAGCATCTAGTTTTATGAATGACTTCAAAAGCGAAGAGAAAACAAGAATTAAACCAGATGAAGAAGAGAAGAAAAATATTAAGTAAAGTGCAGTACCGTAAAGTACAGTACAACTGCCTTTAGTTGCAGTCAACTCAAAATAAATACAACAAAACCAACCAAATCAAAGCAAATTTGTTTCAATAAATATATCAATTGACATCAAGGATGCAATTTGTCTCTACTTTTCTTTTAAGCATTATCCATTTTTTTCTTTCATTTATAAAGATACGGGCGTTGTTGGAATTCAATTCGACCTATTTTAGATTTGGGCAAAATTTGACGTATTCGACTTTTGGTCGAAATTCGATATATTTTAGATTTGGTCGAAATTCGATATATTTTAGATTTGGTCGAAATTTGACCTATTTCGGCATTGGCCGAATTCGCATTTCCACCAACTTTTAATGCTGCTCGCCTGGCATTTTTAACCAATATTTGGAAAATAAAGAAGACAATAAAAATTTGTTTTGATTGTTTTATTATTTATTTTTGCATGTGTGAATATATTCTCAATATCTATTTTAAATTTGTTTTTTGTCAACGTTTTTGGGCACCATGAAAAAAATTAAGAAATTGTTGCTGTGGTTGTTGCAAGGTGTAAACAATATTGTTGTTAAATTGTACAACTTGAACAATTGGACGCAACAGTTGTACATCAGTTACAGCTAAGTTTGTATATAATTTATTGGTTTATATATATATATAAATATATATACACATTATGTACTCTGTCTAAGTATATAGTATATTCAACGTTTATATTGTATATCGTACTATTTAATTTCACTTAGTTTTGCTCATAGTTTGTTATAAATATATATTTAGATATAGACTAATTTAATTGGGGGGCTTTGATCAAGTTGTGTATATAATTGAAATCGCAGCGTCTGCTAGTGGGGCTACAAATTCATTTAAAAAATAGAAATGGTATTTATCAATTTGTTTTTGTTCATATTTTGTTTTGTTTTTCAACCGCAATGGCAAATGCGGTTATTAAAATTACAATAAATTGTATATAAGTTTAGTTTATAGTGTAGTTTAGTTTATATATATATTATTTATGTATTGTTTTTCTTTTTTCTTTCTATTTTGTTTAATAGCATTTGTTTAATTCGTGTTACATTTTTGTTTTTTATCGCAGCGATAATTTAGACATAGGAGGATTTTGGATTACAATTAGGAGTACGAGCTTAGGAGTAGCTGACAACAGTTCCTAAATATGTATGCACATACATATTGCATGGAAACTCTGATGGAAATGTATGGAGAATGTAGTGTGTGTGTGTGTGTGTGTGTTTGTGTGTGTGTGCGTAATTAGTACCTAGAAAATCTCTTGGCTGGGCGTCGAAATGCCCAGAGGTTGTTCATAATCGGATCCAATCGGAGCCGACTTATGCGTTCGCTTCTCCTTGTGTTGTGATTTCTCCTTTTTATGCTTCTTCTTATGCGACTTCGTTGGTGCTTCCACTTCCGTTTGACCAGCAGCTACCAGATCCACATCCATATCAATAATGTTGGCAGTTGCAGTAGCAACTGTTGCAGTTGTTGTCGTTGTTGTTGTTGTGGTCGCATCTTCAGTTGTTTTTTTGCTTGATTTGTGTGCACTTTTCTCGCTTTTTTCGCCCTTCTCGCGCTTCTTCTTCTTGTGCTGATTGGGCACAGCATCAGTTACAACAATATTGTTGTTGTTGGCGCCTCCTCCATTATCCTCAGTTGTTGTGGTTGTTGTTGTCCTGCACGGACTGCTGCCCGTATCAATTAAATCAGCAACAGGCTGCGATTTGCGTGACTTATGCTCCTTGGATTTCTTTTCCTTTTTGCCCGGATTCTTGGAGCTGGATGTTGTTGCCGCTTCCACTTCCGATGGCGCCTTGAGATTCTCCTTGTCAGCCTTGGCCACGACCTTTGACGTCTTTGCAGGCGCCTCAAAAACGGCACTGAGAATAAAAAAAAATTAAAGAGTCATAAGTTGTTGTGTTGTTTGCACTACAAATTGTTTTTCATCACTCACATGTCGAGCTCAATGTCGAGCGCACGATGTGGGTCATTTGGATCGTATTTTCCATCCTTATCCTCGCTGTCGGACATCGTCACACCCTCGGGCATATCCAACGTTGTGTTCACAATATGCAACGGTTTCGGTTCTGTAAATTCGGTTTGCTCTAAAAACAGTTTTCTTTATGCATTTGGGTTTACACTTACCCGTCTCCGATTCGGAGCTGCTGTTGTAGGCAACTTTGTTTTTTGATTTTTTGCTCTTTTTGCTCTTTTTATGCTTCTTCTTGGCATCTTTGCTGCTGCCGTGCGCTGCCTGCTGTTGTTGCTGCTGCTCCTGCAGATATTTATCGGATCGCTTGGTAACTGCGAAAGGAAATAAGTGTATTTATTTTAATTATTAAATTCAAAACAGTTAAACAGCGTACTAGTTTTGTCAGTTACATTTATCAATGTATGTTAACATAAGTAATATGAATTTATCGAGCCACTGTTAATTGCGCATGTTAACTAACATGCTCACCTCTCACTTGCTGTTAAAAGTGAGCTTGCAAATTTTGAGCTGAGCTTAAATTGAAATCAATAAACACATTGAGAGCCCTAAAATCGAGTTTCGTACATTCAGGTCTGTTCCGAATTCCGAAAACGAGTCGATTTGCCACAAAACGAGTTATTTGCTGTTCCGAATTGCGAAAATCGACAATAATTGTCGTTTTTAAAACGTGTGCTTTAGAGTCACCGGTTTTAAAAGTAAATACCATTTAAAGCAATAAAATAAATACCTAAAATTATAAACTGAAGATTATAATGTTGAACATTTTTACAATCATTTAACATTACTACTTCAACTTTAAATAGTTGAAAAACATTTTAAAAGAATTTTTTTATAAGCATCTATAAAATATTGCATGAAAAACAAAACCGAGCATCAATGACTAAACCGAGCTGTTCTGAATTCCGGCTGATACGGACGATGACTTCGAAACTATCGAAACGTTTTCGAAACCGAGTTCGAAATGTAAAAGCAAGTACATTTCGTTCGGAGTTCGGAACAGCAAATAGTAAAACGTTCGTTTTTGTTTCGTTTTTACTTTTTGAAAACGTTCGGAATTCGGAACAGGCCTGATTATCTAAGTTTGTACATTATCTAAATATATTTTGATTGTATCTATGACTCAACAACATTCTTGGTTAAATATACACATTTCTTCTGTACTTACTGCCCACTCGCAATGCGGCCACGCCCTCAATGTCCAGGGGCAGCTCAGTGATGGGTATATCATCGATATTGTCATATTGATCCGCATTCGAGTTGTTGCTGCTGCTGCCGACGGCGTTCGAAACGGGAGTTGATTTCAAATAATGCGGATTATTCGATTGCTCAATGAGTCGCGCCACCCGTTGACGCTCCATCTGCTCAGGTGTCAGCTCGAGGCTGGTGCGTCGCTTGCCACCTGAATGGCTGCCACCACCGCCTCCGCCACCTGTGCCGGCATGGCCATCGGCATGCGATGAGCTAACGAACAATTCATCCTTGTCATGCTCCGAGGATGAGCTGCTGGCATCCTCTGGCGGCGGCGCATTGATCCATTCGTCCAGATCGAGGCCATCGGGAAGGGGCACCTTGCGCTGTGCCTTGGGCGCCACGGGGATTAGCTCGCCGGCAAAGAGTAGCGCCATCTCCTGCACAATCTCAATGGCCAGCGTGGGTATCGTTGTGTCCTCCACGGGGATGGTCAATTGCTTGCGCAGCATTTCGATCAACATGCAGGCGGAATTGGCACGCTCCTGCACCTCAATGTCATTGGAGCCATTAAAATGCTGCAGCTTGTCCAGCACATGATCGCAAAGCTATAAAAGATTGATTGCTTGAGTAACTGATTGATTGACTGATAAACTATAAGCTATTTGTTCATTTTACATTGTTAAATTTATAAAGCATTTTTTATCTTTTATCTAATTGCTAAAAATATGGAATAATATTAAATGTTCGTTTATCATCATTTTAAATTTGTGTAGCATTCAGGCCTGTTCCGGTTTTCACTTTTTACTTTTTAGAATTTAGTGATATGCATTTATTCTCTATGAATTTAGACTAAGTGTTTAATAATGATCGTTTTTCGCTTTATCGGACTTAAACTCATCACCTCAAAGTGATATCAATCCGCTGAATATCGCCAAAATGGTATAAGAGCAGGTTAAATAAATTGAATTCCGACAAATCTTATCGAAAGTGAAATTCGGAACAGGCCTGATTATAAGTTAGTTTTCCAAATTGAATCACTGCGGACGGCAGTCTGCGCTAGTGACGAAATCTACGGAAATCTCTTCCACTTTAACTTCGCTTCAATTTCATTTCACTGTGACAGTCAACTCCCCTGAACATTTTTGAGGGAAACGAAATCAGTGCTCAATCCGCTGGCGTCCGATGCCATAAGAATAATGTCACATTTTTTGCCCGAATTTTAGAATTTAGAATTGTCGAGTAACTTTTATTTTTTGTCGGAGCAATAACTTTTGAATTTTTTTAAGCTATACAAAATCAATTATTGTGTAAATAAATTGAATTATATTAAATTAAAAAGAAAAAACCTATTATTCTGCAATGATAAACTTTAAAAAGTTGATAAACAAACCGTTGGCAAATTTAATATGAGAAGGTGACAACCCTAGCAGCCGAGTTCGAAAAGGTTGTTGAACATGCTAAAAAAATTAAATCACTCGAAGTTCTGTGGCACTGTGAAAGTTTTCGAGCGTAATTTCTTTTCTCTGAATTCGATTTCCCCTGAGATTTCCGTAGCTCACCTGATAAATATCTTTTGAGCCGGAAAATGTATTTCGAAAAGTGACATATTTATATTCCCTGTTCGAAGGACATTTACATAAAATTCTTATTATAGAAAATAGTTGTATGCTTTTTAAATTAAATTTGAAATTTCAATATTATTTCATATCTTAAAAACTTTACTTTACGTAAAAAAAAAAAAATACTTAAAATCAATTTAATAAAAGAATGGAAATAAAAATATAGCCTTTTTCAGGATACTTATTCAAAAATAGTGTCTTGGAATTTTTTCATTTATACCACTTAGTTTTTTTTGGAAAGGATAACTTACGCGCACAATGCCGGACAGATCCTGGAGCTCGAGGCACGTGGTTGCCAGTCGGGCAAACAACTTGATGACATTCTGCACAAAGACACCTTGGATGTGACCAGGCAATTGTCGTGGTCGGAGGAGAATGTTGAGAGTCTTCTCGGCATCGGTCAGCTCTCCAGAGAATTCACCAACAATCCAGGCGGCGGCATAGAGCACCTCGTACATGGAGTTGCTCTGCGCGGACACAGCGAATGTATCCAAGAGATTCGTCATCTCATTGACGGCAAATTGACGCACAACCGGAACACGTATTGCCACATCCAGCAGTTGCTCGGCAATGAGTCGACCATGCTTGGAGCCCGCTTCCAGTTGGATCAGCTCGACCAGCACGGTCATATACCACTCAAAATTGGTCACATACAGATAGGAACTCTGGCCACATATCTCAATCACTTTGTAGAGCAACTCATCCCGATACGCGGATCCCTCGGCGCGTTCCATGTGACCGAGCAGACGCTTCACAATCTCCATGAGATTCTTTTTCGATACCATGCCATAAAGTAGATCTAGGGCACGCAGTCGAATCGACTCGTCCTTATCGTCCAGGCACGCCAGTATCAGATCCTTGTGTGCTTGCACACTCTTCGGATGCGTTTTCAAGATCTTGGACATGGCCAAGAGACCCAGATATTTCACTGAAACACAATAGAGAGAGAGAAAGAGGGAGAGAGAGAGATTGATGTTGAGTGCGACAATTGAAATTATATTTATGGAATATCATTTGTGGATTTGGTTTCATTTTATTCAATGAAACTTTCATAATACATATATGAGCTATAATGCTGACATTTGGACGGCAGTCCGCGCTAGTGACGAAACCAGCAGGAAGGGTGCGAAAGGCGACTAGCAATATACATATATACACGAAGAAGGAAAAGTTGCTATGACTGCGGATCAGGTCGAGTTATACACCGAAAGGTATAAGATTAACTAACAAATGTGGATACTAAGACTTTTGAAAACTCACCTGGTTCGTGAGATAAACAGGTGTAAATGGAGGGGGCAAAATTTAAACGATTGGAGCAAATGGGGCTGTTGGAGCCTTATGGTATAATTTACTATTCTTATCAAAAATACACCTCGATCATCAAAATCCGACCACTGGCTCAAAAGATAATTAATTTTGAAATTTTTAGTTGCCTTCCGAAAGTGAAATGAAAAGTCAGTCTGCCTGTCTGTTTGTTTGTTGTATCAAAGCGTTAATACACTATGCAGCTTAAAAGGGTAAATGAGGACTTCTTCCCGATCTAAAATCTAGAAACGTTTGTTCTACGACTTTTTTAAAAAAATCGCTAGTCTAGCGGGAAATCGCTAAAACCAGCTAACATATCGAGCCCTTTTTGCGGATATAACGTAAGCGACATTTTTCCGAAATTTGTTTTTGAATGCAAATGTGTTCATAGGTACCAACAGCATCTACACCCAAATTATAAAACTTTAATTGTTTACATTAACGGAGATATTGGCATGTCAACTATAACGTAAGCGACACGAGACATGAAGAAATCCACTTAACGAAATCTAAAATACTCTCTCCTGTAAAATTCGCTTTTTGTCGCTTACGTTATATCCGCAAAAAGGACTCGATATAAATTATTTTTAAAAAAATTTTTGTCTCTCGGCACTGCGCAAAAAAGTAATATTTATTAGAATTTAGCGCAATAGGCCGAGTGTCAAACATTTTTTTTTTTTAATAACTTATGTGTAAAACTTAATATTATTCACCACAAAATTGGGGCATGAAAATGTTTTCGTCACTAGACTGTTTCCTCGTAAAGAGGTTTTTTAAATATGAAGTTTAAAGCAACAAGTTAATTTGCGCGTTCACCAGAACAAATCGATAACAGAATATCGATGAAATTTGTATGATTGTTCTGGTGAACAATGATGGCAGTGATGAGCAATCATGATTTCAAATTTTGTGACTATGATGACTGAAAATGCATCACCAAAATAGTTCGCTGAAATTCTCTGATTGTGATGCTTTGTTATCGATACAACAAATCGTAATCAACAAAACACAAGATTTAAAAATAAATAGGACAAAATTAATAATGAGACCCCTTTATTAATATTAATTTGTTTTTTTTTTTTAAGGAATACGCATACAATTTTGGCTTAATTATTTATTAATGCAATATATGAACTATTATATTAAATATGGCCTTTTGCAGTGTTGATTCCTATTTTCATTTGAATTTTCTAAATGACAACTCAAAATTACATCAAAGCGTTTACCAGAAGCCCATTAAAAGTTGATTGATTTGTGATACATGATTAACTGATTGATTGGTTTTTGTGAACGCGGATAGTTCCTGATACTTACGATTCTGATCAGAGTCCTCGATAAGGATGCGCAGCTTCTGGACGCACAGCTGGATTGAGGCACTGTGGTTGGGCATGCCGCTGCTGATGCTGATGAGGACCGCGATCACCGTGTTGATGCACTCGTAGAGGAGACTCATCGCCGAGGTGCTGTTGGGATTGAAGGGTCGGATATGGGTTTTACGAGGGGTTAGGGCGTTCACATATTAAAAGTCAGTTCAAGTTTCAATTAAAGCGCCGCAAAAAGAAGCGAACACAACAACAAGAATAACAACAATTTGCAATTACAATAATAGCAACGTTAATCACAATAATAATATAAGTAATAATAATAAATTTAATAGCAATTAGCAATAACAACAACAATAATTTTATATATACAATATATGATAGTTAGAAGAAAGATAATATATGTAAATAGATAAATGATAGATAGTTGTAAAATAGATTCAGAGAGAGTAATAGTTGAAGAGTTGTTATCAATGTTGGTGCTCTAAGAGAAGCATTCAACGTAAGAGTAAAGAGAGCAAAATAGCTAAAGAGAGCGCGCAAAACATAACGGAATACACAGAAGAGACGTAACAAGCGCCTCAATTCGATTTTAAGTTTTTGATATTTCATATATGTATATACAATGGATCAGCTTTGAAACATCAGGCAGTTCATTTTTTTTTTTTTTTACGTTTTTATTGGTTTCCACATTTTTTATTTTTTTTTTTAATTTGTTTTGTTGAAATGATAATAAACTTGCCTATGAATTAGATTTGTGAGTGGCTCTATTAATTTCTTTCCTAGCCGGGGTTCTAAGGGAGTTAAAGCGCCAAACTGCAAATATATGCAAAGAGAAAAAAGAAACAAGCAACAAATTATACCATATAATAGTCTTTTTTTTTCTTTATCGTTTTTATCGTCTTTTTCTTCATATTCATATGCTTTTATATAGTATCGTAATAATCATACTTAAATAATAAATAAATAAAAATAATAATACTATAACTGGCTATTGAAATTATTTCTGCACTATATCTAGATATATGTATATATAGTAGATACATATGTATATTTTTTTTTAGGGAACTTGGATAGACATCTCTTAATTCAAGCTTATCGCACTGGCAAAATAAAACACTAGGAAATTTCAACTAAGTATCAATTGAAAATATATAGAAAAATAGCATAATATTACCAGATGTTCATGTTTGGGGTAATTCGGGGTGATTAATTGGTGCTTGCGACAGGTGTCTGTCTGTCTGTGTGTGTGTGTGTGTGTGTGTGTGGTAAAGAGCTGAAGAAGGTTGGCCTTAAGATGATTCTCTTAGTTTTCTATAGTTGAGTAGGTTAAAAGTTCTCCCTTTGACCGAAAATACTTACCCAAAGGGAAAAATTTTATGCTAAACTGTTCTATGCATATATTTCTAATTATTCAAGCTTATTTAAAAAAAAAAAAAAAAAAACTAGCTAATATTTATAATACAAATTTGAATATATGTATATGTGTCTGGTTTTTTAAAATCTATGACCAAAAACTACTTTACTTTGTCGCGTTTTTGAAACGCAAAAACTAACATTAAAATACATGTTTAAATAATTACAGATCAGACCTTCTTCAGTCTTACAGGTCATAAAAAGGATTCATAATCTTGTGCAATAGCAACATTGACAGTTGATATTGAAATTTTGAAAGTGTAGCAAAGATAAACCGTCCAATAACGAGGTGAATGTGATTGATTTTGAGTGTGTGTTGCAACAAGTTGCTCTATAATCAAAATAACAAAAAAAAAAAAAAAAAACAAACAACAAAATATTAAATATAAAATGCTTTACAAAATCAACAAAACAACAAAGTTGAAAGCGCGTGCTATTTTTTGTTTGTTCATTTTAAAGTTTTTGTTGTTTTCTTTACAAAAATGTCTTGCTTGAATTAATAAATAAAAGCGCGCCGATAAAAACCTGGAAATAATTTCAATTAGGGGCTGAGTCAATTTGCGTCCCAGCGCCGGTTCAATTGTTGTGAGGCTCGCGAACTTTTCATTATATCATTTTTGGGCACGTTTCGGGCGGGGAGGGAAGTGGAGGAGTAGGAGGAGTTTTGTGTTAATTAAAACATTGTTGATAAGACAAATACGAGTAATCAATTCGTATATAAATATTTAATATATATATTTTGTACAGCAAACAAATGAGAGTTGATAAATCAAAAATCAAAATGGGTAAACACAAGAAAAGTGTAAAGAAGAAAAGGAGAACAACAACTTACCAGCTTGATTATCTTAATTAGCATCCAATTGTTGGTCGATGTGGTCATCAGTTTGAAGAACACGGGAGCTAAAGGTAGATAGTTTTTTGGATTCTTACGGGCCAACTCACAAATGACATTCACAGCGGCAGATTGTACACCTGTTTAAAGAAATATGATTGATGGACAACAGTCTGCAGACGACTTGAGTATCAATTTACCTGGATCGGGATCCTCGAGCTTCTCTTTGAGCTTGGGAAATGCTGGTCGCAGTGCCTCCGGATAGCGTAGAAACACCTTATACATCATCAGCACCGCCTTCATGCGCAGATACGGTTTCGTTGAGCTCATCTAAAAAGGCAATTACTCAGTTGTAAAACGATATATAGTACATATGTACATTTTCAAATCATACCAGTGTCATTATATCATTGGCTAAGTCGCGAGACAAATCCGGCGATATGAAACAACTAAGTCCACTAAGCGCAACACCAGCATCATATTGATTCTGTGAGTTGAGATCCTTGCGTATCATATTCGTGGTTAACATGAGCAGCTGTCAAAAGTAATCATTCAATTAATTTAATTCATAATATTGATCTTATCATCAAGGGGGAGTCTTGCCTCGCTATCCGGATGAAAGCATTGACTGGCCGCCAAGTAGCCGATGCGTTTGCATGTGAAACGCGAGGAACTCATCACCTCAATGATATTGAAGCCTGCCCATGAGATGTCATAGCCGAGCATTTGTATCTGTGAATAAGTGATTGATAAATATATATACACATATATTATTTTAAACAAGTATTAATCCAATCAAATTGTGCAACTAATCGATATTGGATTTGTATGTCTAGATTCCACATCCATCCATCTGCCCTTTTATAGTGCACATAAATGTACATTTTCATGTTCAACGCCATCTATAAATAGTTGGTCCATTGGGGTGCTTGTAGGTGACACCTTGTTAACAGTGTCAATTGATGTGCATATCTTTTTTTTTTTGTTGACAGCATATTTATACAAATGAATGTGCTGCGAAATTGCTGTGGTTAAGCATACCCTGTGAATCTGAGATGTTTCTTGAAAGTCTACAAATTATTCCTAGTAAAGGAAAAACGTTTTATATAACTTTTCGTCATAAAAGAGAATTGCCAGTAAAACCTTTAAGAAAACAACGCGAAATAGAAGAGGGAGCAGAGAGTCAGAGTATGTATGTATGTGCGTAAATAAGCCAGCGATGCTCGTTGAGCTCAGTAAAACTAACCAAACTGTAGAGTATAGAATGATTGTTGTTGCAGCCAATAAAACGTTTACGAGTGAAGCGTAAAGTAAAGTTTACTAAATAGTAACCGAGAGTTGATATTTAAAAAGAATAGAGTGCTGCTGAAGAGTTAATGAGAAAGAAGGAGAAAGACAGATAGATAGAGAGAGTGAAACATTTACGAATGCAATACAAAAGAGAAAATATGGAAAATTCTAACTGATGGCTAATATACCTAAGAAATACTGTGATTTTAATATCACATACATACATTCATGTTAATACAATTGAGAACTTCAGCTGCCTGTTAGATCTACGATAATCCAAGAAATTGCACCACTGTGCAGCTCAGCTTCCAATTTCTTCTTTCTCCCTCTCTCTAGCTATATCTTGTTCCCTTACTCAGAGAACGAAGAATGCGTTGTGATTCACCGTTAACTTTATCGTTCCAGCATGTGGTGCTGCCACTTGAGAGCAAGCAGCAGTGGTGCTATTGGAAATGGGGGGGGGGGATTGCACTTACATAGGTCAGCTTGGCGACTGCATTGCACTTGACGCTGATATTGTCCTGACGCAGCTCCTGTTTAATCTCCTCAATGCATTGCGATATGTATTTGGCCTGTAAAGTACAAAAGCGAAAGCATATAATTAGTAAAGTAAAGAAATACAGGTGTATAGTGTGTGTGTATTTGTGAACTGCTACAACACTACAAAGCGTGTCTTATCACGTAGAGATTTCATGGTTGAACCACATGGCCTTTAAATGCAGAAACAGAATCCGCATTAATTGTTGGGGCGTGGTCAGTGGGCGTATCAGTTTAATTCAATAATTAATTTAAATATTGTTTGGACATAAAGCAGAAGAAGTAGAAGATAAAGGAACTGTTTAAAGCAAGCACACACACACACGCACACACACACACATAGGGACTTGCAGGGAGACAAGCCAATTCCTATTGACAGGCCAATCAAAAGTTTCATTATTTTTTTCATGTACTTTGTTGTCGCTGTCAGCAGCTGCAAGCGATGGAAGAACATGGGTAAGACGAATGTTGAGAGGAGAGAGGTTTGATAAGGACAAAAGCAGCAAGGAAGTTAGGCTTTTGCACTGACTGTGCGTTCTCATTTGCTCTTGTGGGTGTCCATGTCTGTGCTTGTGTGTTATAGTTGCCACATCGGGGAAATGCGCTGAAAGACATTAGCAGAAAGCAAAACGAGACAGAGATGGAGAGAGAGGCACAGCAAATTGCCGCTAATTGAGTCAGGCTTTGGAGCCTTGCGTTGCTGACAGATGCTCTCTCTCACACGAACACAAACAAGCACACAAACAGCCGTACCAATACAAAAATGAAATTTGGCAGCTAATTAAAAAGTTGTGTGTTGTGTGTGCTTACAATAACACAAAAGCATTATTATTAATTGCGGCACTTGCCTCATTATCCTTGTTATTCCGTATGCCGCGCACCAAATCTGTCAAGTTTTTATCAAACATGCGCTCGAAATTTCCCTTCACTTTTTTTAACGCCATTTCGTCGTCGTTGTGGATGCGTGCGCTGTTGTTTTTGTTGCTCTACTTGTTGTTGTTGCCGTTTTGGGGTTTGTTGTTACTGTTGTTGCTTTAGTTTCCAGCGCAGCAATATGGTCGCTTTCAATTTAATAATATACAACAACAGCAGCAGCAACAACACAACATCTAATTTTCTATATGTACTGGTAAATGCTAGCGCCGGCAGCGTCAGCTTTTCTTTTTCACTTTTCGATCTTTTCCCGTTTGCACTTGCAAAAAATCACTGCCAACGCGAAATTCACAAAAAAAAAACTGCTATGAACGCAAACGGTGCTCGCCTTCCTTTCGATAAGTTACTTTATTTGATTTTTCGTTCAACGACAAGCCTTAACTATATTATTAATATAAACTGTTGTTTAAGCTCTGATATTCCTGTTATTTTTGTAATTGATTTTTTTTTTGCAAGTTTGTTGTGCTATTTGTTTATCGCCCCCCAAAAACAAGTAGAGTTGTCTTTTTGTTCCTGAACAAGTTTAATTGAACAGATCATTGAAATGAGCAGTAGAGCTGGGTCGACCACTCACGATAGTATCGATATATCGAATTTTTATTTAAAGTTTACACTATCGATGTTTCGACTTTGATAGTTAACGATAGTGGCCCCTCTTTTTGCATCACTGTTTTTGGCGCCAGTGCAAAATTAATTGTTACTGGCGGCTGGAATTATCAAATTATGGAAAAACTTTTAATAAGCACAAGCGTAGTCGCGATTTTGGAGCTACACCAATATATCTTAGCGGCTCATCCTCCCCATGACACACATCCTTTGAAGTATTGGAAGGTTTTTATCTCAAATATTATATGTTAATATTTGAATTTACAATTAATTTAAGTTAATTTTGTTTAGGTTTCTATTTGTACTCGGAATTATTGGCCGTGTTCACCAGAACAAATCGACAACAGAAAATCGATGAAATTTGCATGATTATTCTGGTGAAATGCAGTGATTAGCAATCATGATTTCAAATTTTGTGATGTATGATGACTGAAAATTCATCACCAAAATAGTACGCTGAAATTCTGTGATGTGATGCTTTGTTATCGAACAATCAAAATACATGATTACTGATTGATTAGTTCTGGTGAACACGGCCAATGTCTTAATTTTTTTTGATATTGTCTTAAAAGTCTGAACTTTTTTGAAACTTATTCAAATACCAAATAGATGTTGGTAAAAAACAATACTATCGAATTTTTGTTTAGAAAACCTCGAAACTATCGAATATCTCCACTATCGATGTTTCCCAGCTCTAATGAGCAGCTGAGCTTGTAGGTGCTTTTGAAACGATGCTATTCAGCTGTTTAGTTCTTTAACAGACTGTTATGATATTCTGTTAAGGCTAGTAACATATGTTGAAGTTGTTAAGCAGCCGTTAAATTGAAATCAAAAAAGACATCAGTATTATTACAAACAAAAAACAAACCAGTGAATCAAGTTCAAAATACGTACAAATTTTTTATTTTCGAATTTTTTATAGCTAAGTTTTATGATATTTTTGGATTATGCACATTGACAAGTAAATTATCTGTTAAATAAAGGTAACTTTAAAAGTCAATCCCTTGTTTCGAACAATAATTATGTGTCCTTTTTGTACATGTAAACAAATTACATTATACTAATATTGTGTTTTACGATATTGCGAATTGCTCGATATGCGATTTTATGACTAGTATTTCTTTACTTTTATTGTGAGATGTTACGCGCTTAATTATGGTCGTAATCAATCTCAGCAACAGGTGCAATCGGATGCATGCTATAACGACCTTCTGTGTGTCCCAACAAATTGCCCATCATCACATTGCTCATGCGCATATGCTCGAAGGTTAACGGTTTGCTGAGATTTTCATCCCGTCTCTTGTAGTATTCATTAAAGTCCAGACGTGTGGCAAACAGCTGAAGATTCGGATCTGAACTGGAGTTGAGCTCCAACAGGAAGACGCCAATTGCTTTGCCAAAGGCCGCGGAATATTTTTCAAGACTTTCACAAAAGGTGGAAACCTTCTCTTGAAATATCTTACGCTCCTGGTCACGTTCCAATATTTCTGAAGTCGTCACGCCAAAAAGTCCGGCACGTTCAGAATCAGCAATTGCTTTGGTCATTTTCTTACGAGCGTTCAACTCCTCGAAACAATTTGCGTAAAATTCGGATTGTAACTTAACCAGGTTAATGATACTACCGTATAACACCTCCAGGTGGCTTTCCCTCTTCTTTGAAGCTTTTACAAAACATCCGACGCTTATAACATGCAGATATTTTGAATGCTCTTCGAGGATTTCATCCAGATCTGTAGCCCGAAGTATGCGTTGCTGTAGCCCCACCCAGCTGCATTCAATCACCTCGAAGAGCACGTAGTACAGCATTTCGTGGAGAAAGTGCATAAGTTCCGATGTGAAGAAATGCAATTTGTAGTTGGCTCTGCCAATCTCACTGTTCAACGAGCGCAGTGCCTGAAATTAAACACACAAGAAAGTCATTAACATTGAATTTAAATTTGAAGAATAGCTATCGATAACTGATGATAACAGTAACAGTGACAGATGGGCACTCAAAGGAACGAACAAGCCAAGTGAACACTATGAGCGTTCATTGTGAATTTTTACAATAATTCAATTTTTTTAATTAATTATAAAATAATGAAGCTAATTTTAAAATTGGTTTGGTGCAAAGACTCATCGAGTGGTGAAGTTTATTAAGAAATCCTAAAAAAAATCTTAAAAATTCGAGAAAAATTCAACAAAAATTCGAGTGCGATTTTTAAAATTCTAGCTTAAAAATAAAGCAAGTTCATAATTTAACTCAATTTTTTAAATTGAGTTTAATTAGGAATTGAGTTATCCGTGGAACCTGATAGCTGCCAACTTTTTTGTTTTTTTGACAAGCTTAGCCAGGGTTGCAGCATCATTTTTTTTTATTGTTTTACGCGACCAAGTAAATAAACCTTGCACGCGACGCCCCGTCAGAACATCTGACTGAACTTATCAGTCTTATCAGCTACACAGTTCCTTAATGGCATTGTCAATTTTCAAGGATTTACCAGCGGAGCATCCGCGTCATTTAATACCAGAGCTATGCAGACAATTCTATCATCTGGGCTGGGTAACCGGCACTGGCGGCGGGATGACCATTAAATACAAGTAAGTTTATATATAAAAAAAATATATTTGCCATTGTAAATAATTTCAAATTTTTTTTTTTTTGGTATTTTTGTGATGCAGCAATGAAATCTATATAGCGCCTTCGGGTGTACAAAAAGAACGCATGCAGCCGGAGGATCTATTTGTGCAAGACGAAAATGGCAAGGATTTGCAATTGCCGCCGGAAATAAAGGGGCTCAAGAAGAGTCAATGTACCCCTCTATTTATGCTCGCCTACAGACATCGCAATGCCGGCGCCTGCATTCACACTCATTCCCAGCACGCCGTAATGGCGACGCTACTCTGGCCGGGAAAGACTTTCCGTTGCACACATCTCGAAATGATTAAGGTACAGTTCGAAAACATGTCTGTCAAGCTTATACGGCAGTTTAAATCAATAATTTAGTTAAATCAGGTTTAGCTGCCGTACAAACTTGCAAACTGAATGTAAACAGTTGTATATAATTTATGATAACTTATAGGGCGTCTATGATGAGGCGGCTAAGCGTTATCTGCGTTACGATGAGGAATTGGTTGTGCCCATCATTGAGAATACGCCCTTCGAGCGCGATTTGGCTGATAGCATGTATGCGGCCATGATGGAGTATCCCGGTTGTAGTGCCATTCTAGTCCGTCGACATGGCGTCTATGTTTGGGGTGAAACTTGGGAAATGACCAAAACTATGTAAGTAATCATTAAAATTGCTTGTAAAAAAAAAATCATTTCTGAAATTTTTGTCACTTTACAGGTCTGAGTGTTACGATTATCTGTTTTCTATTGCCGTGGAGATGAAGAAGGCCGGACTCAATCCGGAGAAGTTTGAGGATGCATCGCATGCTTAACCATTTATTGTTTGAAATGCAAAAAACAATCGTAATAATGTACATACTGATAAAGACTTATATAAATACCCATGTATTTGTACTGATAATTGATTCTTTATATACATATTACATATTATATACATACATACATACATATTTAAAAAGGCAAAACTGATAGTTTGAGTAACCGATAATCCATAATATAGCACTTATCGTTATCGCAATCCAGCATTTATGATCTTCAAATTGTTGCGCACTTTGCACAGTGCACAGTGCGAGCAGGGCATAATAATGTTGGGGTTGTCAACAAAGAAAGTGCTCTCAATTTCCGCTACTTATTGTCAACGTCGATACCATAGCGTTTGAAACAGGCTTATTGATAATAAAACGTAATTCTAAATTTAAAATAAATATTACACAATTTCCACAGTCAAGGTTAAATTAACTATATTTTATCTACTGCGTTCGCAAGCTCCTATCAACTGACTTTGGCTAGCTCAATGACACCACCTGTATTATAACACCATGTATAGGGGCGCCAACAGCTGGACATGTTATGTTAACATAACGCACTGAGAGAGAATGAGAGTGCAAACTCCAAGAGACTATCGATTTTTTTTTTTCATATGGGTTTGGGTGTGTGAAAAGCAACGAGAGCTCACCGGTGAAACGTGAGAGTGTTAGTAAAGTAATAGCGAAAGAAAAGAAAAAGACATAAAAATCAACGATTGGCGCTATTTGTTCATTATTTGGCGTTTTTCCTTTCAAGTGTAAGCATAGAACGAGGAGGCTTTAATCGCATGTTTATCAATTGAAGTCTTCTTTTAATTAATTAAATACAGTTCGAAGCAACAACAAAGACACCACACACCAATATGTCGCTGCAATCGGACGCCGTATTCCAGAAAATTATCGAAGGTTTGAAGGATAACCAAGCAAAGGCGAAGGCCATCAACGGTGTTTTCCTCTACAAAATCACCAAGGACGGCAAGGTGGCCAAGGAATGGAGTAAGTACATTCAAGACAGGTATATTCACAATTGCACTTGTGCGTCGCAACTCAAAGTTCAAAGTGCAATCGATACATTCGTGTCGTGTACTTCGCACCGTTCGCCGCATTGAGTTTATTGCCTCATTAGCAGGCAAATTCGTTAATATACCCTTGCTGAGGGTATTATAATTTTGTCGCGACTTTTGTAACGTTTTAAAGGAGCAGATAGGTTCTTTGATCACAACGATAAACTGAGTTAATATTAAAGAATACAAATCTTGTTTGTTTCTTGAGACGTATAAACCAATCTCATAGACTGTTGTCTTCTTTTTCCTAAACAAACTTGACTAAAATCGGATAACTATATTATATAGCTGTCATAGCAAAGATCAGTCAGCAAGGGTATCAAATCTTCACAGTGTCAAAGGATAAACTTTCGTATTATTCGTATACTAATGTCATTTCTTTTTGTCATTTTCATTAAACAGCTTTGGACTGCAAGAGCGCCAAGGTTTATGAGGGACCCGCCCAGGGTGTTAAGGTGGACACCACATTGACCGTTGCCGATGAGGATATGGTTGATATTGCCTTGGGCAAACTGAATCCCCAGGCTGCCTTCATGAAGGGCAAACTGAAGATTGCCGGCAACATAATGCTGACCCAGAAGCTGGCGCCCCTTCTCAAGACCGACGCCAAGTTGTAAATTGGATCAAACGGGAATACTATTTTTCTTGGGCATCTTCATGGCTTTCCACACATATTTTTGTTGTTTTCACTTTAATTCGTTTTATAATTACGCCACTAGCACAATGTGAACGTTCTTTTTTTTTTTTGTATGTTTATACTACGTGTAATTAGAAAGTAATACATAAGACCAAATGGAATGTTTGTTGTGATTGTAACCAATTCAAGCGTATTTGTCTACCAGAAGTATGTGTACTTTGAAACCCAGCTATTGATAGCCTGGTCGCTTATCATACCCGGCAATAGAAGCAACAAATGTGCAACGGAAAGTGGACAACATGGATTAGATTACGCGCTAATCTTATCCAATAGTCAAGGAGAGGCAAAGGTAAAGGTGGAAGTGTACTCTCAGAGCGTAAAAACTTAACCTACCTTGGCATTAGACATTTGCTCCTTCCATATCTTTGTGGACAAAACGAATTCCATGTGCTTCATACGCCACAGTGGCTTAAAGATCGTCTTGTACGTGGGCATCGCAGGCTCCAACATTGTAGCTAAGGGTCCCTGTAGCGTGTACTGCAATGAGATGACATCCCAGCCGCAATCACCGGGATATGGACTCCTAACGACCACATCCAAGTGATTGAGTATCTCGGGATCATCGTACTGGGCATTTGTACAACGCAGTGCAGCATCCAGCATCGAGGACAAATCGTGGATATTGTAGATATCGGTGCCAAGTTTGTCCAGTTCGCCCCTGAAAAGACAATGAAGCTAATGACTGAATCGATCAGCAAAACTGAAGTTACTTGGTTACTTGATGTTCTCGATAAAGATGCTGACAAAGTCGCCCTGGCCGAGCAGCAGATAGCTTCGCATTCCTTGCAGATGAACCAACAGCTTATGTGGTCCCACCATTATGTCCATCACATGCTTGGACGTCTGGGCGTAACAAGTCTCGATGGCCGCATGCCACTTGGTATCCGCCACAAAGGAGAAGATCTGGGAAACTGTAGACAGAGATTGAGATTATATCACTGTATTACGCTAGTGACGAAAGCAATCACGAAGTCGACTAGAAATATACATATATAGGAAAAATTCAAAGTTTGCTACGACTGTTCGATCAGACAGAGTTATATGCCGATCGAAAGTTATATCTTTAGCCTACAAAAGTGCAAATCTTAAATGATTGCAGCGATTTAAGTTATTCTCGTTAAAAATACGCATCGAATGATACCTTGATCATCCCAATCCGAATACTGGTTCAAAAGATAATTTTAATAATAAATTAGAAGTTTTTAGCGGCATTTTTGAAATGAAACGAGAATTGTATCAAAGCGTTGAAAAAGCTTAAATTTTTTGATGTAGAATTATTCCCCAACATAAATCTAACCATTGTTTTTTTTTAGATTTTTCGAAAAGCCGCTAGTTTAGCGGAAAATCGCTAAAACCAGCTAAACTTGACATCCAAACAGTTTTTAAACCACAGAAGCTACAGATATGTTCCATATATCATTGGAAAGGTATTTTTAAGGGCTTTTGGGCGTACCTCTAACCGTACGTATCGACTGCCAACCTTTTCTTAAAGTACATTACATTTAATAACGTTTTTCACAAAATTGGATACCAGCAATTTTGGGGCATAAAATGCTTTTGTCACTAGATTTTCACCTCGTAAGAGGTAAGAGAACTTACCACGATTGTTTATAATATCTTTTAAGTGCTCTCGACTCTTGACGGCATCATCAATTTTGCATATCTCACGCAGAAAGTTGATGCTCTTGCCCGTCTTGAGGATCTTGTCGGCCAACTCGAGGGAGATGAATTTGGGCAGCATGTTGAGCCGCAGTCGAAACTTGTCATGCCAGAGACGATCGGCACCGACCTCTGGCAGGGATTCGATAAAGAACTCGTCGTAGCTATCGTTAATGTTGCCCTCGAGCATCCACATGGAGATCATTCGCATCATGGGAGAACAACAGCCAGTTAAGAGTTCCCTTGCCAAATCATGCATATAGGGATCCCCCGTATTAATATATTTATAGAGGTAGGATGCCAATTCGCCGCCCTTCTTCAACTGGCTGTCGTTGGCAATCTTGGTTAGCCATTGCAGGCGAAACAGCGGCTTCATATACCAGGTGACGAGCCTGAGCAGCGTCATCGGCTCGTGCCGCCTGTTGATCCAGTTTTGCCTTCGATCCACATAGATTTGCAATTGCGTCTCGCGATAATTATTGAGCATATCTTGCAGCTGCGACACTTGACCACGATAATCGTTCAGCTCCTGCTTCAGCCTGGCTTTAAATGCCTGACTCATCGAGCCCAACGAACTGTAATCGGTTGTGGATCTCGCAAATTTCAGCACCTGATCGTGAAAGAATCCAGCTTCGGCCAGACGCAACAACATGCTCTTCTGTATGAACTTGAGACGCGTCTTGTTGCGCGGATTTAATCCCAAGCGACCCGTATCTGCATTCTTCTTCAGATACTTTCCGCCCATGCCCAGTAGGGCGTAGATGGCATTCTGGACAATTTCGTAGCTGCTTTTAAAGCTGTTATGCATTGACCTCTCCGCCACGTAATCGTTGAATGGCTGCAACTCGTTTCGGTCCAGATAAGGAGGAAGTGCATCGAAATGGCAACGCATCATCAATTGTCCAATTTGATTGGAATTGCGACTCAATGTCGACGGAATTGAGCTGTTGCTGTCGCTTCTCATGTATTTGGCCAGGCATAAGTCATTATTAGGTGGCAACAATCCAATTTCCCTCAAGATTTTCAACTGCGTTTCTCTCTCGTCCAGGCTCCATATCAAAAGATTGGCCAACAGATCACGCAAACGGGGATCATCGAGCTGCAAGGGAATACATTTCATTGTTAAATTTCATGCAGTATTCTGTCAATTTTGCTTATTTCCCGCCAAGTCTAGTTTCTTTTTTTTGAGCAGCTGGCGGGATGCAATATTAAAAAAATTGAAATTGATTTCTTTCACAAGAAAAATAATAAATTTATAATAAAAAAATTCTTTGCATTTTTGCCATGATTTTACAATTTTATATTTTAAAGCATTTTCTTTATTTGAACAACTTCATAAAAATCTGATATATGTACATTCATATCTGAAATGCAAAGTTTTTGAGCGAAAAGAATAAAATTCACAAGAAGTCATTATTAATAATATGTATTTTATTTCGCTCAAAATAAAAATTAGCTTTTAAATTTTGGCTTTCTGTAGAATTTTATGGGGTTTTATAATATTTATTTTCGTATTATCAATTTGTGTTCAGCTTTCGTCACTAGCGTGTACCGTCGTCCGCAGTGATTTTAGAATTTTTAAGTCGATAGAATTCCTAATGGGGAATATTTAATATAAAATATTCGAACTATTTTCAAAATTTATAATAATAAAAGATACTTTTCCGGTTGGGAGATGCTTTAAATTTTTAATAGTACATGTATTCGAGTTATTACTTAAAGATTTTATGATAAAAAAAAGAATAAATTTCAGGATTGGTGATGTTTTTTTTTTTTTTAAATAGCATACTATAGCTCGTATTAGCCATTATAATAAGTAAATTTAACGATTTCCGGATAGAGGTTTTGTGAGAAAGTCATAAAAAGAACAAAACTATCCGGAAAATAGCTGAAATGGCAGCACTGGTCGACTGCGACGCAAGCAGAATTTTGAGCTTAGTTCACAACGCATGGTAGGAATATCGGACATTTTGCTCACTATCTACTTGAAGCATCACCTGTTTGCATCTGCATTTGTACTTACGCCTCCGCAGGCCAAAATGAAGAACTCTTGGAAGCGATCCCCCAGCGATTGGTCGTCCTGCATCGAATTCAGCAAGGACTTTAACTGCTCCATGCACTCGTCCTCCGTCAGCGACAATGGAAAGTCTAGCGTTTTTGGATACATTAAGACATATCGCACAGCATCCGATACCAAACCATCTGGAACTATTTTAATAATATGCTGCTGCCATAAGCACAAAATGCATTTCGATATTCACCTAATTCATATAGATTTTCATGCTCGTTTATGACATTTTTCATGTCTGTGAGTATGTGCGTAATGTCAAGTTTCATCTTGAAAATTTAGTCAACTCGCGGCGGCCGAACGTAGAAAATAAATAAATTTCAACAGCTGCTGTTTGACAAATATGTTGTTGGATGTGTGCGCGCGTTATTTTCCAAATGATAAAATTAAAAAATTGCGCTACTGACACTTGCCATCCAGGGCTGGACAATCAATGCGCAAGTTATCGATAACTTGTCATCGGCAGATTAACTGCCGTCAGTCAAATTTTAATTAAATTATTGTTGGTGTATCTCAAAAACAATAAAGGGATTCCGGAAAACAGTTTTAGATTTGGTTTATATTCCTCCATACAAAATTTTCAGTCTGCCCTGATTTTTCCCTGATTTGCTCTAGGCACACTGAAAATTTTGTATGGAGAAATCTAAAGCAAATCAAAAACTGTTTTCCGGAATCCCTTTATTGTTTTTGAGATACACCAACAATAATTTAATTAAAATTTGACTGACGGCAGTTAATCTGCCGATGACAAGTTATCGATAAATTCGAATTCAAGTGATGGAAACTTTCTTCTTGAAATTCATAACAATTTATTTATTTAGAATTAGTTTAGGTTGCTCTTAAAATATTAACATTTAAAATCGTTGCATTAATTTTCCTTTTCCATAGCAATTGGCAACATTCCTTATATGGCATTACTTCTCTAAAATTTGAGCTTGCCTTACAATTTCAAATCTTCATAGTTTAGTGTGATAATTTAACAAAAATGTAGTTAGCATTAACAATTAATGGCAGAAACATGCAAGTGATAAAATACAAGTCTTTTTGGTTAATATGAGGTCGATGGTGGAATTTCTTTTATGGTGCAAATAAAGCCGATTTTAACGGCCTCAAGTTGTGAATAAATAAAAATAAAGATTTCGGATTTTGTTTATCAGTATTAGAAATAAAAAAAAATTCTTTGTATATATATTCGAAAACAACGCTATGCGTTGTGTGCTTATCAACTATGTACTTATAATGCGATTGTGCGAAAGATAAAATAATATGTAAGTGTTCAATAATTAATTGCGTAATACTGTCACACTTTCAAATTAATTGGCAAATGGTGATACATATTTAAAAACGCCTTTTGCTTGTAACAACAACAATAATTCAGTTTTTGCAGGTAGCTTGCGTGCAATCGCTAGCTAACTACATATATAAATTAATTATGATTATGATTAAGCTCGACTTTTATAGAATTTTGCAGCAAGTCGATGCAATTTGCCCGCAGCTCATGTTATAGACTATATAGTTATAGTTATTGTTGTCATTATTGGCACTGAGTTGAGATTGACTTGATCGTTAGTCCAGAGCCATGTGACCAAACTGTGCAGTTGTTGGATGCGGATGCATGCTATAGCGTCCAGCCGTGAGACCCTTGGAATTCCCCATCACATTGCTCATGCGCATATGCTCAAAGGTTAACGGCTTGCTGAGATTTGTGTCTCGCTTCTTGTAGTATTCATTAAAGTCCAAACGAGTGCCAAACAGCTGAAGATTCGGATCGGCACTGGAGTTGAGAGCCAGGAGAAAGCCTCCCACCGCTTTGCCGTAGGACGTGGCAAAGTCCTCAAGTGTTCGACAGAACGTGACCACCTTCTGTTCAAAGATCTTTCGCTCCTGGTCGCGTTCCATTTTTTGGACTGTGGTCAAACCATAATTTCCACAACGCTCCGAATCGGCAATTGTTTTGGCCATTTGCTGACGGGCGGACAGTTCCTGGAAACAATCATCATAGAACTGCGATTGTGTATTCACCAGGCTAATGATACTGTCGTACACCACCTCCAGATGGGTTTCCATGTTCTTCGATGATTTCACAAAGCATCCAATGCTGATCGCATGCAGAAACTTCGAGTGTGCGTCCAGGATATCATCCAGAGCAGATGCCTGCTGAACGCGCTTCTGCAATTCCACCCAGCTGCATTCAATCACCTCGAAGAGCACATAATATTGCATCTGGTGAACAAAGTGCATGATTTCCGCCGTAAACAAATTTAATCTGTAGGTGGCTTTGCCAATCTCACTGTTCAATGCCCGCAATGCCTGAAAAAAAAACACAATCGATCATAATATTAGTGCCATCGATAACAATAACATCACACAGCTGGAATAAACTGAAAAACGTAGTTCAATTATTATCGAGAACTACGATAGGAGTAACAGCTCACAGAGTTGACTGAAAGTGAACTAGTTCAATTAACACTCTTTTCAAATGTTAAATGGAAAAAAGTAAATAATTTGTAATCTTAGCAGACGTATCTTACCTTGGCATTGCCCATTTGCTCCTTCCATATTTTGGTGGACAAGACAAATTCCATGTGCTTCATGCGCCACAGTGGCTTGAAAAGCGTCTTGTACGTGGGCATCGCAGGCTCCAACATCGTTGCCAATGGGCCACGGACTGTGTACTGCAGGGAGATGACATCCCAGCCGCAATCGCCGGGATACGGCGTCTTAACGACCACATCCAAGTGATTGAGTATCTCGGGATCATCGTACTGGGCATTTGTGCACCGCAGTGCAGCATCCAGCATCGAGGACAAATCATGTGAGTAAATGTCGGTGCCAAGTTTACCAAGTTCGTCCCTGAGAAGGAATAATTAAAATGAAACCAAACAATTTACAGATCATCATATTAATGAAACCTACTTGATGTTCTCGATAAAGATGCTGACAAAGTCGCCCTGGCCGAGCAGCAGATAGCGTCGCATTCCTTGCAGATGAACCAACAGCTTATGTGGTCCCACCATTATGTCCAGCACATGCTTGGACGTCTGAGAGTAACAAGTCTCGATGGCCGCATGCCAGTTGGTATCCGGCACAAAGGAGAAGATCTGGGAAACTGTAGACAGTAGAGGAAGTGAAGAAAACATTCCATTGAGATTGAATCAGAGTACTTACCACGATTATCAATGTTATCCTTGAGCTGCTCTCGACCCTTGACGGCATCATCAATTTGGCATATCTCACGCAGAAAGTTGATGCTCTTGCCCGTCTTGAGGATCTTGTCGGCCAACTCGAGGGAGATGAATTTGGGCAGCATGTTGAGCCGCAGTCGAAACTTGTCATGCCAGAGACGATCGGCACCGACCTCTGGCAGGGATTCGATAAAGAACTCGCCGTAGCTATCGTTAATGTTGCCCTCGAGCATCCACTTGGAGATCATTCGCACCAGAGGTGTACAACAGACGGTTAGAAGATCACTGGCCAATTTATCAACAGTGGGATCACCATTATTAAGGAATCCATAGATAACAGAGGCCAATTCGCCGCCCTTCTTCAACTGGCACACATTGGCGATCTTTGTTAGCCATTGCATGCGATGCAGTGGCTTCAAATACCAGGTGAGTAGCTTCAGTAGCGTCATTGGCTTCCGCTGCCTGTTTATCCAGCTTTGTTCGCGATCCGCGTAATTCTGTAGCTGCGCCTGCCGATATTTATTGAGCTGATCGTGCAGCTCGGCCACCTGGCCATGAAAATCATTCAGTTCGAGCTTTAGCTTGGAGATAAATGCCTGTCCCATGCAACCCATTGCATTGTAGCCAGTGGATATATTTGAGAATTTCGTGACCTGATCATGATAGTATCCCAGCTCGGAGAGGCGAAACAGCATGCCAGCTTGCTCGACCGTAAGACTCTTGATGTTCAGGGGATCGAGCTTGAAGCGTCCCGTAATCACATCCTTCTTTAAATACTTTCCCTGTGCTCCCATAAACGAATATATCGCATTCTGGACAATGTCATGATTGATATCGACATTCTTTTGTTTGGACAACTCCAGCATATAGTTGGGCATTGGCTGGTGTCCCAAGCCGACGCCACGTTGTGTGGGATCATAGCTGCAACGAGTCCAGGATTTGACCACGAATCCATTGCCGTTGCCATTTCGGATGGCATTCGATTGATTCGTTTTGATTGACAATTTTTTGCGATGAAATGGCACCAATCCCATTTCATTTGAGAGATTCTGTGACTCATCCTGTAAACTGGTTAGCAGAAGATTGGCCAACAGATCTCGTAGACGGGGATCGTCAATCTGCAAGAGAGCATAAATAATAATCGATTAGTAATCGATGCATCAACATTTGTTTGCATCTAGTCAGTGCTGCCATTTTAGCTATGAAAAAATAGCTAGACTTAGCCGCTTCATAAAGCTAGACAATTTGATGATTTACTATTAGTTAAAGTTATATTTAAAAAAAAAAAAATGTTTGTAACTTATAATATATTTAATATATAATATTAAAAAAAGATTTATTTTGCTTTACTTTAAACATTAATTTGGATAAACTTAAATAAAATATAAATTCTTTTCAAATTTATAATCTGTAATAGTAGAAGTCGTAAGCTACTCCTAGCTAATTTTGTTGACTAAATTAGCTATTTGAGCGCACAGCAACACTGGCAACTCTGATGCTTACATATACAAATGTACGTGTATGTATATTTACCCCTTCCGTAGCGTCATTGTAGTGCTCTTGAAATATCTCTCCCGGCAGCAGTCCATCCTGTAAATTGGCCCTGGAGTTCAGCATAGTCATTAACTTTTGTATACACTCATTCTCGGAGCGCGGCAAAGGACTTTCGAAGGCAGTGGGGCACATGCTAACAAACTGCACCGCATTGGAGACGAATGCATCTACAAATATATACAAATTAAATATCAAATATTTTTGGAGAACTTTGTGTATTCACCTAAATCATTCAGAGGATTTTTGCCACATATGACCTCACTGAAATTTGTGAGTAAGCTCTTTAATTCGCCGTTTGGCCTTGTATTATTGTTGCCACTTGTTTTTTTAAGACGCTCTGACATGATTGCCCGATGTATATTAACTAAATGCGGCTTCACAAATTGTGTTTTTTTAGAACGCGCGCTTTTTTTTTGTTTTTTTGTTTATGCTTTTCAATTGGCGGCCAGACGAGAAGCGACAACTGCTGAACAAATTGGCGAATAACAGAGTTGTTCCCGCTCTGCTTGCACTATCGCTTGGAATGCGCCAATTATCATGCTAGAAATGGCACCTTGATAACTCAAATAAAACCGAATGGGTGACGAACAGGACGCTACTTGATAATAACAAAACGTTGTGTGTTTTGTAAATATAAAACAAAAAATGGCGATAAATTTGCAAGCGAGGGATGGATTGACGTACGTAAGTTATCGAATGGTTCGCGACCTGCAAGACTTATCGAAATCAAGGGTCGTCGCATTCTTGACGACATTCAAAACTGTTCCCAGTCTTCCAAAAAATTTTGAATAATGATCTTACATATTGCAACATTAAAGTGTACTTGCATTAACTATTAAGTATTTATTTACTACTCGTATTTTATATTGATTTTTCATATTGTGCGGCTGTCATATGCAAGCCAGCGAGGGCTGATTACCAAGGGTCGAGCATTGTTAATAATGAAGATTAAAACTGTTTCCAGCCGAACGATAAGCTTGGCGCGCTATTTAAATACAAAATTAAATTTTCAACACTTAAACAATTTTGCAATAATACGAAGTTTTTTAGGGCTTGTCGAACCAGCGATGAAAAAAACGATCACAGAAATGTAGGAAAAACAAAATCACAAATCATAGGCTCTGCTCTCATCTCGCTCCCAGTTTCTTACCTACCGCTACGTAGCCGTAGCGCACCTTTTTCCATTGCTGTTGCTATAGCTTTAGAGAGAATTCCATTTTTTTTTCGGCTATGGCTCTGCTACGGCTCTGTTCAAATCGAGAGCGGTAGCGAGAGCAAATCTAAATACTGCGGAGTAACGTATCATTTTTAAACCCTGCCAAAAAGAAATATAATCATTAAACAAGTTTTAAGCTCAACTGACAATAATAAGTGATATAGCAGCTAGCTTTAAGTCGTAAGCAGCTAGTTGTCAAATCGCCGACTGCACAGTTGAATATGAAATCGACCTCATCGACTTAAAATCGAATCAAGTCCCAGCACTACTTCTTCGAGGGGCCATTTTAAATTTTTAACATTCAAAAAAACATCTTCGCGTAAAAAATATAAGCAATCCAAATAATTAATTCCGCGTCTCAGAAGTTATTCTTGTTACACAAAGGACTGTGAAAATTTTATACACGAAAAATTATTACGCTGTTCTACTGCAGATTTGACGATATAAACAACCGTTAGGTCGGCCATATTAGTTTGCATATTTTTTCTGTTCGTTGAAGTTCATTTGTTCTTGGAAACATCTGATATTGTGTATTACCTAAAGATGTCTTCTGAAATAAGTAAAATGCCGTGTGTAATTTGTGGCAATTCATCCGAATTGATGTGTCAACGTTGCGCAGAACCTTACTGCGGCGATGTCTGCCAGCAGAAGGATTGGCAACGTCATAAATATTTTTGCATTACAATGCCGTAAGTACTTATGTACATACATATTTATAACTACATTATTACTACTACACAACACATGCGTAAAAGCGCATGTGAAAATAAAAATGGATGAAGACGCAAGGCACGCAATTGATCCCGTTACTGCTTACACGTGCGCCAATTCTGAATTCATATACAGTATGTCAAATAATTATTTTGACAAAGACAAAAAATGGCCATGACTTTTTTATTTTTAAAAGTAGAAATACATATATGTACATATTAATAAATTTATGTTATAAAAATATGCAAGTTATTTTTGTTTTGTTAAAACAATTACTTGACTAACTATGTGAATACATTCTTTTTAGTCGCTTGGTGAGCTTAAAACCCTTGGAACCGAGAGCAACTATTTGCCATGACGTTACGCCAATGTCGCTGGAAGCTGCAACTGGATTTGCAATGGAACTGGAATCGAAGACAGGAGACCCATCGATAAATGGGACAGCTGAGAAAATGCCCGGGACGAAAGTCCAATTGAGCACGGAATGGCTCGAACATGTAAATCCAAAAGAAAATGAGTTCTTCGACTGTCAGGTCACGCATGTGGAGAAGGATGGTGCCATTTGGATCGTTGAGGCGGCCAACACTGACCGCCTCAAGCGTCTCAGCGATAACATGGCCCGCTGCATGCAGAAGAAGCAGCCATGTACTGACCTTGAGGAGATTGCCATTGGCGACCTGGTGTGCGTCGCTTTTGATAAACAAATGTGCCGTGGCGAGGTGATTCAACTGAACGCCAATTCGAAATGTGCTGAGGTGCATCTTATTGACAATGGCGCAGAGGTCAGCATTGACGTCAAGAACGTTTATTTGGCTGTGCCGCGCATGGCGGAGATCAAACGTTGTGCCCTTAGAGTAATCTTATCCCCGAAAACTGACACGGAAATTCACAAGCTAACAAATGTAACATTGCGTCTTGTGGCTGGCAAGACGGTCGATGGTATTCAGCAGGCTCAGCTGAAGACCAACAAGGCAATACCCCTCGATTTGCCAATACAAATTCTGGTCAGCAATCCGGAAGTAATTGTGGTCAAGACCTTTGCTCACAACATGGCACTCAAGGAGCCACAAGTGGCTCTCGTTCAAATTAAAAATTGGGGCAATCTCAACGACGAATTGAATCAAAAGAATCTGATGAACTTTATTGAACCCTTTCCAAAGACGCTGCGCGTTTTCTTTCTATCAGCCCGCACCGAAAGCGGTTATCGTCGTGCCTTTTTGATTGACTTTATCGAGGAGGCATCAAAGTTTTTGGTTTATCAAATGGATGAGGGCCGTATTTCAATCACTGATGAAGTTCGTCGCATTCCTCTCGAGCTACTCGATCATCCGCCACGCGTTTTTGCTGTTTCGCTTACAGACAACAAAATCTCATCGCTGCAACAGACAATATCCAAATATGGTCGTGATCTGACTATTCAATTTGAAGATCGTTATATTTATAACAAGCAGGAGAAGCTGCACTCGGCTCAGGCGA
This sequence comes from Drosophila limbata, assembly GCA_963924055.1. NCBI lineage: Eukaryota > Metazoa > Arthropoda > Insecta > Diptera > Drosophilidae > Drosophila > Drosophila limbata. The sequence continues at coordinate 24,234,400 of OZ001351.1, forward strand.
CACTATTGGCGGCCAAGCACGAGGAGCAAGTGTGCGCCGTGCGCGCTGACCATTTTTTGGGACGGATCACTGAACTGGACTTGAAGTACTGGCAGGAGCCCATTGAGAACGGCAGCTTGGTCTACATCACGCATGTCGTCAGCTGTCACACGATCTGCATTAGCTCGGTGCAGACCAAGCAATACACGGATCTATTCAAAAGTCTCGACTCCAAGTGCCTTCCGTTTGATTCGACCAGCGAGATTCCAACTGGAAGCATTGTCCTGGTTGCTTGTCCAATTCAGGGCTATTATCGCGCCGAGGCAAGTTACATAATTTAACATTTTATTTGATTCGCATATTTAATTTCCACTGAGAAATCCATTGTAGCCAGAAATCTCATATCAGGAATCGTAATGATTTTAAATTATTCAAAAAATTGTAAAATATGAACTATTTGCTCTTATTTTTCGATCTTAAATCAAAGTTAAGTTGGAAACATTTGAATTTAAAATTGTATTTATATTTTTGACTTTAAAATTTTTTTTATTGTCATTTTACGTAATTTTTCAAAAACCAATATAAATTATGAATTTGATGATAAAAATTAATTTCAACCCTTATTTTTCAATCTAAAATCAATTTGAACATTTGAAGTCAAAAATTTTGGGACTTTAAAATAGTTTAAAATTGAGCTATTTATTTTATTTTTGTTTTGTGCCATTTTGTCACTAATACATTGTATATACTCTGTAATCTCACAGGTGCTGGACATGGAAGGTGGCCGTTATCGGGTTCGCAACATCGACACTGGCATCGATTCTGTGGACCGAGTGCCGTCCTCCAATTTGCGTAAATCCTGCGCTTTTCTTGAAAACTTGCCCGTCAGCCAACTTCGCGCTAGTATCAAGACCATTAATTTGATACCGTCGCAGGCAGTGCCTCCTAATACTGCAGCTCTTCAACTATTGATGGAACTCTTTGAGCACAAGTCGGAATTGCTGGTCGAGTTTGTGGACTCCGAGTGTAGCGTTCTTGATTTGCTGGACGCCAAAGTTGAGCCGTCTTCGCTCGCTGCTCGGATGCTGCCCATGATCTTTACGGCTGCTTCTGTTAAATCCAATCCTGTTGAAATAGTCAAGGTTCCAGAGCTTGATGACTTTAGCATTGTTGGATTACCATCGTTGCCACCGTCGCGTCCTGATTCTGATTCTTCAGAAGTGAATCATAAAATTGTACGTCACTATTTTGATGACATTAAACGTGATTTGGTTCCGCTCGGCAAAAATGTCCAAGTTCTCATCCTGTTTGCCACGGATCTGCACAAGACTGGCTACGTTATGGGTTGTTTCTTTGCCAACCAGAAGGCCGCTGAGAAATTCCAGTATTTGCTGAATCATGTAAACGACTTTGTCAAAGACGAGGACAAATCTGCGCCGGATTATCTGCCCAAGTAAGAAATGCAAGTCTGTCCTGAATAAACAAAATAATTAATTTGTTTTGACAGCGTTGGTGAAATGTGCTTGACACTGTATACTGAGGACAATTCCTGGTACCGTGGTGTTTGCCTCAAGGTGATCAACAATCGTCAAGTGGAAATTTTCTACTGTGATTATGGCAACTCGGAGGTGGTTTCCCTGGAGAGGATCAGAACCATTTCCGCCGATTTGCTCTTTACAGTTTATACCACAAAGTGTTTCATAGATGGTGAGTTGAATCTTTAGAATTGATCCTTTCTAATTGTGTTTTTTCTAATCAACTCAGGCTTCAACAATTCAAAGGACTTTATGATTCTAGAGGAGTATCTGGCAAAAAATAATAATATCGCTTGCACTGTTCTTGAAGGACCAGAACCCAACACTCGTCTACTTAATATTCCGACATTGGACAAAATATTGTCCAAAGAATTGAAATAGGACAAATAATCACTTCACTACGAATAATTTTTTTACTGACGACATGAAAAAAGCGTCCCTATGTTTTGTTTTGAATGTTAAATGTACACTAATGTGTATTTTTTTGTTTGTTTTTTTTTTAAGTATTTTTGGTTTCTGTGGTTTTTATACCCTGCGCCTAGAAAAGTTTTTGTTTTTTTTTTTTTGTCAAACTTAATGGAATAATTAATAATAAAGCGTGAATTGCGCAAATTTCTTTTGATGTTCTTTTTTAATGCAATAGATATTTAAAATTATTCTAGGTGGCAAACCGTGCTTTTAAGTTGCTGACTAAATATCGATACATTGGTAAATGCATTTTTTCGATAATATATCTTGTGGGGAGACCGTTCATTTGAGCGAAAGTTAGCAAAATAGAACCACTGAACCAACTGAACAATTTCACTGGCCCACTTCAGTGAGCAAATCTTTTTTGTTCACTAATCTGCTGCACTCACTTGTTTAAATGGCATCGTTGAGCAATTTAAAGCAATGTCCACAATTTGCCTCGCCCACCGGTGCGGGGCATCATTATAGCAGCACACATGAGTTGGATCATTATCCTGTGATTAATTTAAAAAATGAGCTGCTCAGTACAACGTCACAGCGGTTCACAGTGGGCCAAAGTTTCATGCCGGTGGAGAGTGAGAGCGTGCCAAAGCGCATATCGCGGGCATTTTTCGATGGCGGCTTCTGGGAATCGCTGGCGGAGGCGCGCAGCAAAAAGACGCGGGAACAGGCGCCATTGATAAGCACAACGGCCGATCGCTTAGCACAGTTGCTGGAACAATACAAAGCACTGCAATTGAAGGTATTTCCACACACGCAGGAATTGAGCGCCGAGCGCATTGCGCAGTATGCGGAAACGAGGTGCGTTCCTACAGTTTACACTATGATAAGTATCAATTAAATGTCTTTTTTTTTCTAAAATAAAAAGGGACTGGATTAATAGCGCCATACGCTGCACCGCCTGGCATTGTCATCTATTTAAATTGGCTGTGGCCGGCGTCGACGATGTGGTGCGCATCTATATGAAGCGAGCGGATAACAATGGGATGACGCCAGTTCTAAAAAGTCCCTCGCAAACGCAAATCACATGCATGGCCTGGCGTCCGTTGTGTGCCTTTGAGCTGGTTGTTGGCTGTCGTCAGGGCATGTGCTTCTGGACAATTGATAACAATCTGCATTTGGGACGCACCATGAATCCCAGTCACATAATAAAACAGTATGTTCCTCCCTTCAGTCGGTTGACAGTGTCTCAGGTGGTAAAGCTCAAATATGTTGCTCTTGCTTTGCAGTCCCTCAAATCTGCCCATCACAACGCTGCAGTGGAACAAGGACGGCACACAGCTGGCGACCGCATCAATTGGTGATCGAGCCATACTCATTTTTCAACCGGACAATGGGATGATGCAACCACTGCGTCGTTTAGGTCCACCAGGCTCCCTACTCAAATGGTCGCCGGGCAATGAGTGGATCTTTGCCAGCACCGTGGATCGTGTGTTCCGTGTGTGGAAGTGTCATGATCGCTGGAGCACAGATCGTTGGGTTTGCAACGAGGGCAACGTCCAGGCTGCCTGCTGGTCACCTTGTGGACGCTTTCTGCTCTTTGCCAGCACCTCAGAACCAATTTTATATCGACTGCAGTTTGTGAAACTTCATCTTGGACCCGGTAATTATTGTTATGCTTTAAATTTAACTAACTAAAAATGGGCACGATTGGTGCAGTGTTTGTTTATAGAGTCCAAGACAAACACTGCTCCTTCACTTTCGCATTCTCTGCCCAAGAGCAAGGTGGACATGCAACAGGTTGGCGGCTGCTCAAGCAACCAGACCGTCTGTATAATGCTGCCCACAACTGATGACTTTAAATCCACAGGTCGCAAATATCAATAAACACTTTAAATTCCTTTTTATTTATTTTATTATTATTGAAGAAAAACTTTCCAAAGTGTTTCATGTGTTTTTTTTTTTAATTTTTTGGCTGAATGAGTCTTCTTAATAACCAGAGTAATCTAATTTTCCTTTTTGTTTTGTTTTTGCAGTGAAGGGCGACGATAAGGAAGTGCTGCCTGTTGCGGATTTGAATGCCGTCACCTTGGATGGCAGCAATCAAACTTTAATTGGCGGCACCGCCCAGCAGTTGGCTTGGGATCCTCATGGCAAATATCTGGTGATCACATTCAAGTCAACAAATTCCATTGCTATCTTTCGTACATATATACAAAAGTTTGATTTACAAATATCGGGTGGATATTATCTCAGTGGAGAAACTGCCTCGGAATATGCCAGCTATGTGTGTTTCCAGCCGTTGAACAGGGAGAACGATCGTTCCGTGTTGACCATTGGCTGGTCAAGCGGTCGCATACAGTTCCACAGCTTGGATTGAAATCAATTTGTATTTGTATTTGTAATTGTATTTATTTGGTTTTCTTTTTATATAAGCGTGTTAATAAAGGTTTACAAATTACATAAATATTGGAATTGAAACAACAAATCGCAGACACCTCGAAAGACATTTGATCTTGCGAGTCTCCCGCAAAAACTAATTGACAAAGCTCTATATAACAGGGATCGTAATAATTCGAATATCGATGTAAAAAATTATAAGCTGAAATTTTATGTTGTCCAAATCACAAAATATGAAATCATTAAATTTTAATTGAGAAATCTAATTATAAGTCTAGCTTTTAATTTATATTTAAAGTTGGTTCAAGCAAAAGTTGTTGAGATAAAATGGAAAATACAATTTTTAGAATTTAGAATAAAAATATGAGTAATAATCAGTATTGAAATTTAAATATTTCATATTTTGTAATTAGCTAAAAAAAAAATACCAATTAAAACTGATTGTTTAAAAACCAATGAATATAAATATAAATTTGTTTTTAGGATACCCCATTTCAAAATAGTATATCTGGGATATTCCTTAGAATTCAGACAAATTTTTTAAGCATTTCACAATTACTTTCGATCGATCCCTGTTATCTTTTATTTCGAATACTCGTTTAATAGAACGTTTCGAGAGAGATGCGTGAGTTGCGTCAATATAATTAATCTGAGGTAACGGCTACACATAATATATAATAATAAATATATATATCATACAGAGAAATATATAACGATTTTGCATAAATGCAAGATTTTAACATATATATATATATATATATATATATACGGTTATAAAAAGAAAAAACAAACAAACATAATAAGGATACAGAAAGGCTACGCCAAATACTTGGCGTAGGCAGGATCACATTAGGGAAAATACTAATTACAAACAATATATATTTAGATTTCTATATATTTAGGTATATGACTGCTTAGAGTTGCTCTTCCATTGGTCCCAATTCATTCGTCGTTCGGTTAGCCTTTCAGATGTCTCCAAAAAAGTAACCCAAGGCCTGTGCCGCCCTCATTCGCACCGTTGAATGCTCATCCTTGAGCAGCACGGCAATCTTGTTGGCCACCGATTCGGTTTGTGCATTTCGTTCGCTCAGGAAATTATGCAATATGCCTGTAGGCCAAATAAAGTTGTTTAGCTTTTGATGATGGCAAATAGTTGTGGGAATAACTTACCAATTACAATGGCTGCACTGCCTCGCACCTCCGGCCATTGGCTGCGCAACTTGGGCATACAGGAGTCGATAAAGTCCTGCGTGTGCTCGGTCAGCTCCAAGGCCTGTAAAGCAATAAAGCGTTCAAATATGAAACAAGAAATGTTTATAGTATATTTTTGAAGTAATAATAAAAATATTGAATATTGCAACTAAGGCACCAGCAAAAACTCACAACATTTTTTCGTACTATTTATTAAAAATGATAAAGAATCAAGAAGTATCAACATAAGTATAAATATTGCTTGACATTTTCAAAAATCTTCAACAACATATAAACTAAAAATTTATATATTATATTAATTAAATTCAGGGATTAAAACCGAAACGAATATCGGTTTCAGTTACGGTTTCGGTTATGTTCGAATTTAGGTTTTCGGTTATCGGTTACGCAAAATATTTGAATAAAGGTTTCGTAACGTTGAACCGGTTTTTGTATGTTTCGGTTTTGAAATACCGGTATGGTTTCGGTTAACAAAAAATTTTTTTGCAAAAATAAAATTATATTAATAATATTATAGTAATTATTAAAATGTCATAACTTTCTTAATGTTTCATTCACACAATAATTTCACATCTTCTTCAGTTTGATGTATGTACTTTAGTTACATTTTAACAATTTTAAATATTTTATTATCCCAATTTATCTATTTGTGCTTATTCAGTGAAATGCAAATTCGATCATGAATATCACAAATAAAAGTTAAAAATTAAACATAAGAAAATAAAAATCAAAAATCGAAATTAAAAAAGAAAAATATTTTTTTTATGCATAAAAAACCGAAATTAACCCTTATAAATGAAACGGTTACTAAACGGTTATTTCGGTTTACAGAGTTTCGGTTTTAAGGTTTCGGTCAAATAAAATCTTTTATTTTCGGTTAAGGTTTCAGTTACGGTTTTAAATTTCAATCGGTTTTTACCGGATTAAGGTTACGGTTTCGGTTAGGGTTTTAATCCCTGATTAAATTAAAAATATATATATTTATGTATACCATTTGAAAGAAAATTTAATCAAATGTATAAAAATTAAAAAAAAATCTAAATTTGACTACTATATATTGTGTCTTCTAATATTTACAGTACTCGAAAGTGTTTCATTTATAAATTTCGTTAATTTTTTTACTCTCAATCATAAAATATCATAGGTGATTTTCCTAATTACTGCTTCCTTTTTTCGGTATCTTTAAATTTCGTTTAGATTTTTCTTTGGATTTTGAATTCTTTAAAAAAATGTTAAAAAAAATTATGGACCCTCTATAAAGTACTTTAAAAGTACATTGAATAATAAATGTCGTATACTTATTTCTTGCTAATTGATTGTCCTAATTTATGCTTGATTTTTAGTTAATTTTTAAATTTTGTTCTTAGTTTTTTTCTTCTTGTTTTGCAATTCCTTTAGGAAATTAAATTAATTAAAAGAACTTTTAGACTTATAAAGTGCTTTAAAAGTAGGGTATATAATAGATGGCATAATGACTAAATTGAGGACTTACAATCACTTTGACAAACTCGACGACAAAGCTGTTGTACTGCAGTTGATGCAGTGCGTCGGCCTCCGGGCAGAGCTGCTGCTGGGCCATCTCGTTGACGCGGACGGCGCGCAGCAGGCGACAGACGCGACGCAAGGTGCCTTTGCAGGCGCTGGCAATGCTGGACTCGCTCTCGCTGAGATGCAGCAGGAGGGGAAAGAGATTGGCGAAGAGCTGTTCGCGCAGCGCCTCCATCGATGAGGTGGGTGAACTGCTGCCATCGTCGTGCTTGGACTCGCACAGATCCCCGAACAAAATGATGGCCGCCTCACGCATCTCCATCGAATAGCTGCCAAAAAAGGGACGTATCCGGATGGCGAGCGAGACATGGAATGGCTCCACACGATCACTGGGCAATGCCTGAAGGATCCGCGAGAGTCCTCGCATGCTCTCCAGCGGTATATTAATGAGGCAATCCCCAACCGTATCGTCGACGCCCTTAAGCAGCGCCTGAATGGCCAATTCCGAGTACCGTGGCGCCTCATGTTCCCCCAATTGTCCCACATATCCCATGCCCTGGAGACTCAGACCCCGCACCACCGCATTTGGATCACTTAAGGCCGCTCCCAGGTGCAACATAATGGTGGCAGCCAAATCGCCGCACGGCTTGAGCGGCACCAGGCGCGAATAGAGACCGACGGCGGCCACACGCTGTCCATCGTGGGGCGAGGCGACATATTTGCTCAATGCATTGACGAGCTGCCTCATCGCCGGGCTGTTCAGCTGCAATTGATTGGACAGTCCAATGGCCATGGGAGTCAACAGCTCGATGTAACTGTGCCAATCCGTGCTGGAGGCCAACTGTGTGTTCACCGTCAGCACCGTCGCTATTTGCTCCATCTCCAGATTGTTGAGGAATGCCTGAAACGTTTCGAGTGCTATCTGACAGGGATTCAGTTTCACCAGCTCCTTGTTGGGCACAAATCCGAATTTACTAGACGACTTGCTCGGATGACTTGGACTGGACGGAGCAGGTCCTCCCATTGGCATCGGTGGCCCCAGATTCGTGTAGCTCGACAGCGATGTCAACAACATGCAAAACATGTCCGCGAAACGCGTTTCCAATTGCTGTACATTTAAAAGAAAACAAGCGAAGGAACGACTTTGAGTTACCCGGTAATCAGTTGAAATATAAACAAAAATAGCATATCAATCTGGGACTGTAATCATTAAAAGTGATTTTAAAACAGTTTTGAAATAATGATTAATTTCAAGTTTTATAGAATTGCTCACAAAATAATGATTAAATTTAAGTTATACTTTACTTCTCAGCCAATAATCATTATAAAACTCAAGTTCTAATTTCGACAAATCTCAATTTGATACTCTCCACAAGACATTTTATTTTTAAATGGATTATTATGGGTTGTCTTGGCTTACTGACTAGGAGTATGAATAATTTTTGCCTTTTCACTAAGAAAAAGTCGAAATTAAAACCAAGTTTTTGAGCAAAACATAAAACTCATGAAATAATGAATACTTTTAAGTTTTATTTTTTTGCTCAAAAGTAATGATTATTGGCTGAGAAATAAAGTATAACTTAAATTTAATCATTATTTTGTGAGCAAATCTATAAAACTTGAAAAAGTTATGATAATGGTGAAAATTCAAGATGAATATTGGTATTTTTCTCTGTGTCTTAAAGTTATTTTAAGTGAATGACTTTTTGATTCCAAAAAAAAAAAAAAAACAAATAATCATTATTTGCGTTCCCTGATATCAATTCTATCTATAAATTCAAAGCTCGAACTTTATATAAAACAAACATAACTTTTGTAATATTTATCCGATCTTGATGCGATTATGTAGAAATAAATAAGAATAACTACGAGTTTAGGATACCCGGTAATCCATTTAAGCACAACGATTAATATATCGATATCGATACTCCATAGAAATTGTTTATCGTAGTTCTTTTGTAGAACTAAGTTCAGTTTATTACGACAGCAGTTGATTAAGTTTTGAAACTTGGGATTTAAAATTTTCAATTTTTGAAAAAGTAAAGGGAAGAAAAAGTTTAGTTGCTAAAAAATCGATATTCTATCGAAATACCTAAAATTTGAATGTAAACTGAGTTTAGAGGTAAAAAAAAACGATGATCTAATGACATTTTGCTCTGAAAGTGAGTTTCTGACCTAACAACTTTACAATATACGAAACATCGACAACTGTCAGGATTTGCATCAGGCAATGGCAACTCACATCGTGTATATCCTTGCAGGGCATCATCTCGTGGAGCGCACAGAAGATGGCAAATGGCGGCACACTGGCCAACCTCTGTCGGTCTCCCGGCGATCCATCCAGTGGCTCCGACAAACTTGCACCGCTCAACAGTTGCAGGAAGTTGTCCAGCATCAATCCGGTCAATTCGGGATCATTGCACACCAGATGCCAATATTCCACGAGGTGTTCATCATAGGGCAGCGCTTGCTGCAACATCTCGGCACACACCAGCTTGGGATGATGCTTGGTCAATGCCACAAGCGCTTTAAGTACTCCCGACTTGGCGCGCGGCGCATCGCAGAGCTGCAAGGCGACGAGGCTTCCCTTAACCAGATCGGGTATCGCATGGAACAGCTCCGAGCCCTTTTGTTGGATAAAGAACTTGAGCACAACGCTGGCGCCAATTGTGGAGCTTTGTTCAGGATCACGCAGCGATTGTAGCAAGGTTTTACTGTAACAAGACGTACAAGGATAAACAGCAGATATTATAATAACTTATTTCAATTGTTAGAGAGAAGAATGAGATGTGCTTTTAGAAGAAGTTGCAGTTGAATTGTGTGAAAATCGCAATTTGCTTAAAGAACTTGCCAATTGGCGAGACAAAAGAAAGCAAAAAGATAAACAAAAGATGCTTCGAGTTGAGGCGCTGATTATAAAAATAACAAGTGGATCAGTCGAGTGCACTCGACAGTAATATACCCTGAGCCTAGGCCACGGCAATTTATACATTATCTTTAAATTTTAAAAATTTATTAAAAGTAAAAATATTTTTAAAAACGAAAAAAATTCATTGACCTATTCAGGAATTGAACCTACGCCCCTCGCGTGACTCTACTATTAAACTGAAAATTCAAATAAACGAAAAATATTAAATAATTAAAAATCTTTTGCATCGACCAGACCGGGACTCGAACCGCGATCTCCCGTTTCGCGTGCCTAGCACCTATCACTTCGACCACTCCGCCTGTTAGACTGATGCTGGCAAATTCGGTTAACATTCTCGATGTCCATTCTGACAGAGTAAATGTAAAATCAATTAAATGAGGAATAATTCTATTTATATACATATGAAGCTGCCAATCTTTAAAGCTTATTATCTTCACTATTTATGGCCCAATCATGTTGAAAGTTGGTAATTAGTCTCAGGACATGATCCTACACCCGTTGGTGTAAAAAAAATTTTAAAATTTTAACTTAAAACCCTAGATTAAAGGTGATGAAAGTTTTTGATGAATTACGCCCACCACAGTGGGCGTGGCAAAATTTTAACATAAACTTGTTCTGCCTGACATTATAGGTAGTCTTCATTCCAAATTTGGTGGTCCTAGCTCTTACCATCTCTGAGATCCTTTCGTTTACACGGACCGACAGACAGACGGACAGACGGACATGGCTATATCGACTCGGCTGTTGATGCTGATCAAGAATATATATACTTTATGGGGTCGGAGATGCTTCCTTCTCCCTGTTACATACTTTTGAACAAACTTAATATACCCTCAGGGTATAAAAATAACTAATGCTGCAGGTTTTTTTTAAACTCATTTGCAGAATTTTTCTAGAGTTCAAAGTTGTATTTATGAGAAGGAGTTGGCACTATTAATAATGAATGAGAGTGAGACAGACAGAAAGAGAGAGTGAGAGAGCAAGATAGAGGAGCCAACAATCTATAAAAAGAATAAATTTAAAAGTTCACACATTTTAAAACAAAAAATCTATAATCTATAATAAATAATAAAAAGGGATTCCGGAAAACAGTTTTAGATTTGGTTTCGTTTTCTCCAAACAAAATTTTCAGTGTGCCCAGAGCAAATCAGGGAAAAATCAGGGCACACTGAAAATTTTGTATGGAGAAATCTAAACCAAATCTAAAACTGTTTTCTGGAACCCCTTTAATATCTTATATACAAATATCAGACAAGAATCTGCAAAATAATAAAGGACAAGCTGAACAAGTGTTGTAAAAGTATCCCAAAAGTTACCTTTGAATCCGACTCTAATACTGATCTATAATTTGATTTAATTCTCTTTGGATACTCCGAAAATCTCAAATATCAAGCGATAAGAAATTAAGATAGTTGACAAAATAAATGTACTTACCAGAATTGCAGATACTGAAAGCTGGAGATGCGCTGGGCTATAATCTTGGCTATATCGCCGGCCAGATTGTAGATCTGCTTGGGCTCATCGGTTATGATGTGTTCCTTGATGGACTCAATCTCCTTTAACCACTCGGCGCTGCTGTCGATGCTGGCAATGGTCAGAGTCTCATAGATGCAAGCAATTTCCAGAGTCTTTTGGAGTATATCCACCGACACTTGGCGCACTGTTCCATTCGAATCGATGCAACGGGGCACAATCTTGCCCAGCATTTGTCCCGTCTGATTGAACTTGGAGGGCGCCTCGCAGCCGCCGATTTTCATCGATTTGATGTAGACTTCGAGGGTGTTGTTCAGCACATGACTTGCACAGATTCGCACCTCGGAGTTCCTATCCCTCATCCAACACTCGAGTATTCCAATTATTAGGTCGAGAGTCGATGGTGACGGATCCAATTCGACAATCACACGAACGAGTGCATTCAATTGCGGCAGCGATTCATTCAAATGCTTGGCCAGAAAGCTGTTGTGCTCATCCTCCTCCTGCGATTCGAACTTCATTTTCAGTTGCTTCGCACAGCCAAAGAAGTTTTTACACGCAATCTCAAAGATGACGCTGCCATCAACGCACTCCGAACTGTCGCTGCCACCTGCGAGAGATAGAAACGAGTTAGTTTTAAGACTCAAAAAAGGATGTTGATGTCGATTACTCGTTATTTCATAAGTTCACTCGTCGAGTATTGATTAAAAGAACGTATAACGAGTAAATTCACTCGTTGACAGTGTGTTTCTCTGAAACTGTACTCGCACTCGTTGGTAAATCACTCGTTGCGTGTGAATTATTGCTATATTAATAGCTATGTACATATGTACTTTCTACTCGCTAACATGTAAATTTCAACTGTGAATCGAGTTCAATGAAAAATACTATATAATTATTTAAATGCATTTTTAAATTACTTTTACACACTTGAGAAACGTTAACTTCACTCGCTACAAATGCAACGAGTAACCAGAAACAGCGAGTGCTCGACTTTTACTCACCGATGCGTATGAAATCCGTGCCCAACTTCAGGATGGTTGGCAACAATGGCAGATCATGGAATGGCGACTCGATGGGAATACTAAAGACGGTCTCCATGATTTGCTTGCGATGCTTGAGCGGCGCGGGAAGTTGCTCCTTGGTGACAATTAGCTGATTACAAATGCTGAGGAGCGTTTGAAGGATCGCCGACATGATGGTCTGATCCTTATGTCCGGCCAATTGGTTCATTAAAAAGTTAAGCATCGTATCATCCAAATGTTGCAACGATTGCAATGGATCTGCCTCATCCATAATCCGGCCAAAGGCCTTGACAACGAGTAAATTACTTTTGTAATTCTCCAGCTCCTTGTGCGTGTCCTTGATGAAATGAAGATTGCTAAAGAAACCGGTGGAATGCTTCCGTCCGCCCATCTGGGCCAATTCCGATAACTTTTTGATGACATGTGACAAATGCTGGCGTGAAATGTAGCCGAGGGCACGAGCACATGGCTCAATGCGACGCTCGTAATCCGCATGCTTCACATGCTTATCGAGACGCTCCTGTCGCGCCGTCGTCACAATCAAATCGATCTTAGTGTGAATGCACGCGACATCGTTCACCTGGCACAGGGTCAATGCCACCGCTTGGAGCAACATGCCACGCTCCGCATTCAGATCCGGCAACTGCCACTCAAAGTGCGGCAAGTGCATGGGATACAAATACATTTGATCCGACAATTTGCTGGCCAAACGTTGGGCAAAGTGCTCATCTCTGGCGGTGAGAAACTCGCTGGTTTCCAGCACAAAATCATGGAGCTGTTGAAGATACGCTTGCGGTTGATTAATGTGCAACAACATGTCGGAGATGCGACGCTCCCAGAGCTCCTCCAGGGCGGGATTCAGCTGTGGATGATAGTACTTGAGGAAGCTGAGTATATTCGAGGCCCGCTTGATGCACTGCTGATTGCCCAGCAAGGCCAGACAACGGGCGTAGATGCTCTCCGCACTGGGCACAATGACCTTGCCACGTTTGATGACACCAGCACGATCTTCAGTTACTCCAGCTGCTGCTGCTGCTGCTCCTGCTCCTGCAGCTGCTCCTCCCAATCCCACACCCACTCCGAATCCCGCTTCCACTGCCATCTGTTCCTCATCGCTGGCAATATCGTATTCAATGTGCGGCGATTTGGCAAACAAACTGGCCAAACATTTGGCCAAATTCCCGCAAATATCCGTATAGTCCAGGAGTAGAAAGTAATTGAGCAGCTCCCGCTTGAGCAGCTCATCCAATGTGCCCACCGTGGAGGCGAGCATAAACAGTGTATTCTCGCAGCTGACCACCAGCGTGGCATGCTCCTCCAGCGTGCCGTGCTCCTGACTAATCTTGCTGTACTTGCAACTGTGACGCACCACGAACCACACAAACTCCTTGTCCCGTATCAGGGATTTCTGGGCCAGCGCCACAATCGTTTTGAGCAGCGTCAGTTTCATTTTAACACTTCGCTCAGCTAAAATCAATTGCTTTAAGCACTCGATGAGCGATTGGAGGCGACTCTCGATTTGCACCGCACAGCTGTTGAGCAGATGCGTCAGGATTAACAATGATTTAATGCGCTCCCTTTCGCTGTTGTTGCGCAAATGGATGAGCAGAGTGTCCATGATTTTGCCAGCATAATTGCCCGCCAAGAGATGAAAGCAACGCAAGACCTCGTAGTGCCCTTTGACCGTCTGCGGTTTCTCATAATCCGGATACACACAAACGAGATCAAAGAGATGTGTGATCAAGGCATCGATGACGCCATCGAGCACCTGGGCGTGCAGCGAGAGATTCGTTTTGAGCACGGAGCAGAGGAATTGTGTGACCGCATTGCGATCGACACTGCGACGATACAGCGCCAGAATTTGTGGCACCAGACGCGGCGCCTGATCCAATATCCGATCCGTGGGCAACAATGGATACATGTTGGACAATGCCTGCAATATCTCCATGCACACTTTGATCTCTCGTGACTGCAGCCACTGATTGAAGAGGACATCGTAGGCAACACTGATTTCCGTTGCACAGTTGGCCGATGCTTTGGTTTCGCCCGTTGGCGTATTCGTTCCATGCTCGAGCAGTGCCTCACTGAATCTGCCAATGGCATAGGCGTAGGCCAGCTTTATGTGATCCTGTTTAATGCCACCCAAATGGGGCTGGCAGCGTGCCAATATTGTCTTGATGTGCGGCACCACGCCCACCGTATTGGCCATGGCCAATTGGCCGAGGCACTGCATCAGCATAAAGTGTGGAACGGTGCCCACGGGACCGCAGTGCCCCATCAGCGAGTCCACAACCAGTGAGCAATCCTCACCCCGTCCAATGGACACGAGTATATGCAATGCCGGATTCTGTATCAATGGAACATGCTGATCCACGCTGCGTGTCAACTCCTCCAGGGCCAGGACAATTAATTTCTCGTTTGCCGCCGTTGGCAGCGGTGTCTCCGTTCTAACCACACGATGTATGCAGCTGCAAGAAATACAAGTAAAATTAATAAAAGCCATCTTGGTGATTCTGGCGAGGATTAGCACTCACTCCAATAGCATGGCAACGGTTTGTTCGCTTAATTTGGCATTCTTGGCTCGATATTCAGTCAGTATGAGTGTGGCGCGCACTGGATGCGTCTCCAGGATCTTCACAATCGCCTGCTGCATCGCCTGACGCACTTGCTCATCCTTGTCCGTCAGGCTATCAAATATGTTGTGCATCACGCCTGTAAAACAGCAATGAAACGTTCAATAAACTGCTTCAAATTGGTGATAGTGATTATCTATTGTCACTGCGGACGACAGTCTACGCTAGTGACGAAAAGCAGACCCCAAAAATACAGTGAACCACTAATGTCTTCATACACCATAAATTTGTCAAATTTTCGTATAGTAAAGATATTTTGATGCGGGTTTCTTGTATTAATCTCTTATTCACTTAAATTTCGTTCGAATGATACAAAAATTTCTTTAACCCATTAAGTAACCACGGAAAATTTTGAATTTTAAAAAAGTATATTTTTCAACTTTTGTCCTCGATTTTTTAAAAAAAAATATTTTGATGCAGAAAAATTCTTCAAACAATTCTAAGAATGACAGCAAATTTTTCTTCGCTTGTATTTTTTATGATTTTTTGAAAATTGCTAAAATGACACTTTTTGTATGAAACTGAGGGAAAAGGGGTTAAAATAGTAATTTTTGGCAATTTTAAAAAAATCATAAATAATACTAGCGAAGAGATTTTTGAACATTTTTTGCAGTCATTCTTAGAACTGTTTGAAGAATTTTTCTGCATCAAAATATTTTTCTTTTTTAAATCAAGGAAAAAAGTTGAAAAATACTCTTTTTAAAATTCAAAATTTTCCATGGTTACTTAATGGGTTAAAGAACTTTTTGTTTCGTTCGAACGGAATTTAAGTGAAATAAAAGATTAATAGAAGAAACCCGCATCAAAACATTTTTATTATACGAAAATTTGCCAAATTTATGGTGTATGAAGACATTAGTGGTTCACTGTAACTAATAATAGATGCATAGATGTGTTTTTTACATCACTGTACATTAAACTCTTTCGCCTAACAGTTAAGGAAAAAATGTTTTAATAGTTTTTTTTGTAAAACTTATTTAAAATAAAAATGATCAACAATTAAATAAAAATACATATTTATACCAATTATCACTTATTAAAAATGACTTGAAACTTAAAAATGTCGAATTAGTTTTATCATTTTTGGATAAAAAGAGTTATTGAAGACTTTTTGGAAAATAAAGGTGTTTCAAAACTCTTATCTGTTCGGAAATATAAATACAATTGTCAAAAATAGCTTTAAGATTTTCAAAGTCTTCAAACACTTTAATTTCTTACAATTTTTTGATAAAATTAATATATTATCGTTTTCTTCAAAGTTATATTTTGATTCTATAAAGGATTAGTTGCTAATTTTTAAATTACACAATATGTCAAGGGCATTTTAAAGAGTTGTTTTATTAATTAAACATAGGTGTTAAAAGTATCCTTAAGTGTTACTAACCCTTTGAAAAAATCAATAAAAAGATATGTGTGCTACAACGATAACGCTATTGTATTTGCTTTATCGATCAGTTTTCAAAGATTGTACATTTACATAGTAACTGCTAGTCGTGCACTCCCACTCTCTGCTATTAAATTAAATACTTTTTTCTGCCAGCACTTTAGACTTTTATAGATAATTGCTATCAGTTGGCTTAAATAAATATCACATAATTTTCTATGATGAGTTAAAAAAAAAACACACACACAAAAATAAAAACGAAAGAGAAACTCTTTGTTCTAAATTACGAGAGTGTGAAAGAAAGAGAGAGATAGAGAAAGAGAGAGTGAGATGGGCACAAGGCTAATCATCTCAAAATACTTTTAGTTTGATGGGAGGAGGTTTCGCATCAATGTGAACATTGTCATTATCATTAGCATTAACATTAACATTGACTGGGGAATGGCAAAGGGAATCCATTCATTAGTCAGAGGCTCAAAGTCAAGTGTTGTGTGTGTTTTTGATGCATACAATTATAAAGTGGGCCATAGATATTTAGATACAGTGGCGCAGAGCTTATTTGACCAACTAATTTCAGTTTAATTCAGTTTCAATTCAATGTTAAACATTATTAAATTATATTTATATCTCTTTTTAATTTTAAATTCGTTGTATGTAAGAGTAGTGGATGAAATGACCTGGTAGTCACTGTGAATGGATCAATCAACAGGTCACACACACAGATACACACGAATGTCCTCGATTCTGTGCGTGTGTGAGTACGTGAATCCTTTTGAGCTAATGCGTAGTTATATTTATAGACAGCGTAGTTTGAAAACAGGAGCAGGAGCAGATGCCTGGCGCCTCTCTCACTCCACTCTGACCTGATTAAAGCAGGCGCTGATAAAAACCAAAAAAAAAAAAACAAACAACAAAAAAACGCCCAGACAAAAGTAGACACGCAGATACTTGTGCTTATATATGTAACTACATGTACGAGTGCTTGTAGCGAATGGTGTGTCATATATACAAAAACATACAAATTTATAAATACATATGTATGTATGTATGTATGTTTGTTTTTTGTTATTATAACAGAATTTTGCATGTACCTTCGAGAACTGTTGGTTTATCGGCATTTTGTGCTGCTGCTGTCGACGCCGCTGTCGCTGCTGCAGTCGCTGTCGCTGCATTTGATGGAACGCCCGACGATGATGGACTGCGTTGGCGTTGATCCATCTTTTTCGTGGAACTTCGTGTTCTCTTCCACTTCTCCAGTTTGACAGAGATATTTGATTTTATCACCAATGGATTTCCTTGCTTTTGTTTTCGATTTTTGCTATTTTTTAATTTCACAATTTCTTACTGACGACGGCTCAGCCTCAGCCGCGGTCGCAGTCTCAGCCTCCGTTTGCGTCTCCTTAGTTTCGTCGCTGCCTCAGCTCTGAGCAACAAGTTTAATTGTCAATTGGCAAACGATTTTTTATGGGCAATTTAGGGCTTCTTTTGCGTTTTCACTGAAGCACTATGCACAATTATTGAGCCCAGTTACTGCAACAACAACAGCAACAATAAACAAAACGCTGTTGTTACTCAGCGCCGCAACTATGAAATGAAATGCGAGCGCTCTGGCCAATGACGTTTTTGATAAATACAATTTTTGTGGTTGCTGCCGTTGCCTCTGTCGTTATCCAAGCGCGCAGCGCCTCTGTGTGTGCGTCTTTGAGTAGGAGTGTGGTAATGGGTGACGTTGGCATGAATCAGACGCTGATGCGACTTCTACACGCACGATTGATTTCAACACAATAGAAATCAAAACACTGTAAAATGCATTTGTTTTGTGTTTTTTATGCAATTATTTTGGTACGCGCGGACAGCGCTGTTGTCAAAACAGCTCTGTGATTGATATCGATACGTGTACTTTAAATATATCGATGTAAGCTTACAAGAAAATCGCTATCGCATGCCCGCCACGATTTAATATAAACGACTTGTTTTGCAAAAATTTCACCATAAAAACATATTTTTTCAGTAAATAAGCTGAAAGTGTTATTTAGCTTTTTTATTATAAATATTGTACTTTACTCTTCGTCTAGCAGTGCCACTAAAACAGTGGTGGACGTGACGTCACAACCTGATGTTGATTCTAATACAACCTATCGATAATGTCTGGTGGCGTAATCGCTTCACAGCTGATTCTTGTCAAACTATCGCAACACAATACTTTCGATAATTATTCTTGAGCTTACAAAACAAAAAACGTACGTATAAATTTTTGGACATTTAGTGTTTGTTGCATAAACATCAATTAAAAAATCAATTTTAGAGCCGCAAAATGCGTTTGCTGAGAGTGGGCGACCGCATGAGTGCACTGCGTGTGCGTTTAGACGAGAAATTCACGCTGCCGGAGCGCTTCAAAGGCACCGTCGTGGAGAAGTGGACAAATTACTGGAAGGGATTGCTGCGCGATTACACGGAAGTGGGCGTCGGTGTCGTCAAGGAATCGTATGCGAAACCCAAGAAAGCACTTCTCTATGGAACCGGCGCACTGGCCGTGTATTTGGCTGCACGGAATAATCCAGATGAGCGTGCATTTATTACGCTTCTGCGAAAACAAACAAATCGCATGGTTACTCTGCCGACGGAGCAACAAAATCGTGAATCTGCCGATTATTTGGTTATGCTGGAGCGTGCTGTAAATCAGAAAAAGTTGCGCCTACTCTCGCTGGGCATTGTCACGCTGATGTGGGTTGACCTGTACGACGAGGATGATTGCACTTATCCGGCCATCTGTGAATACACCTCGGTTGGATTCCTTAATTTCCACGAGCGCATTATCGATGTGGGCTTCTGGAACGAGTTCTGGCGTCTCAAGTATAAGATGCGCAATTACGATATCAACTATCTGTGATTATGTCTTGTTTGTTACCTCTGCCTAGTTATGTTTAATATCGTAAATTGTACATCTATTTCAAAAAGTACAAATTATTGTTTGTAATACGAAATTTTATGTTTTCAACGTTTACGATGCACTCGCGGCTTGTTCCACAATGGATTTCTTTGGCTTGAAATGCGCCTCCAGCAGCGCTGTACATTCCTGTAAATTCGCCAGATTGTTGATTTTGCCCTGGAAATTGTTCTCTTTGCCATTTCCTTTGCCCTCGAGCAGCTCGAGAAACTTGGGGCCCAGCTCCTGAATTAGCGCCGGATCACCACGAAGAACCATGTGACCCTTGGCGGCGCTGCCAGCGGAGACGCCCTCGGAGACGGTTAGAAAATAGAAAATCTCCTCAGGTGCATGACGTAGAAATGTATTGATAAAATCCACCTCGATGCCATCACGTCGATGCAATGCAAAGTATTTGGGACGCAAAGATTTGCTTAGATCCTCGAGACGCTCGGCCTCAGCCGTGGCAAAATCTTTGAGCAGCTGTTGAAACGATTTGCGCGTGGATTTAACATTCTGCTGCAGCTTTTGAACCAGCTCCAGATGCTGCTGGGCGCCGCCTCTGTGGAGTTTAAAGTGGTTAACTAAAATAGGAGCAGAAATCAAATATTCACTCACTTGAGGGCTACAGTCAGCTGTTGTTCCCGCTGAAAGATCTCGCCGAGCTTGCGGAGAGCACGTTCGCCCACCACAAAATAAACGAGAATATTTGTCTTGACCTTTTCGGCGTAGAGCAGCTTGATGCACTGCAGCTGTGACAGATTGTTGACATGTGTGCCGCAGCACATGTTCGACTCGATGCCCTCGATGCGCACAACACGCGCGAGGCCCTCGTGGTCCTTGGGCAGCCCGCGGGGAGCACGTGCATCCTGGAATTCCAGGGCCGTTTCGGGATCCACCAACACAACGCTAACTTCACGACCCTCGCGTATTAGATCGTTTGCCTGTCGCTCAATGAGGTCCAAGGATTCCCGGCTAATGAGATGTGGTGTGCTCAACTGTATGTAGGAGACACTGGAGCCCAATGACCACGACGTTGTGTCATACTTGAATTCACGATCGAACAGAGCCGTTATCAAATGCTGGCCGGAATGTTGCTGCATGTGATCGAGACGACGCGACCAATCCAAACGCTGCTGCACCTCGGCGCCCTCCTCGAAGCTGCTCGTTGACTCCACAAAGTGGACGGCGGTGCTTCCCTTGCGCACAACGCTGCGCACCTGCTGACCATTGATGGTCCCATAGTCGCAGGGCTGGCCGCCGCCCTCGGGAAACAGTATGGTGTTCTCACAGACCACATTAAAGCCGCGCAGCTGACGTGTCTCTGAGCTGTTGTCTACACCGCTCCACTCCAGTGTGGCATAATCACAGGAGACGATCGTCGTCTGGAACTGCGCAAGAATTGAGTTTAGTTGAATGAATTAATTGACTTCTTCAATTGGCATGCGTACCTCCTTTAGGAAACTGTCCTCCTGGCATTTGAAGACCATGTTTGTCAGCCGCCTGCTTTTTGCTTGGGTTAATTATTATGAAATCGTTTTGGCAATTGGTGTAATTTACAGCGCCAACAACTGACAACAACAATAACAAACAGCGCTTGTTGACTTTGAATATGTCAAGCATATGCGCGTTACGTGAGTTTCAATTGGCGTATACGTTTGAGTTTTTGCGCTTATGTTGTTTCATTTTGCGTTTACGTTAGGCTTTTGCGTTTACGTTGCTCCCTATTGAGTATGCGCTCTGTTTTAATACTAGCGTTATTCGTACTGTGCTTTAAAACGTTCTACTTTGCGTTATTTTTTGGCGATGCTAAAATTTCAAACCTTTTTATGCAATTTTATGGCTAGCATAACTATTTGCAAAATATAAGAATACAATCTTTGTCTGCAAATTGAAAATTGTTGTACTAAGTCAAGTGCGAATGCGTAACGTATGCTTGCTGCATTTTCAAATTCGATTTTAAAATTATCCGCTTACGTTATGCACCCAACAGCTGGCCTAATTTGTTGCTGTCCATTTCTGTGTTTTGGCCTTACATGTTTACACAAGGCAATTTCATTCATAACCCCAGCCGCCCCCACAATACTGCTACCATCCTATTCCAGCTGTCAGTTCGCTGTCGTGTCCCATTCGTTGTCTGCGCGCGCGCTTAATTGAGCAGCAATAGCAGCAGCATCTGTAACCTGCGACATCGTCTTCTCGTATGCATGTTACTGTCCGCTCAACAGTTTCTTGCCAACGTCCTGCAGTTCCAGCAGCACGTCGCGTCCTTACGTTCCGTAACTAGGTTTTACGTTGATTAGCTTGTAATGTAATACATATGTATGTGTATTGTATATGTTTTATTTTGTATATACGTGTAGGTATATTAAGTGAACATCAGCGCGAATGGCGGTTAATAAAGTTTAAAGCCTCGCCATCCACCTGCCAGAAACGTACAGCAAGCGTTCTGGTGTCCGTTCGTTTCTCCCTCTTCGTTCATTTACTCCCGCTTCGTTATCGCCGTCGTCGTCGTCTGCGTTACGTTATATAAGGCAAGCAAATTTGCGTGTGCGTTGTATATGCATATTTTAGTGCCAGCCGAAAAGTAGGCAACAAAAAATTGTCAAATTAGCGTGCTCATTAATTCAAACGCCGACGGTATGGTTAATAAGTTAATAAACAATTTACATTCATAACAATCTCAATTAATATGCAATAATTGTCAAATAATGTGTATGCATGAGTTTAACTACAATAAAAATCGTAAAAACATATACAGTTAGCCAAGTAATTATTACGACAAAGAAAATAATTAACACATTTGTTTTCATATTTTTCTAAATACCTTAAACCAATTTCAATATTTTATTTTATATTGTTTTAAGAACCATAAATAAATAAAATGAAAAAAAAGGTAAAACATAAATAGCCAAGAAAATGTTGTATTATTTGTAAAATATAATATGTTTAATATTGTTATCAAAACAATTACTTGACCTACTATATGTACATACATATATGTAACCAAACTAGAAGTGACAATCTACGCACTGACCTCAACCCAGAGGCTATCAAAACGGTTTTCAAGGCAAAAATAATTATTTTTTGTGCTGTATATTTCGACGAAATCCATTAGAACTAAAAAGGACAGAGCAGAAAGGACAGAGGGCTTGTCTAATGGACATTGTTTATCTTATCAGCAAGTGTAACTGAAAGTCTGCGGCACATAATAACAATTGTTGTGGGTTGTTTTTGTTTTTCTCTCTCGCTCTCTCTGTCCATGTGTGCGTGTGAGTGAACTTCAGTTGATTGATTTATTATGGTCGGGAGCTCACGCTTCGCAAATAGTTGTCAGCGAGTTTTTGTCCTGTATCGCATGTCTATAAGATTGATTGTGCTTTGATTAATTTGTTATACGCATGATATGTTTAATTTGTTTAGTTTTATATGTACTATCCACTCTTTGATCACGTTTTATTTAGCACTCAACAAACAACTCACAAGAAAATGAGAGCGCAGTAAGCAAAATGGCGGCTATTGATATTATTGCTTAGCGCACAAAAGTATGCAACGAGAATGTCGACTGTGTCGTTAGTTACGCGCGCAGCATAGCTAGCAGCTACAACACTCGCACCCCGCACACGCACATGCACATGCATAGAAATTTGATCGATTTAAAAATCGCAATCTCGTACTCGTAAATAGCAATAACAATTCATAATAATAACATAAAAAATTGTAATAATTAACAAAATAACAACAATTACAACAACTACACAACTCTTACCCGTTGGACGCACGATCAATTAAAAAATGGCAAATACAGCTCAACTGTTGCGCCGTCAAAGCTCGCGTGACATTGTGCTCAAAAGTCAAAAGAGCATCGATCAATTGGAGCTGCGGGTGAGTGCACAACACGTAAATAGCAATATCGATATTTCGATAATTTCTACTCGATAGCTTTTGACTAAAAATATCGATTATGAAATGAATGCCACTTAAAAAATAGTTTTACAAAAATATTGCACATACACAAATACGTTATCGAAATTTATCGATATACCGGATAAATGCTAATCGCTTTGGCTTTATCGTAGGAGCTGCGTGGCCGTTTGGTGCCCAAAGAACATGGCGTCAGTCATCATCATCACACGTCGCTGCACCATCACCATCAGCCCATGTATGGAGCCACAAACCAGGCCTTCATGTCCGATGCCTTCGACGAGTCCTCGGAGCTGGAACAGGAACCACCCTTCGGCTCTGATGCTGGCACCAGCAAGACAAAGGCCGAGCTCGCCGCTGTCGTCGACCAGGAGCAGCAGGACATCGTTGAGGGCGAGAAGGAGGGCGAGGAACGCGAGAGCTGGGATAGCAAAATCATGTTCCTGCTGGCCACCATTGGGTGAGTCCTGATATCAACTACAAATGGGCTTGAAAAGCGCTTCAAACTACATAGAATCCTGATGAAATTGATAGTTTAAATATGCAGACAGTTGAAATGAAAATATATTTAAATTTATCACTGTATATCAAGAGTGATTTCAGAGTGGTTCACAACTAAATTACCGACAAGTTTTGAGCTTTGTTGATTGAATTGTAAATGGATACAGTTTGAATTGAAATTGGTTGATAAATGACTCAAAATTGATTCAGAAATATTTGTATCTCTGAGATCTCTTGAGCTGTCATTATAAAAGTTCATATGTAGGCAGTTGTATGAAAAATGTGTAAATATTCGACATTTTTTTTTAAAGTAACAGCTTATAACTGAACATAAAATAAAATGAAAATTCGTTATTTATTACTGACATAAAGTTTTTTGTCATAACAATCAAACATGAAAATGGCATCAATGAAATGGTTATTTAAATTCCGTTTGAATGACACAAAACGTTCCTTAACCCATTAAAGACCCATTGAAAATTTCATATTTTTGTAAAAGTCTGCTTTTGAAACTTTTTTCCAAAAATGTTTTGATGCAAAAAGTTTCTCCAAACAAAACTAAGGTAAATTTCTGGTCTATGCGGAACACCTAAAAAAAAAAAAAATGTTATTAAAAAGAGGCCTATTTATGATGAATTTAGCTGAAAAAATTAATTCCGCTTAGACTAGAAATTTAGCAGAACTAATAGTGACTGCAAAAAGAAATTTTCAAAAATCTTTTCGCTGGTATTTTTTTAATGATTTTTTGAAAATTGATAAAAAGCCAAGAGAGCTTTCAAGAAAATTATTAATTTGAAAAACCTTTTTTTGTGTAGATACAAATGACGGTGATGAAACATTTTTATTAAAGACTGTTCTTTTCTTCTTTATTCAACCTGAAAAAAATTGTAAATATTTCATAAATAGTAGAAACTCACTTTAAATTGTCTCAGAACCAGGGATTAAAACCCTAACCGAAACCGTAACCTTAAACCGGTAAAAACCGTTTTAAATTTAAAACCGTAACTGAAACCGTAACCGAAAAGAAAAATTTGTATTTGACCGAAACCTTAAAACCGAAACTCTGTAAACCGAAATAACCGTTTCGGTTCGTTAATTTCGGTTTTTTATACATAAAAAAAAATTATTTTTAATTTTTAATTTTGATTTTTGATTTTAATTTTCTTGTGTTTAATTTTGAATATTTATTTGTGATATTCATGATCGAATTTGCATTTCACTGAATGAGCACAAATAAATAAATTTGTGTAATAAAATATTTAAAATTGTTAAAATGTAAGTAAACTACATCAAACTGAAGAACATGTGAAGTTAGTGTGTGAATAAACATTAAGAAAGTAATGCCCTTTTAACTATTACTATAATATTATTAATATAATTTTATTTTTCAAACAAAAATTTTTTAGTGAACCGAAACCATTCAAAACCGAAACATGCAAAAACCGGTTCACCGTTACGAAACCTTTATTCAAAAATTTTGCGTAACCGATAACCGAAAATCTAAATTCGAATATAACCGAAACCGTAACTGAAACCGATATTCGTTTCGGTTTTAATCCCTGCTCAGAACTTATACTACATTGTATTTTGTTAAGTCCTGACCCTACCATACCTGTCTCCCTCTTCTAGATATGCGGTTGGACTGGGCAACGTGTGGCGCTTTCCGTATCTGGCGCAAAAGAACGGCGGAGGCGCCTTTCTGGTGCCCTACTTCATAATGCTGTGCATCCAGGGCATACCGATCTTCTACCTGGAGCTGGCGATCGGCCAGAGGCTGCGCAAGGGCGCGATCGGAGTGTGGAGTCAAGTGTCGCCGTATTTGGGTGGCATCGGCATCTCCTCGGCCGTGGTCAGTTTCATAGTGGCGTTGTACTACAACACGATCATTGCCTGGTGCCTGATCTATTTGCTGCACAGCTTTGAGTCGCCGCTGCCGTGGGCCGAGTGCCCGACTCGTCTCTACAAGAACTTTACCTACGATCATGAGCCGGAGTGTGTGGCATCGTCGCCCACACAGTTCTATTGGTATCGCACGACATTGCAGTGCTCGGAGAGCGTTGATCTCCCAGAGAGTTTCAATTATCATATGGCCATTGCTTTGATTGTCTCCTGGTTTCTGGTCTACATCTGCATGGTGCAGGGCATCACATCGTCGGGCAAAATCGTCTACATGACTGCGATCTTCCCGTATGTCGTACTCATCATATTCTTCTTTCGCGGCATCACGCTCAAAGGTGCCGCCGACGGAGTTGCCCACCTGTTTACGCCCCGCTGGGAGACGCTCCTCGATCCCGTCGTTTGGCTGGAGGCGGGCACTCAGATCTTCTTCTCACTGGGCCTGGCCTTTGGTGGCCTAATCGCCTTCAGCTCGTACAATCCGGCGAACAACAATTGCTATCGGGATGCCATTCTCGTCTCCCTGACCAACTGCGGCACCTCCATGTTCGCCGGCGTCGTCGTCTTTGCCGTCATCGGGTTCAAGGCAACCGCCACCTTCGACCGCTGCACGGAGGAACGGGCCGGACTTGTGGCCCGCAATCTCACGCAGAATCTGCCCATTTGCGATCTCCAACAGGAGTTGGCCAATGTAAGTTGCATACACTCCATTCATCGCGAAGTGCATTAAAAAGATACTTGAGTTCCTTTGGGTTTCTTTTTTTTAACAATATTGGGTAAGAATCCTTCCCTCAACTCATAAATGAAAAGCAATTTATTTTATTTTGATCAGAAGAGAAGAAAAACAAGTGGGAGTGGCTATAATCGAGGTACCGCCTGTAGAATACCCGTTACTTATTTTAATAAATTCAAAATACTTTTTATTGCATGCTTTTAGGCACTTACATTGCTTGAAACCCAAATCAGGCATTACTACCGTTCTGATTGGCCGATCTTACTGCGATTAAGTAGGGTGATAGCTTATAATAATCTATAACTTTCATTTACAAAAAATACGTAATATTCTAGAAACTGAGCGTGTGGTGGCTTTTCGCGAAAGGGGCGTGGCAAAAATTTTAAGCAAACTTGATATGCGTGGGGTTTATAGAAGTCTGTGTGCCAAAGTTATACACTTTCTACACAGGAAAAAAATCCGGGATATTTAGAAGTGTCAGAAGTGGGGTAATCTCGGATTTTCTTAAACCAAGTATGAAGTACTTAATTTTTTAATTTAATCCTGAATTTCTTAAATTCAGGCAAAAAAAAATTTATTAATTATAATGTTTTTCGTTACATTTAAATTTTTTTTTAAATTTTTTTTTTTAAAGATTTTTTTTAACGTTTTTTTAACATTTTTTTTTTAATAGATTTTTTTTTTTTTAATTTTTTTTTTTAATTTTGTTATTTTTACCTTTTTTAATTGACGGGGGGAATCGAACCCAGGTTTTTTCAAACTGGGGTCGGCGACTCTAACCATTGAGCCACCGGACCGGTTGAAATAAGAGAGGCCGAGAGAGAATTTTCCTCTCGCGCTCAGCAAATGTGTATTTTCCCATTTTAATCCCGATACAGACTTGATGATTCAGCTTAATCCTGAATATATACTCAAAAAATGCGAGCTTAAATTAAGTATTTTATACTTGATTTTAGAATGGCATTTTTTTTTCTGTGTAGGGTCGGAGATGCTTCCATCTCCCTGTTACATACATTGCAACGAATACAATATACCCTTTAATTTATTATTTAAGTAACGGGTATAACTATAAAGAATAATTGCTTAAATTTAATCATTATCATTGATGAAAATCCATTCTAATGAAAAATTTTAAAATCATGTCGATTTTTGGAAAGGATCCTTAAAAAGTATTGATTTTATGATTATACTGATTCGGAAATATTTAAAAAACTCGAAATAGCTATTTTTTGTGAAAAAAAACATGTTTTTTGTTTTGTTCTCACCAAATATATTTTTTACTTTTTTTATATTTAAAATCTGATCTTGTGAGACGTCATACATTTTTTTAAATTTACAAACTTATGTGTGATAAAAGCTCAAAAGTTATATGTAGATATTCTACACAATCTGATTAAATTTTTCTTAAAATAGGACTACTTTATCCGAATAATTTTATTTTATTTTCCTATACATTTTTTCGTTTATTAAGAATTGCTTTGTTAAAAGTTGTCTTAAAAATCAGCAGTTTCTAAAAATCGTTAATTGGTTCTATTTTATTTTAGAGCGCATCGGGCACTGGACTTGCTTTCATCATTTTCACGGAGGCGATCAATCAGTTTCCGGGCGCCCAGCTCTGGGCCGTGCTCTTCTTCCTCATGCTCTTCACGTTGGGCATCGACTCGCAGTTTGGGACGCTGGAGGGCGTGGTTACATCCCTCGTGGACATGAAGCTCTTTCCCAACCTGCCCAAGGAATGGATCGTTGGCGTAAGTTTTACTTTGCCCCATATTTATTCTTGGCTAATCCCTGTCATCCATTTGTTTCTTGGCACAGGCTCTTTGCCTCTCCTGCTGTCTGATTTCCATGTGCTTCGCCAACGGCGCTGGCAGCTACATTTTCCAGCTGATGGACAGCTTTGCCGGCAATTTTCCGCTTCTGATTATCGCACTCTTCGAATGCCTGTCGATTAGTTACATTTATGGAGTGCGACGTTTTTCGGATGACATCGAGATGATGACGGGCTCGAGGCCGGGCTTCTACTGGATGTTCTGCTGGAAGTACTTGTCGCCCTGTGCCATGGTGACCATCCTCCTGGCCTCCCTCTACCAACTGATCACCGACGGCAGCAGTTATCCCGCCTGGATGGCCGCCAAGGGAGCAACCGAGTCCATGGAGTGGCCACATTGGTGCATTGTCGTCGCCTTTGCCCTCATTCTCTCCTCCATTCTCTGGATTCCCCTCGTTGCTTTACTGCGGTAAGTTTTTGTGATGCGTATATCGCTTAGCGAAATTTTATAAATGATCATTTCTTAAATATACATTTGGAAATTGGATTTTTGATTACTTTTTACCGTAAATTTAAATAAGCTTTTTTGCATGTAAACATAAAATAATAATTAAATAAAATAAAAATTTGTATTATTTTTATCAGGAGCCGAAATGATTATAGTTTTTAAAATATAAACTATTAAATAAAAGTTATTTGTTGATTTTTATCAAAAAAATTAAAAGAAAACTTATTTTTCGATCTAAATAAAAAAACTATAAAATAATAATTGATTTTCCATTTTTTTTTTAAATGTTGTAATTTAACTCTTATCTTCAATTTTTATTTTAGCATTTGAAAATAAAAGTTATTTTTCAATTTTTATTATAAAAATTGAAAATAAAAATTATTTTTCAACTTTTGAATGAAATACACCTTTCGGTTCAAAACACATTTGAATTCAATTTATATTTTTCAACTTTTATAATAAAAATTTGAAAATAATTTTTATTTTAAATTTTTAATTTGTATAATAAAAATTGAAAGTAAACTTTTATTCTATAATTTGTAAATAAAAATTGAAAATTATTTGCGGTCCCTGATTTTTATTGTTTATGTCACTTTATTTTGTATTTTAAATTTTTCTCATTGAAATTGCATAGTATTATATTGAAAGTAATATTTTCATGTTTTATTGTAAAACTCAAACTTAACAGTTAACTAAATTCTTATATTATCCCATCCGAAAATAACATTCATGAGATTCTAGTGATTTAATTTCAAACTGAACATTTTGCCTAAAATCGAAATTTAAGCATCAGATTCTCTGATTCAGCGCCTTTTCTTACCAATTTTAAAATATGGAAAAGTAGAATATGTTTATTTGCAATTTTTTAAATATTTAAAAAAATAGACAATTTTTTGAGATCATCGATTAATCGCAAAGTATCAAGAATTAAAGTAATTAAAAACTGTTTACGCAGTTATCGATGCATCGATGCTTTTCACACGATGTATTTGCACACGATTATAACTGATGAACAGATAATGTAAAGACCTTTCCTTTCAACTCTCCGGCAGCCTTTGCGGCATCAAGGTGGTGGAGGACTCGGATCCCGCCTGGTTCCCCGAGGCGGAGCTGAAGGAGGTGCACGGCATTGTGCCCCATGAGCCCACGGAGCTGGAGCGCAGCGTCTTCTGCTTCAACATGGATGGCACGGAGGGCATGTGTTGTCCCAAGTACGGTCTGCCCGAGAAATCGCTCGAGGAGGAGGAAGAATAAACGAGGCGCAGCACAAATTGACAGAGACAATAACAATAAAACGAATAGCACTAACAAAATACCAAATGCAACTATAGTAACTGTAAATACGGACAATAAATAAAGCCAAAAGTAAAAATATTGAAAATGGAGAAAACGCAATGCGAAACTCGCTCACCGATGAAGAAGCAGCGTCGGTAACGACATTTAATACCCTTACCACTTATGTATTGTATGTAATATGCTCCCAAAGACTGCTCGAAAGACGAACAACAACAACAACAACAACAATAACAACAAAAGAAGTTAATAATAATAGTGAAAAAATGCCAGCAAAAGAAAACTGGAAACTGAAACTGAAACAGGAACAGGCAGAAATTAAATCGTGAACTCAGCGTCAAGTGCGCGGTTTCAACAACAACAACAACAACAACAACAACAACAACAAACTAAAAATAACAACAACAACAAAATCTAGAAAATATTTCCGCATAACTTCATTAGTATGTTCAATATACACTATGATAGTTATGGCATAAGAAAAACAAGCAAAGTGAAAAAACAACAAAAAATTTGTAAGAAACATAAAAATAATAACAAAAGTCAGTTTGTTATTGTTATTGTTTTTGTCTGTGAAATGCATTCCATATTACGGTATATTTATGTGTGTTGTTGTTTTATTTTATTTCTTTGTTGTTTTATGGTGTAACCCACATACACACATACATACATACACACATACATACAAACGTATACATATCCGATTTCGTATACCCGTCGTATGCCATATTTGAATCTGATTTCTAGAAACTAATCCAAAAACGAAACGTTATGAAAAGAAAGCAAAGTTTGGGAATGAATAGTGTTTTTCGGCTGACCGAATATAAGATACTCTTGCAGATTATTTCTATACATGAAGTTGTCCGAAATTTATCGAGAGGAAAATTAAAACTTCAATTTATCGAGATAAACAAATATGGGAAAAATTCTTTTGAGAAAAACTCAATTTTAGAATGACATTTTTTTTGATAAAAATTTAATTTTAGAATGATATTTCCAATGACAGCTATAATTTATATTAAACTAATGATCCGATATTTATCGAGAGGAAAATAAATTTAATTTATCGAGCTGAAAAAAATACAAAACATTCTTCAGATGATAACGATATTTTCAATGACAGCTGTAATTGAAATTAAACTAATGATCCGATATTTATCGAAAAAAAATTAAAACTTCAATTTATCGAGCTGAAAAGCAAAAACATATTCTTCAGCAATAAACTGAATTTTAAAAAGATATTTCTAATGACAGCTATAATTTATGTTAAACTGATGGTCCGATATTTATCGAGTGAAAAATAAATTTGATTTATCGAGCTGAAAAAAATACAAAACATTCTTCAGATGATAACGATATTTCCAATGACAGCTGTAATTGAAATTAAACTAATGATCCGATATTTATCGAGAGAAACAAAATTCTTCAGCTATAAACTGATTTTTAAAACGATATTTCCAATGACAGCTATAATTTATATTAAACTGATGCGAACTATTCTAACTATAAAATCATTACTTAAACATTTTCAGGTCGGATCAGCAATCTTTATACATATAGTATAAACATTTCATGGATCTGTAAGGTTATCTCAATAAGCTGCTAAAGATTTCTGACTATATCTAATATACCTATATACATATAAACCTATAATTATTTACTATAAAGTATACATAACTATAATGGTAGCTTGTATCTGTATTATCATATACTTATGTATATTATATATTGTATTGTACTATTGTATGTTGATGCATCTTTAGGCATTTAATGTTGTTTTTAGGTTTATTAAAACGGTTTGTGACTTGTTTTAAATAATTATTCGTGTATTGTATTTGTATTGATTAAGCAATAATATTACCTATACCTATACCATATCATGTTCGGTTTAGTTTTGACATGATCTGTCTGATCTCAATATACATGTCTATTTTAATGACACAGCACCACCTACAAAATGTTAAGAATCCATCTCATCACTATGATTCAACATTCTCAGCTTTCTGTGCGTGCTACAATTGTTTCATATCAAATCATATAGCGTTAAAAAATAATTACAATTAAATCTAGCTTGACTAGCAGATACCCTGTATGCGGCGCTTCAATTAAAAGATTAATTAATATATTCCTATGTTTAATGCAAATATTAGCTTAAGATTTGATCGCAATTTGATTCGAGTCGTGTATGCCTGTTGCTTGGGTACAGGGTATACAATAAACATATTTAAAGAGTCAAGTCAAGTCAGCTGAAACTCACTTACAACCATATTTAAAAATGTTTCTAGTTGCTTTTCTCGATTTTTATTGTTATAACGAAAATAATTGTTAATGCTTATAAGAAAATCTTTTTGAGTTCCATCAAACTTTTGATTAACTAAAAATAAGAAGTACAAGTAGAAGAAAGGAAGAAGAAGAGAAAGAAGAGTTAAGAAAAGAGACTAGTTAGAGCTAAAAGTGATAAGAGCAAATATATATAGTTAATATCCATGAGTTGCGATCAGTTTTAAAATACAGAACTAATTACGAGTATGCGACGGAAGTATTTACTACTTATATATGTATGTACTAAATAAAAATATATATAGATCTACAGCATACTCGTATATAACGTTCTGTATACTCGTATTTTAAAATGCCTAACATAACGAAACCGTTCATCTCTAGCCGATATCGATAACGATATCGATTAAACGACTTATCGAATGCACTACGAATGCTAACATATATACATAAATCGGGAGTGCCGATAATGGTTTTACTTGATAAGATACAAATTATCATTGCATATGCCAGATAACTATTGAAGAGATTATTCTAATATATTATATTAAATTATATACATACATACATATGATATACACAGATATGTATTATTATATTCTACTAAATTATATAAAATTTATGTGTGTTAAATGTGCAAAACAATGAAAATCGATCGATTTATTTACAAGTATACATACATCTATCCATTTACATAAAGTATATCTTATATAGTATATACATATAGGCATACGATCACATACATATGTATTTAACTGTATTAAGTGTTATCGATGTTGACAATAATTATAAATGCGGTTTTAAAGCCATATCCATACAAAGTTAAACTCTGCTCCCGTATTCTAAAACCGAATCAAAAACCCAACCCACAGTTCGCTGGAAAGCCCATCTTATACAATTATTGAATCGGAACTAAAGAAATACGAATAAAATTAAACACAAAACAATTATAAATCAATGAAGAAAAAGTAAAAAACATCAACTAAATGTCTAGCGTAAGGCGATATCATATTAAACGTGCATTCAAAATATGCCTAAAATATATTAATTTTTATTAAATATTGAAAATCTTATTGTTAGCCTTATAATTGTATTATTTTCTTAAATATCTATAAGCATTTTATTTTTATTTCATTTGCAGCATTCATGTTCTTAGAATTATTATTGGAGAATTATTATTTATCTTCACATTTCTATAAGCATTTTATAATTATTTCATAGTTTTCTTTATTTCTTATATCATTGCCAATTATCAATTAGTACATAAATTATATTTATTATATATTATATCATTATTTTGTTTTCTGTTGAATTTATCAACAATGAATTATTCAATTTTTTTTTGACTTATTAATTTTATTGTTTTACCTTAGCCATTAATATATACTTTATTTCAGTTACCGCAAATAAGAGTTATGAGAAACTGGATAAACTTTTATTCTTAATTTTTATTTAAAAATCATAGAATAAAAGTAATTTTAAATTAAAAATAAAAATTATTTTTTCAATTTTTATCATAAAAATTGAATGCAAATGTGTTTTCACCGGAAGGTGTATTTCATTCAAAAATTGAAAAATAATTTTTATTTTCAATTTTTATAATAATAATTGAAAAATAACTTTTATTTTCAATTGCTAAATTAAAAATTGAAAATAAGAGTTAAATTATAATTTTTTAATAAAAATTGAAATTCAATTATTATTTTATAAGTTTTTTATTTGGATCGAAAAAAAAGAGCTTCTTATATTTTTTTTTGATAAAAATCAACAAATAACTTTTATTTAATAATTTATATTTTTAAAATTATAATCGTAACGGTCCCTGCTTTATTTATATTTTTATTATTAACAATATTAATATTTTGAATACAATTTTTATTATTTGAAAAACAGAGCAAGCAATTGTACTGAGTATCAGTATGTAAACTACAATCTATTTTAAAATGCATTACAAGTACGCACATGTATATAATGTTAACTTTAATATCATTACGACTATGTTGCAAACTTGCTAATGATGAACCACAACAATAATTTACCTAATGACAATAAAGAAATTGTGTAAAAAGTTCAACAAAACTAGTTGTTTAATCTTTTAGCAAGTTTAGGGGAATAAGCTTAATTCTGCATTAAAAGTTTCTTAAAATTTCCAATTTTTTTGCACAAAAAAATGAAAAACAATTGAGAAAATAAAATTTTTTTTTCGTTATTTAGTTAAATTAAATTATCTAAATATTTTTAATTATAAAAAAAACAATAAATTTACATTTTTAATCATGAAAAAAATGGAAAAGAAGATTATAAAAACTTTATAAACTTTTGGTTACACTTCCATTCAAAGACTGTTCTAAATTTATGGAAATAACAGGACAATTGGTACATAACCTCACTAAGTTAAAGCTTTCAAAGCTTTTTGCGAGCAGCCTTAAAGCTTTTGGGCTTTGGCTGTTAGCAGAGGAAATGTGAGCTTTTGATGCTGGAACTGAGTAGAAGTGAGTCTGGTTCTGTTTGTGGTTGCATTTGTCGGTATTCTGCGTATTCTGCAACACAGCATGCATGCCTAACGGTAAGTAATAACGCCACTGACTTGTCCAGCTCGGGTCCCCCTTTCAACCCCTGCCTCCGCCCCTTGATCGAGCCCCTGCCCCCGCACCTAAGTTATTCCTGGCCTTGCGCTTGGCAACGAAGCGCAACGAGCGGAAATCAAGTTGGCCAAGTGACCAAGAGTTGGGATGGGGAACTGCCAGAGATGCAAGACACGGGGGAAGCGAAGAGTGGGAAGCGGAAAGAGGGAAGGATAGGAAAGGAGAGGATAGTGTGCCTAACAGGTAGTCTATGCTGATAAAGCCGTCTCTGTGGCCGCAGATTGCGCTTCAAATTAGCGGAAAATTACAAGTTGCAACAAGTTGCAAGCTTAGCCATTCGCCGTCTCGCTAACTTGGCCAGCAGGCGAGCATAAGTACATATCTTTTTTTAATTCATCTTTTTTTATTTACCCTTTTTTGTGGCTACCTGTTGATTGCACACACAAATTCGAAATGTTTTGCATAAATGTAAAATGTTAATGTTAAAATTTAAAAGTAACATTAATGTGAGTGCACATAAATGTAAATGTTAATGTAAATGTAAAAATTCAGTCAGGCGAACAAAAATTAAAAACACATAACATACTAAAATCAAAAAACAAAAAGAAAATCGAAGATTGCATAAAACAACAATTGACGAAATTTTGTTGTCGATTGTCAATTATTATTGTTGTTGTTGTTGTTGCTGTTGTTACTGTTGCTGCTGTTGTTGCCGCGACACCTGCACACAAATTGTTGGCATAGTTTCTGTGGCAGCAACAACAACCGACAACAACTACCGACAACTCCAATCGATCGATAACAGACATGTAAAATGGTAAGCCAACATCAGCAGCGACGCTAGCTGTGTCGTCGCCGTCGACTGCGGCAGCGACAGCGGCATCATTTGCATTTGTACTGTGGGTGATAAAGGCCATTTATTAAGTTTCTCTTACAAGCTTAATTGTTGATGTGAATCAAAATTATGGATCGAAAGAAATGTAGTTTAAGTATTTGAATATCGCTTCCACGAAAATCGATTTGTCGATTTATTTTGTGTATCAATAATGGAATATATGTAAGTTTACAAAAAGCATTGCTGAGAAATGGTTGTATTTTAAATCGGAACATCAAATCAAAAGTATATCGATAAATGTAATGCATAGTAGAATTGATTGTTCAACAACATACAGACATACTTATAATAAAACGGCATGATATATCCTTGCTAACTTATCGATAAGCTGAATGCAAGTCGATATGTTTATTCGAATTTTACAACTAGTTTTAGCCATATTGTTCCACTGTGCGGCAACTAGTCAACCTTAGATAGACGAGCCTAGACGAACCTCAGGCGCCAACAACAACAACAATATTAACAACAATAACAACAATAACAACAGCAACAACAATTCAGAAATATGTAAAGAGCGAGCAAAAGATAAAGAGAGCGAAAGAGAAGCTGAGTGTGTGTGTGAGAGAGATAGAAAACCCATTGAGCCATGCCCAGGTGTGCACGTGTATGTGTGTGTGTGTGTGTGTGTGTGTGTAGAATGAGGCAGGCGAAATAAATGAAATAGCTGAGACGAATGCCGCAAAAGTCGACGCTTAAAGTATTTGGCCGACAGTGGTATGCACAGTGGTAAGAGATAGTGCAAAAACGGCAGCTAACTGGTTCCAAACAGTAGTTGCACTTGTTGCAACCACAGGTTGATTGCCACATGCTACATTCCAAATAAATGTGGCGTTTCGAAATTTTGGTTTTACGAGCAAGTCGAAGACAGAGCTGTTATCGTTTATCGATAACACTTGCTTGTTATGGAAGGCAAGTTTGCTTTAATTTAACATTATTTGAATTTTTTGTATACATACTGACCAGATTAACATTTATTTTTTATTTCAGTTTTAAGTTAAAGGTTAATATTAAAGTAATTGTTAAATAAATAAATTAAATTAATAAAAAATTAAATTAACAATTAAATAAAGAAGCAAAGAAATTAATAAATAAAATAAAATAGATTAACCATTGTAGGGAGAAAGAGACGAAGACGTTTTTGCTTAGGTACTTACCACTGTGCAGCACTTTGGGGCAGCTGTGGCAGCCGCACACAATTAACTTTGGCAACAAACGAGTGCTACAACAACGGCAGCAACAACAACAGGTGCAGGTGGGCGGGGCAGAGCGGCAAGGTTTTTTTTTTGCGAGCAGCACGGCGACGTTAACGTCAACGTCGACGTCAACGTCAGCGTCGACTGTGCGCCTGCGCACGTAAACAAATTCTCAGCTGGCATTGTTTCTGCTGCTGACGTCGCTGCTGCTGCGTAGCGACGGCGCAGCGTTTATGACTGCGACTGAGACTGACTGCTTGCTGTGATTGTTGTTGTTGTTGTTTCTGCTGTGCTTGTTGTTTTAAGTAATTTCGTTGACGTCGTCGTCTTTTGGCTGCTTGAAAGCAAAAATTAAAAAATAAAAGAAACAAAAGCGTCGGCAGCGACAGCGACAGCAGCAGCAGCAGTCGCAGTCGGCACGTAGAAAACAACAACAATCGACAACAACAGCAACAACAACGAAAAATCCCTGGCAAAACACGCCAACCCAACGCGACTTTGTTGCTGCGGTTTTCAGTTGCCAGCGCGATTTTGAATCGAGTTGAACGCGACGCGTCGTCTTAAAGCGCCCAGCAAAAAATACAAAAACACCAAACACATATGTAAAAGCCCAAAGCCAAAAACCAAAAGCTGAAATCCGAAATAAAATGTACTAATTAAATAACGAAAATCGAATTAAGTAAAAACAACCTGCAATATCTCAAATCTGTAAACGAAATTGAAATCTCAATCAAAAGCTTTGCAAAGAAATTGCGAGTGCGTGTTGCGTGCCATCTCTTTCCCGCCCACACGCACGCGCTGTGCCGCTCTAACACTAGTGTGTGTGTGTGTTTGTGTGTGCTGCACATTTTCTTTATTTTTGTTTTTGTTTTCGTGCCGCCCAAATGAAATTAATGTGCAATAAGCGGCGAATGCAGGCCAACAACAACAGCAACAACTGCAACAGCAACAGCTACAACAACAACATTTACCACAACAACAACATTTAAAGGTAAGACTTGTCGGCTTCAAATATATTTTTATTTATTTTTTTTTTTTGTTATCTGTGAACTGTTGTTCATCCCAGTCAACTGGTCAACTGGCCAGGTTCAAGTGTAACCAGTTAACCACTTTAGCCAGTTTACCCTCCCCTCCCCCCTCTCCTCTTCCTTACCCCTCTATCTTCCTTTGCCCTCGAAAATAAAATATAAAATGCCGCAGGCCAAGTTCCACTCGGCGGTAATTCAAATGTATGTAAATCTTGTTCTTAACAGCGCCCCCTTTTTCTTGATTATTTTAATTTTTTTATTTTGTTTTTTTTTTTTTTGGGTTTTATACTTATCGATGATGTGCGCTTCATTAATTGGGCCCATTTGTTTTGGTCGACAACTGTGAAAACGAATCTAATTGATTTTTGAGCTGACGCCATCTATTGTGGATTTTAGTTGCTTTTAAGATCAACTAAAATTAAGAAGATGCTTAAGGCGTCGCATTTCCAAGATTTAGACTGTAAACATTTAATTAAGTAATTGTTTTGACAATGTGAAGTCCATTGGGTTCTTCTTAAAAATAAATAACAATTTTATTTGTTTTTTATTTTTTGGTCACATAATTATATGACCATATTTTTTTTTCATATTGTGCTATGTGTCGCCATCTATTGTTTAAGCGCTTCAAATCTGAAAGTTCAGGAATTCCATTGAAATACCATTGAGTAGGATTAACAATTTTGACTGACAAAAAGCTGATTGCTTTAAGCTTTGGCTTTTTCTAAAATATAAGTTTTAAGTAGGGAAACAAAGTCTTTTTATAGAAAGTTACTTACAGAGAAAAAATACAAAATTAAATCTTTTATATGGAGTTTTTTTTTATGGGGAAATGTTACTTTATATTTAATATTTTTTAAGTTCCTTTTTAGAGAAATACTTCATAGATCAGATCCTAAGTGAAATGGATTCTACAAATTTTTTTTAAGTTTTTAAAAAATAATTTCATTATAAATGAGTTGCTTATAGAGAAGTTATTTTTAAAAAAGTTTTATAATACAAAGGGTCGATATTGATGAAAAAAAAAAGAGTTTTACAGAGAGCCGATCTTCGAAAATGTTTGTTTTCAAAAAGATGAGTTTAATTGATTTTTGAACTTTATCAGATTTTCAATTGAAACTAACTGAATTTAATGAACTTAAGATCTACTTTAGCTTCCTAATACCCTTTGCTACTAAAGCGCATAGCAAATTCGTCGCTGCTTCCTTTTAAACACAAATCGCAAATTTAAAAGTTATCTTGTTCTTCTCGTTGTTGTTGATGTTTTTTTTATTGGTTTTGTTTTCTGTTGTTCTGACTGCTTTTTGTGCGGTTTTTTGTGATTTTTTTAGTTTTTTTTTTTTGTCATTCTTATGATGATTATTGTTATTTCTCAGCTGCTTCTTCAGCTTCTTCTTCAGCTTCTTCTTCTCCAGCTTCATCTTCATGTGCTTTGTGTTGTTGTTGTTGTTGATTTGCTGCTTTTAACATTTATTATACAGTCTGTCTCTGTGTCTCTCTGTCTGTCCCGTTGTTGCTTCTTCTCGCATCTTGTGGCTTAAATGTCAAGCTCATGCTGTGAGCCAACATATAACCAAATTCCAGCCAGTTGGCCAGTTAGTCAGTCAGTTGGCCAAGTCTCTTGTAGGTGTACCAAATTGCAGTGCTGACATTTTAGCTATTTTCTAGCTAGATCTTGCTGTCTTTTTCAATTTGCGGGTACTCAAAGAACTATTTGTCTTTTTTAATACACAAAAGAAGTTATTAAAATGAATTTAACTAAAATAGATTATTTTTAATTTAAAATCAGATTCAAAATAAAAAAGCTGAAATTAACAATTAATTGAAGATATACAAATTTTAAATAAAATACTTGGGAGTTATCAAAAAAAAGTAGAGTACATAATTGGGATATTGAAACAAGTATTTTATGGATCTTTTTAAGTTCGAAATCTGTCTATTTTATAAAATGATTTTGCTTTAATATACTTAAGCGTATTTTTTATTTTATTAATAATTTTACACGCTTGCATTTTATTTGATCTTTTTTTTTAGTCAAGAAGTTTAATTTTTTAAATTGCAGATATATTTCTTTCAAACTTTTGAAATGTATTACGATTTAGCGATATTTCAAATTTTAGAAATTCAGTTCAGTCTTAGCCATAAGTTATTTATTGACATTTTTTTTATCTTTTCTAGACACTTGATTTGACTATATTGGCTATTTGAGCTCATGAAATTCAGACAACACTGCTGGTTGTAACAGCAGCAACTTCTCTTTCTCTCACACTCTCTGTCTCTCTCTCTCTCTCTCTATCTCTATTTATTGCTCTCTCCCGCTCTTACTTATCGCATTCTGTTTCTTTTGTTGCAGGAAAATCTGCATGCGGCCAACTAACTGTAAAGCGTTGCAACGGTCAGCGGCAACTAACAACTGGAAATAGCACAACAACAACAGCAACAACAACAACAACAACAGCAACAAGCTGCAAGTTGCTACCTGCAACCTGCCAACGACAATTGCATAAAAAATTGAAATTAGATATTGGCGGCGCATCAAATTACCAAATGCTGTTGCTGCTGCTGCCAGAACTATGGCGACGACAACAGCAACAGTTGCTCACTTGCAGCCACAGCAACAACAACAACAACAACAACAAGAGCAAAGGCCGCTGCGCGGTATTTCAATAATAATTGAAGCTGAGCCAAAGACAGCAACAGTCAACAACAACAACAGCAACAGCAACAACAGCAGCAGCAACATTGAAAGCGACGAAATGTCGCTCAAGTCACAGACCATGTTGTTGGCATTTGGCGACAACAGCAACAACAGCAACAACAACAACAACAGCAGCAACATGAGCAATTTGCAGACGCTGCAAGTTGACCATGCAACTAAAGTTGATTTGGAAACGAGTTGCAACACAGCGGCAACAGCAACAACAGCAACAAAATTGTATCCACAGCTGCTGCTGCGCATTGGTGAGATGGAAGCTGAGCAAGAGCAAGAGCAAGAGCAAAAGAAAGAGACAGAGACAGAGACAGAGACAGAGGTTGAGGCTGCATCAGCCGCAGCAACAGTAATCAGCTGCAATGTTGCTGCTGCTGCTGCTGCTGATGTTAGAAACGTGTTGCCAGCTGGTGAAATTGCTGAGAGCAACAATGCTAGTCAGTTGATGTTAGTCGATTGGACAACGGCAACGAGTGCCCTGACCGATGCACAGCACACGGTCAAAATACAAATAGCAACAGCAACAGTTGCAGGTGCAGGTGCAGCAGCAACAACAGCTGCCGATTGCCGCAAGTTGGGCAAACAAATAAGTGTGGTCAAATTGAATGACAGCCAGAGCAATAGCGACATGTTGTTGCAGCTCAAACAGCAGCAGCAGCAGCAGCAATTGCAAGTGCATCAGCAACAAGAACAACAGCAACAACAGCCTTATCAGCTGTGTTATTTGGTATCAAGTGGACAATATTCGCCCTGTGAGACGCTCGACAGCGGCACGGGCAGCGATCTGGAGAGCAACAACAAGTCGCCCGACAGCAACAGCAACAGCAACAGTTGCAGTATTAAGAGCAACAGCAGCAGCAACACGCCTCAATTGCAGCTGCATTTGAAGACAACACGCATACGTGTCAACAACAACAGCAACAGCAGCAACATAAGCAACAACAGCAACATAAGCAACAACAACAAGAGCAGCAGCAACAACCATTTGAGTCTGGTGTCATGTGGCATGCCACAACAACGCGTGCAACACGTGCAACACGTGCAACGCGCCTGCAGCTTGACGGACGAGAGCGAGGAGTGCGAGGACGAGAGCAGCAGCTCCTTGAGCTGCGATTCCCTGCACTCCAGCGAGGCAGCAACAACACCTCACAAACTGAACTCACTGCTGCCACATTCCCTGTTGCACGATATACGCAAGCGCGAGGGGGAGGGTGAGGGGGAGGGGGAAGAACGAGTGTTGCCTGCCACCAAAATCGACGGAAGACCGCTGCAATTTGAGGCAGATCAATATTACAATTTCCATGTCAATGAGCACGACAATTATCGCAGCTTTGGGCAATTGGATTATGCTGCAACACACAACCTGCCCGAGGAGCAGGAGCAGGAGGGGAAGGGGCAGGGCGAGGGCGAGGGGCAGGGCGAGGGCGAAGATGCCTTTGTGGGGTACAAGGATGTGAGAATTGGCTCGCAGATGGCATCGACCATTCGATCCTCGAGGGGCACCGTCCGCGGCGTCAAGAATCGAGTGCGCAATGGCGTTGCCACCTTTTTGCAACTGCAACAGCAGCAGCCCAATGCCAAGGTGAGTGCAAGTGAATAACAAGTCAAATGAATAACGAGTGTGAATATTGGGCAGTTTTTTAGAGTAACTTTTAAAGAGCAATTGAATGCATGCTTAATTCAAAATTGATTACTATTTTATTGAACGTGTATAAAGCGAGTGTTTCGAGTGTGTGAATAAGTGTGTGCCATAGAGCGAGTATTTAGGAAATTTCAGAAACAGTTTCCAATGAAATTCGAGTATTCAAGTGAAAAGAAATTGAAAATAAATTCTATTTTTGAATAATGTTTCAAATGTTTCGAGTGTGCAAAGTGAATAATGAATATGTGCGTGACTGTCAGTCAACGAATCTTCCAGAATTTGTGGGAGTAACGCAAATTGAAGAGTGATAGGAATAGATATTTGATATGAATTTGAAATGTTTATAGAATGAGTTCAAAGCGAGTGTTTCGAGTGTGTAAGAAATGAGTGCATGCTTAAAAATGAATTTCGAGGATATTGAGAAATTTTACTGATTACTCACAATGAATACATCTTTGATCTTGACATTCATTCTTGATAGAGTGAGTATAAAGCGGGTGTTTCGAGTGTGTTATGAATGAGTGTGTGACAAAGATTAAAATTGCAATACATCTTTCTACTTACGAAACAATCGATTTAAATGGATACATTTTAAAATTTTACTTTCATTTCGTTCAAAAGTTATGTGTTTCGGAAATTCAAAGAATATTTGAGACTTAAACGGGTTATTTATGAGTCTAGCAATCAAACAAGTCAAAATTGAGTATTCAAATATGA
Source organism: Drosophila limbata (assembly GCA_963924055.1). Classification (NCBI taxonomy): domain Eukaryota; kingdom Metazoa; phylum Arthropoda; class Insecta; order Diptera; family Drosophilidae; genus Drosophila; species Drosophila limbata. The sequence continues at coordinate 24,277,462 of OZ001351.1, forward strand.
ACTGACAGCAGATTTTAATTTGATGAATTACTATAGTTAGTGTATGATATCGAAGAATGTTGGAACTTTAAACGCAATATCTTTCGACTTCTTCTCAACAGTGTGAGTGCAAATCGAAGAATTAGTCTGGGAAAGCGAAGAGTTTTCGAAAATCAATGGAATACATATATTTTCTCGAATATATACTTCAACTTGAAGCTTTTGTAATTTTTTAACAATTTGAATATTTAAATATAATTTTAACTTGAGTTCTAGTCACATCTAAGATTGAAATAACAATTTCAAAAATTGTTGAGATCTTGAGAAGTTCCGTTTCAGAGCTGCTGTAGAATTTTTCTTAAAATGACTCGTAGTCGAAATGAATAATGAATCATCCGCAATGAATATGAATAGTTGTAGTGCTCAAGAGCTCAGTTATTTTGTAAGAAATCTTTAATCTTTATTTTTTTTTAGTAATTCTTAATTTTGTGCTGAGTGAGTTTTGAGTGCACGGTGATTGCATAATGAATATGTGTATGTGTGTATGTATTTTACAATATTTCTTAGAATGACCAAATGAATGCACTCACATGCTCGCTTTTTGTATTCACATTGTAGTCGCATTTTTGTTTAAATAATTTTTTCCATGCGATTCATTGAGAAAGTTTTTGATTTTTTTTGGCTTTTGTTTGATTATTTTCAACTTTTGTCTGGGGAATCTCTCCAATTGTGTGTGTGTGTGTGTGTGTGTGTGTGTTGCGTGGGCGGCTGTTTGGGTCGCTGACTCTAGGCACACACACACACATGCATTGCATAACTGTGTGTGTGTGTGTGTGTGTGTGTTTGTCGTGCCTGTCTGGAAATCTACAGAGTCTTCAGCTTGACTCACGTTTGCTCCATGTGAAAGTCACAAACCTGTGGCCAACTGTTGTTGTTGTTGTCAAAACTGATTCACAACAACAGCAACAACTTATAGGAAAGTTAGAACACTGCATTCGAGTGTGATTGACTTTCAGATACTCACTAAACACATAAATGTGTAACATGCATACAATCATTCAAAATTATCAATTAGTTGTCCGATTTATCAAAATTGCACTGAATAACAAATTTATATAATAACATTTTTGGTAAAAAGGGTAAAATGAAACTTCACTGTCTCAGCTATGTTGTGTGAAAATTTCAGCTTTCTAGCTTTAACCGTTTGGCCTACACGTTGTTTCTCAGTCAGTGAGTCCGTCAATGAGGAAAAAGAATAAAAATAGCAATAACATTCTTGAAATTTATAAAATTCCTTGGATCGAATTTTGCAAACGTTCAAAAAGAAATGGGGAAAAACGGAATACTTTTTTTTTTGTTTTTTTATTAATGATATTCATTAAGCTTTTCTTATTTATTCTTTTATATTTTTATTTTATATCTTCAAATATTGAAAATTTCAAAAAGGAGAACTTAAACTTTAAGAAATTTATATATTTTTTTTTAATATTTTCACACAATAATGCAATTATAAAAGAAATAGAGAAATATAGAGAAAATATTTTGGCTGCAAAATAAGATAAGTGGTCTTTGGTGGTCGACAAATACAAAGAGTTTCTAATCAATGCAAAATTGAAAAAGTACATTTCTTTTTTAAGTTTAAGTTCTTGTTTCCAAAGCAAAGAATTAGAAAAGAAATGTAAAATAAAAAACAAATAATTTAAGTACTCGCAAAAATTAAAATATTCTATGCTTTTTACTGAAAGTAGACTTATTTTTAAAATAAAACATTCAAAACGAATATTCCTAGCTTAAGAAATCCGTCTCTTTGAATTAAAAGCTTTGCCACAAAGCTATAATACTCTTTTATCCCTTGGGTTAAATAAATAATTTAAATACTCTTAAAAATTAAAATATTCTATGCTTTTCACTGAAAGTAGACTTACTTTTAAAATGAAATATTCAAAGCGAATATTCTTAGCTTAAGAAATCCGTCTCTTTGAATTAAAAGCTTTGCCACAAAGCTATAATACTCTTTTATCCCTTGGGTTAAATAAATAATTTAAATACTCTTTAAAATTCAAATATTCTATGCTTTTCACTGAAAGTAGACTTACTTTTAAAATGAAATATTCAAAGCGAATATTCTTAGCTTAAGAAATCTGTCTCTTTGAATTAAAAGCTTTGCCACAAAGCTATAATACTCTTTTATCCCTTGGGTGCTGGGCATTATCAGCGGATGCGCTTTTTTTATGAAGACATGTTCCAAAAATTAACACCACGCTGTCTATTTACAAATTGTATTAAAGTTGTTGCAGCTACTCTTCTTCTTCTTCTTCTTTTTCTTGTTGATTTAAATTAACCGTTAAGCGGCTTAATAAGTTATATACGCGATTTACCGCCCAAAAAGGCAGAAAGAAAGCCGTGTCTAAAAAGGCAAACAGAATTTCCATACGAACAGTGGCTCAAAATGTGGCAAGAACAAGGTGAAAACGCCGTCAAAGAGGTGTTAAATTAATTAGGGGGTGGGAGGAGTAGTGGATACATAGATAGGCGATCAAATTTGGTGATCGCTGAGTTGGTAAAGTTTTCTCTTGTTTTCAGAGACGGTACATGGGGAATACATAGATGGTTCGAGCTGTAGATACAACGGTATGGATACGACCCCATAAACGTGGGCTTAAATGGCAAGCTGGCCCTGACTAATTGCAGCAGTTGCTTGTGGCTTGTAATCTCTGTTACTTTTGGTTTCTATTCGGCTTTCTTTTGGCCAAAAAAAAAAAAAAAACGAAAAACGAAAAAGAAACAAAATAAAAAGCAATTTTTTTGAAAGTTCTTAATGGGTCAACAGCAGTTGGCCCTGGCACACGTATGCTTAGCTCTATTATTGACAGACTGACTGACTGACTGACTGACTGACTGCCAGACTGATTGACCCATTTGGTAAAAGGCGATTGAGCAACACATGGCCGAAAGCAATAACAATAAGCAGCTCCAATTGCAGCGTTATTGAAATTGCATTGAAAACACGCATCGGTCACAGCATAAAATAAAAAAACTGTCGACTCATCGACGAGATACTTGGATACAAATGTATCTTTATATTGTCCGAGTAACTGTTTTATTTGTATTAATTGTGCGTATGTGTGTGTGTGTGTGTGTGTGTGTGTGTAACGATGATTCGCTTGTTTTACCAATGCTGTTACCACCTTTATTTCTCATTACTGTGCGGCCTTTTGCGAAATCAATTACGGCACAGTGGTACAATTTGAATAAAATAAATATGCGTATCAAAAAATAAATAAAACCTGTAAAAAAAATATAAAAAATAAATAAACATCTAGAATATATAGCTCAATTAAATTGCGTTAAACGTAACTTTGCTAGATATTCGATTACAAATTGCTTTTTTTTTGGAATATGATTAAATTGTTAGTTCACATATTTTATAATTCCATATAAATTCGAACTATTATTTGTTGTCTCTCACTGTAATTAAATAAATAAATGAGGAAATAAATCAGCTAAGCTCATAGATATTTCTGTTTCTTTATGTAAATTATTGTTTTTATACCCTGAAGGTATATTAAGTTTGTTCAAAAGTATGTAACAGGGATATATATATTATATATATTCTTGATCAGCATCAACAGTCGAGTCGATATAGCCATGTCCGTCTGTCTGACGGTCCGTGTAAACGAAAGGATCTCAGAGATGGTAAGAGCTACGACCACCAAATTTGAAATGAAGACTCCCTATAGTGTCAGGCAGAACAAGTTTATGTTAAAATTGTGCCACGCCCACTGTGGGGGGCGTAATTCATCAAAAACTGACATCACCTATAATTTAGGGTTTTGAGTTAAATTTTGAATCACCAACTTTCAACACGATTGGGCCATAAATAGTGAAGATATTAAGCTTTAAAGATTGGCAGCTTCATATGTATATAAATCGATTTAATGTACAATTAATTCATTTAACATTTACTCTGCCAGAATGCACATCGAGAATGTAAGACGAATTTGTCAGCATCGGTCTAAGCGGCGGAGTGGTCCAAGTGATAGGTGCTAGGCACTCGAAACGGGAGATCGGGGTTCGAATCTCGGTCTGGTCAACGCAAATGATACTTAATTATTTATTATTTTTCGTTTGTTTGAATATGCGAGAGGCGTGGGTTCAAATCCTGAATAGGTCAACGAATGTTTTTTCGTTTTTGAAAATATTTTTACTTTTAATAAATTTTTAAAATTTAAAGATAATGTATAAATTGGTTAAAATCACTCATTTATATTATTATATTGAATTGCCGAGGCCTAGGCTCAGGGTATATTACTGTCGAGTGCACTCGACTGATCCGCTTGTTTTTTTTGTATACGTCAAATGTTTTAATGTATTAGTTTTGCAAAAAATCCCATTTTCATGGGCTCTTAAAACTAGTCATTGATTTGTGTAAAAATTTAAACACCCCATTTAAAATCATTTTCATTGGGTATAGAAATGGACAATAACTAATAAGCCGTAAAATGATGCTAAGCACCTTAGGCCAAATCAATGTCTTTATCTTATGGCATTGAAAATGCCGTTACATATATTTTTGGACTATCAAAATATAACTGCTTTTTGCCTGTGTGGGCGTGGCGCCTAGTCATTATGTGAACTTTCATTTTCATATAGTTTTTTTTTTGGATTAGCGATTTCGTCAATAAACAAATTTGGCTAAATGGCAAAAAGCGGCTCGAAAAAAAATGCCAAAAAAAAGCTGGCTAAATATAAACCGAAATTAGCTAAATTATATTTTAATGGGCGCTCGACTCGTTTTTGCTAAATACTTGTCGATCAGCTAAAAACGAAGAAGAAAAAGAAAAGGCACAACTGAAACAGAGTCAAGACTCCGCTCATCAAATATGATTAGATAGATTTGTTGTAGATGCGCATAATTAACGCATTAGTCGCTCTTTACTATTATAATTTGAGTTGTGTTTGCCTTTTGGCTTTTGACTTTTCGAACAAATTAAAAAAATAATAATAATGAAAAACAAGCAGAAATTCAACACACAAATTATGCAATCGATTGTTTCGCCAGTCGCCGTCAATCTGCAAATGATTTCAATATAATTATAATACATATTGATTTGCCTTTCAAGGTTAGCAGCGCCAATTCGCCTGTTGTTGTTTCTTTCCATGCAGGTGCCATAAATATTTCATTGATAGATTTAAATTGTCCACATCATCATTTGATATCATTCCCTCTCCGCGGGCTAAAAAACATAAATTATTATTTATTTGTTGTCTCCAAAGAAGCGAGCCGGAAACTGAGACCAGTTTCCAATATAAAACTCAATTTCCTTATGGTCTTTGACCAAAGAATACGATTCTAAATCATTTCAACCTGGAGCCCAGGTTTAATAATTTCTCAAAGAATTTGCGGCTTTAAAACTTTTGAGCTATTTTCATTTAAATTTTGAATATTTTCTTATATTATATTAAGTCTAAATTAAATCAAAAATTGGTTTATTTAGTGTAATTTTTAAATATTTTGAAATTTGTGCAGAATTCAAATTTACCAACATTTATTTTAAATTTGAAAAGAAAAATGAAAAGATCTTAAAATTAGTAAATATTAGGCGAAAGTCAATTTCAAAAGTAATGCGCAGCTTTCTCAAGATTTTAAATCTGAAACATTAGTGAAAAAAGAAGCTTAAATCTGACAATTTGAACTAAATATTGAGAAAGCAGAATGTGTAGCTACACTTCAGATGCAATACCCCGACTATATCTCTCTCCCTCTTCCGCTTACTATATCCATTTCTATCTATTTCACTCACGCACAGCTTTATTTATCATTTCCTCTCTGTCTGCTGCTCTCATTTTGAGGCTAATCACAGTGACAGTTTGTAAAGTGAAGTCATCATCTTAATGTCAACAATTAAACTACAAAAAAAAGAAAGATCATAAAAAATTAGAAGAAAAACAACTGTAATATTAATACTGTCGCTACAGTGAAGAAAAAAAGAAGACAGAAGAAGAGATAAAACAAAATGCAAATGATCTCGTTAAGAAACAATTTGGCATTTGAGAAGAAATAAAAATAAAATGCCAAAACACAAAAAAAAAAAAAAAAACAATAAAGAAAAAATGTTTAAAAAATATGCAAGACAATGCACAATATTTAGTGGGGAAGGTTGGGTAAGGTGCGAAGGGGGAAAGGGGATAACAACACCAAACTTGAAACATAGTTTGAATTCGAACGAAAGTGAAAATGAAAATGAGATTTACGTGACCAGGTGCAGATTTATGGCTTTGAGAGGTTTTTTTTCTTGCGTTTCTTTCTTTAATTTTTGACTTGTTGTTTTTTTGCTGCAACAGATGGAGGCGCCTCGCATTGTTTCAGATGCGCCATACACATACAAATTGTTGGCAAACAATTAAACAGCAACCAAACAACTCGAATTGTTTGATTTTTTTTTATTTTTCTTTCATTTTTTGTTGGGCGCGTCGTTGGCTGCATTTTAATTTCGATTTGCATTCAGGGCCAAAAGAAAGCAGCAGCAGCAAAATGGGCTTATTAAAATATCCAATTATTGCCAAATTGAAGCTCGCTTTTGCCCAACGAAACGAAAGTGAAATGTTTCACCTCACACATGTCTGTGCCTGTGTGTGTGTGTGTGTGCCAAGAAACCCAATGAACCATCAACCATCGTGAAACCGAAATTCAAACTGTGCACACTGAAATTTCAGCCTCTTGGCCGCATCGAGTGGTGCCATGAGAACCCGTCAACAAGACGTGGCAACGCCCTTCAATTCGCTACCATTTGCAGGGTATATCACCTGTCGAGCTACGTTTGTCACGTCATCAAGCTAATTAAACTCTTATGTGGAGAAACTCTATGAGGCGATTTATCTAATATTTTCAAGCTAGTATCATGAAATGTTATTTATCGATAGTTTCGATAGCTATCAATAAACGTTAACGATAACTATGATTTTGTTCAGGAATTAAAACCGATACGAATATCGATTTTAGTTACGATTTCCGTTATGTTCGCATTTAGGTTTTAGGTTATCGGTTATCGCTTACGCAAAATCTTTAAATAAAGGTTTCGTAACGGTGAACCGGTTCTGGTATGTTTCGGTTTTGAAATAACGGTATGTTTTCGGTTCACAACAAGAAATTATTTTTTAATACTAAAAAAACATTATTTTCTCACAGTTTCATGCACATTTTCTATCTATTTATGAAAATAAAAAAATTTACTTTATAGGCTCTGCCAGTTACATACATTTCACAAAACCAATATACCCATTGAAAAGGGGCACAGGGTATAAAAGCTATAATTTTTTTTTCCTTGTCCAAAAAGTTAAAAACACTTGCCAGAAAAACTATCAAATAAAAAAGTTTTGTATCGGTTACGGTTTTAAATTTCAATCGGTTTTTACCGGTTAGAGGTTACGGTTTCGGTTAGGGCTTTAATCCCTGATTTTGTTTAATTAGTTGTCAAGTTATCAAGAACAGCAAATAATAATTGTTTTAACTGTGAAACATGCGATATTTATATATATCGATAGCTATCGATAACTAATTGTAGCTAAAGCTAATTATCGATAATTACAATTATCTATGCCTGTTAAAAGCAATGATTTTACTAAATTTATTGCGGCATAATGATTGTTACTCTCATTTCAAAAATTCGGAATCGATTGATGATATCGTGTCTTACCATATATCGATACATATCGGTAATAGTACTTTTGTAGTAGCACTTTTTGTAGATTAATGACTTAAGCGTAATTTCGATAATTATCGATAACATTTGCATATGAATTGAGTGAACTTTGGTGAGTTGAAACGTTGTTCATTTGACATGCGAATCATTAACTATTCATTCCTTAATTGAAGCGATAACAAATGCATTCACTATTTCAGATACTGTGTAATATTAGAAGAAATGATCTGTCAATTGGCAACGATTACTTATCATGAGAGCATGTCATTTAATATGGCTTTTATCAGTTCTTGTATCAGTCTAAAAATAGTTCCTTAAAATATGTCTTTTTGCTCTGTCGCATTCATTCAAAATGACACATTCAATGAGTAATGAAACGAATAAACTGAATAAAGGAACGATTATTTTCAGATCTGGCCTTATGCTTATGTTATTTCTAATTCTTTCCCTCTTTGTCTCCATAAAATGTCAAAATATCAATATCAAGGTTGCAATTAACATATTATCGATAGAAGATTCATCGATAGCCATTAATCAAATGACAAATATTGTCAGTAAAAGCAACACTGATTAATGTTCTCTCAGAGAGAGAAGGAGAGAGAGAGAGAGAGAGAAATGATATTGTGAAATGTTGTTCAATTTTGTAGGGCATTAAGAGCGTCGAGACTCTTGTAGTTGTTGTTGCTGCTGCTGCTGGTTTGTTATGGGCTTTCCCTTCTGATTAGTGGCATTCCCAGGCGCCCAATCGATTGTCGGCATCGATGACTGAGTTCCCAGGCATTATTATGTAAGCGTGTTCGGGCAAATGTGACGTATTAATTGAACTTTATGGAATCAAAAAACGATACGCAACAACTTGTTGTAAATACGAGTAGTTGTTGTTGTTGTTGTTGCTGTTTCAGTTGCAACTTGTTGCTGTTGCTGTGCAAAGTCAACTCCTTTTTGCTCACATAATCGAACGTTTTATGGAATCTCTTCTCTTCTCTTCTGGAAATGACGATGTCGATGTCGATGTCGATGATGCTGTCGCTGTTTCTCGACTTGACTTCGATTGCCAATCCTCCAATCGGCAATGTCGATCGCAAGTGACCCGCTTTCTCTTTTGTCTCTGTTGCCCACCAGCTCTACCTGTTGCCGCCTTTCGTATAAATACCCTGTGCCCAGGGTATAAGTTTAAGCCCACGTTAAGTTGTAGATCTCAGTGCTTAAGCAAGCTAATTGACATAAAGCATTTTATTCTTTCAGTTTGAAAAAAAAGCTGCGTTTTTTTCCAATTCGACGGTCATAAACATTTATATTCTTATTAAAAATAAGAGTAAATAATAAAAAAAAAAGAAATACACCTAAGAAGGAAATTTCTCTATTCTAACAATATTTAGCAAATTCTTTGAATTTAATTTTCATTCGATTTTTTAAAATAAATATTGGTATTCATTTTTATTAAATTTAGCTAAAGGTAATGATAATTTTAATTTGTATTTTCCGCATATTTGATAGACAACTAATTGGGCTAAGGAAAATACAGTTTAACTTCCATAACTCGAACTTCTTTGACTCGAATTTCTCTCTAACTCAAGCTAAATGAGTGGCTGCAAAATTAGTAAACTTAAGAAAAAGAAATGTAGAAGTCTAATATCTCCATAACTCGAACCTTTTCTTTGGATAGTGGTGATTCGAGTTAGGGAAGTTCGAATGCTCACTTTAATGTGTGTAGAAATACAGTCATTGGCATAAGTATTTTGTCACCATTTAAAGGTAATTTAAATCATAATTTGAATTTACTTCATGCAAAGTTTGACATCAATGGAAAGGTCATTCTAATTTTGTATAATTTTTTAAAAATGCAAAAAAAGGTACTTTTTGTATGAAAATTAAGAATGCTTTTTTTTGGTCGTTTTCAAATAAGTTTAAAAAATACTAGCGAAGAGATATTTGAAAAATTGCAGTTACTTTTTAAATTGTTTAAAGAAACGTTTTGCAACAAAATATTTTTAAAAACAACAAAAACTTTTACAAAAATACGAAAATTTCAATTGGTACCTAATGGGTTGAGAAAAGTTTTATATTATTCCAAAGGAATTCGAATGAACTTTCCATTGATGCCAAACTTTGCATGAAGTAAGTTCAAATTATGAGTAGAATTAACTTTAAATGGTGACAAAATACTTATGCCAATGACTGTATGTGCTGCAGTATCTAAGCGCCCTGGCTGCAGGGTATCTCGTAGTCGAGCGCTCTTTCTTCTTTGTATTTCTTTTTGTTTTCGAACCGACTCTGACTCTGACTTTGGCCTGTCGACGGGTTCTGCAAGAGCACGTGTTAATTGTGGATGCTGCTGAGGCCGCCATTGGATCACAGTTCAAGTGTGCAGAGAAGTCGCAGAAGGGGGGCCTCAAGGTGCTGGTATGTGACAGGGGGCGGTTGGCGGCAAACCACAAGCCACAAACCACAAAACAAGTTTCAATTTGGAAATACATTTTGAGCCGCAAGCATCTTTTATCGCTCAACATGGCTTTGAACTTTGTTTGTTAAAGAGACACATCACATCGCACTTCACATCGCACTTCACATCACATCGCACAGCCTCGCAAACATTGCCTATCACATCACAAATGACGCTTAATGGCAATTATTACTGTACCAGTTTTTGTATTGTTTATTTTACTCATTTTTTTATTGTTTAATATGGCATATTACTTGTAAATAACAAGTTAATGCCTCGCTGTCGCGGCTTATGCAAGTCAATGAGCTGTCCGGCCAAGTGCAAAAATATGCCCAAAACTAGAGATGAACGTGTATCTAGAGATGCGACACATTTGTTACGACATGAGATTAAGCGAACGAGTTCAGCATTTAATTGTTGTAACGCTACACAAATAAATTTAAAACAAAATTAAAATAGGTAAGCGATATTGTGGACTACAGATCGATACTTATCGATACTTATTGATAGATTAACCCATGTCGGCATTGTTATCTTTCTATATCTTAAACCAGGGGTGCCCAAAGCCAGCATACGAAAGAGTTCGCACCAATACTTATAAGCAAACACACCAATACAAAAAAAGGAAATGCAAACTTGAAGAAAAGGCAACAACAAAATCACATTGAAATTGTTGTTGCTCACTTCTCTTGCGATCGCAAACACCAATCAAAGAAGAGAACAAAACCGGTTTTGGTTCTACGCATTGCACACACACGAAAATGTTTGCATGTGTTGGCATTTTGTATGCTCAACGCCGTGCATGTATACGATATTTTGTTTCCTATGCTTTGAGGAATTACAAAAACAATTGAGGCCGAAAATCAATGGAATGAGCAAAAGCTGAGCACCCCTGTCTTAAACAGTTTTTTTTTCAATTTTTTAAAAATCGACACGTATCTACACGTAAATCAATAGATTTTCTAAAAACTTTTATAGTTGAGAATCGATAAGAAATTCAATTCGAATTTAAATATAATTTCAAGATAAGTATTTGCATGAAGCCAGACGGATAAATGGATTTATAATCGATCAGTTTACATATATCGAATTATCGATTGTTCAGAAAATATTGAAAATATATAGACAATAGTTTTGAAACCAAAGTATTGATTATTCAGTTCGATGCATGTCGAACTATCGATTGCACAGTTTACTTTTGACAGATACAGCTGACAAATCAGAGAGCAACTGATGTTGTAGATAGCAATCGATGATTATCGATACGTGTCTTCTAAACTTTGTTTTTGTCTACAGCTTTTCTTGGCAGAAACTACACAAATGCAAATTCTATATTAATTCGATAAGAATAATCGTTTTGGGCTGACGCTCCTCTCTAGCCACAGCTTGATTAAGATGCAAGACTCAGGCGTTAACTTAATCAAGTTAACCAATCAGCTTAACCACTATCTATGCAGTAAAAGCTATTAAATATATCAAAATATTACATGTATAGCATGTAATCGAACGTAATACGCATTTTTTTATGGACTCTGTCATATCGATAACAATTTATGATGTCATTTATCACTTGAATAACACATAAAACTGACAGGAAACCTGTCTCTCTTACTTGTTCTCTCCTTGTCTCTCTCCCTCTGACTTTGTCTGTAGCGGGAGTTCAACGATATCTATCGTCTATCGATCGATAGGCGGTCCGGTTAATTGGCCTGCCAACTTGGCCAGCTAACGGTAATGCTTTGTGGCAGCTAATTAATGCGTTGCGAAAAAAACGAGTGGCAACTGGAAATGAAAATGGCAATTGGAAAATGGATAATGGATAAATGGCCAGGGGGAAATGCTTGATTGCATTATATTGCCAATCGAGTTTTCACTTCGCTGGCGCCGTGAAAATTCGCTTGAAATTCGAGACGCCTCGTAAATATCGTTAGATAATTTTAATGCCCATTTACACAAATTAGTTATGCGTAATTTTCAATTGGTTTTTCATTCGACTTTGCGATTTGATTCGAGTTGAGTTGATTTGATTGTTGTTATTACTTATTTAACATCGTTCAGGCATTCGTCTTGGCTCCGCCTCTATTCTCTTTTCTCTCTTCTTTCCACAGTTTCTTCTCTCCACTTCTGTCTCTTTTTCGCTTATTCTCTATTTGGGTTTTTTCTTTGCTTGTCGATCAACTTTTCATAGCTATAATTTCTTGTGTCTTGGGTCTGTTCTTCAATCTATACCCTGTATTCCGCTCTCAAGAATTCTTACTTTTCATTTATCGATTAATCGATCAATGTAATTCTTTCCAGTACAATCAAATTTAAGTTACGCAACGTTGTGTCAATTTTTATCAGAAATCGATGTCTCTAGTTTTGATGGAGCTCAGCACTGTCTACCCTGTTATTCGTTGTCTACAGGGTATCTAGCTTCGATAAATTCTTTTGCACTTGTTGTTATTGGCAATTAAATAATCAGCGCATTGTTACAAATTGCCGAACCTCGAAACTAGGCTTCAGAACAGTGGAGCAGCTGTGAATGAGAATCGCAAAGAAAGGCGGCACAGCTAAATAAATGAAGGGGACGAGAGTAAGAGGCTGACAGAGACTGAAAGAGAAAGACATATATTCAAAGTAAGGCCGATTTTGGGCTGTTTGTCCATTCAGACTGAGATAGATTTAAGCATAGTCTTGAAAATGAATAAATAATATTATTATTATTATAATAATAAATAGGACATATTATAATTTATTAATTTTTTATAATTCAAATTTTAGGCAACTTAAAAATAAATAACTGAATTTCAAAGTTTTCAATTCATACATTTTCTTGTCGACAGTTGAGTCAGTCGAGGGAATTAAAACTGTTGATATTCTTATTTAAGAATTTCACGTAACTCAAACAAATTGTTAGAAAATACTTGATTGTTATGGCACACAGATAAATAGAAGTCTTTGTTTCTTTATGTTTGTTTGTGTTTGGTGCCACTGTGCACAGTGTGGCTTGTTCAATTCTCAGCTGTTTGCTAATGGCTTTCATAAAGTGAACCGCACAAAAGCAATCGTAACTTGACTTGGTTTCCCTACAAAATATTTCGCTTGTCGCAATTAGCAGACAATTATGTTGTAAATGTATCTGTGTATTTGTATCTTTGTGTTTGCTCAAGGTCGCAACTGAAAGAGAGGGAGAGAGACACAGAGAGAGAGAGAGAGAGAGAGAGAGAGATTAAGATCATGTGCTGTAATAGTCAGAATAGTAGAAAGTCAAAAATTAACGAGTTAAAGTACTTGAAATTCGTTTCCTCTAAAATCGATAGGTCGATTTTTTGATGTATTTTTAAATAACTATTTATAGCAAATATTTGATTTTTTTTTTAGAACTACAAGGAGAAGGATGTGGGCAAAGTTGTGCTGTACACGACGAGCATGGGCATTATTCGAGATACTTACGGCAAATGCGCGAATGTCAAGCAGATTCTGCGCACACTGCTCATCAAGTTTGAGGAGCGCGATGTCTTCATGAGTCTCGAGTATCAGCAGGAGATGCGAGATCGCATGCAACAGGAAACGATACGAGTGCCACAGTTATTCGTCGAGGGTCAGCACATTGGTGTAAGTATCGCACAGATACATTTCGAATATCTAGATAAGCCTGTAACTTGACTTTACAGGATGCCGACACTGTGGAGCGTCTAAATGAAAGCGGCGAACTGCGCCAACTGCTCAGACCCTACAAGGTGAGTCTGCAAATTAACTTCTTCAATGTATGTATTTAAAATGTATAAGTCGTTAAAACCAGATCGGGTTGTCGATATATCGGCAAATAATTTCGATATATCGAGTTTTATATTGAGCTTAACCGGGAAAAATGTATTTAGAATAAACGTAATCGAAAATCCAAAATACAGACTTGTTTTTAACCCATTTCATGCCAATGGGTATTTACATACCCAAGAAAGTGTTGACACTTTCAAAATTCTAGCACGGTGCATGTGAGAGATATCGAGGCAAAATTCATTTAATAGTAAAGAGAAATAACAAAAATCTGAAATAACAAAAATCTGAACAAATATCTGAATTAAAATTGAACAGTTAAGTTATCCTTGGTACACCTGTAGTTTTTTATAGGTGAATATTTAGGTTTTTTTCTGCATAGAAAATTTTGACGTAAAAAGCTGAAAAATGTATTAAAATGGCAAAAATAAAACTTGAAGATAAAAATATTTTTTTTTGTTTCTATCAACTTCTATGGTCTTCCATACACACATTACAGTATCTTACCACCCGATCTATGGGCATTATTTAATGGGTTAAATATAAGTATCATCGTTTTAAAGCTCTCTCTAAAAGTTTCATTTATCTCTTTCATTGTTTTTTTTAATTAAAAAAAATTTTAAACTAACAGTAATGATAAATATAGTAATGTAAATCCACATGATGAATCTTTAATTGAAATGTAAAAGTCGTCAAAACCAAATCGAGTTGTCGATATATCGTCACAAAAATATCGAGTTAAAATTCTTGAAAATCGCTGCCGCGAAAATCGAGCTGTCGATGAATTTTTACATACCTTTTAATAATATACCCTTTAATTGTGTATATGCCCTAATTGTATCTATTTTTTCTTTAGTCCATTGCCACGGCGTACACCTGCCAGATGTGCGGCGGCTATCGATTGTTGCCGTGTCCCTCGTGCAGCGGCTCCAAGAAGTCCGTGCATCGAAATCATTTCACCGCCGAGTTTGTGGCTCTCAAATGCATGAACTGCGACGAGGTGGGTCTGGTCAAATGCCCCAATTGCTAGGATTCCACAAAACCACAAATCGACAACCAGCAACTGGAAAATCGGCAACCGAAGCTGTCTAAATTTAATTTATTCACTCGCGAACCACTTTTTTTTGTTTGTTTCGTATCTAGTAACATTACGATAGCTATCCAGATTAATGTATTTTTTTTTTTTTTTGAGATATACATACATAGTGTTTTTTTTTTGTATTTTGTACATGTATCTGCTTATGCTACGAAGAGCAAATGTAGTCGTTTGTTATTAACAGTTGTGATATTTGAATCAGTTTTGCTGCACAAGTTTCGCATATTTGAAACTTGAGCACAGCAGCTGACAGCAATGGCCCTGGGAAAGTGAGCGGAAGAACTGCACAATAAATATATACATACCTACTCATACACACAATTTGTTTTATTAAATACATATATACATATTTTTAACAATTATGATAAAGATACTTTTGGCAAGGCAAGAGTTTCATGTTTCAACGGACACTTAAAAAATCTGTTGCCTACTTTGCGGCGGGCGGTTAAATAACAATGTAATTTGAATGCTGATGCAACTGCTGAGCGAAAATAAACAATTTATTCTTATTGCCTCACAAAAGCTACATATGATCCGTAATATATTTTTTAACACACATTTATATGTGAAATACGCTCCAATATCTATTGAGCAACACTAGAGATGGGCATGGGCCGTGCCGTGCCTATTTAAAAAAATTCCGTGTTGGGCCGTGTTGGGCCCCTTATAAAAAATTGCCGTGTTTTACCGTGCCAAAGTCGGTAGGCACGGTAGGCACGGTAGGCACGGAAAGCACGGAAAGCACGGAAGGCACGGAAAGCACGGTACAGATTTTGAATTTAAATATGGTAGTATTGATAAGTTGGCGTAGTTTTTTGGCTTGTTTGTCAGCTTGAGCTGTAGGATTCATCGATGTATCGCACAATTTGCGAACACTTACAACATCGATAGCACGATTGATGCCATTATGATAAAAAAGTGACGTCACGAAGTAGAGATGGGCATGGGCCGTGAGTGCCCGTGCCGTGCCGTGCCTATTTCAAAAAATTCCGTGTTGGGCCGTGTTGGGCCTCAGTTTTTACCAGCCGTGCTTGGGCCGTGTCGTGCCTCAAAAAGGAGGCCCATGCCCATCTCTAAGCAACACTAATAATGCATATGGAAATAATCACTGCATACTTACAGGCTGAAGGTAATAAAAATGTTCGTGAACTTAATACTGGCTTTGCTATTTATTATTATGCTTGTGTTGTACTGTCAATATTTTTGCATTATAAGGATTCAAAGCTTTATCTAATAAATAATAAATATTAAAAACAAGTGGGAAAGACTATAGTCGAGCTCCCGACTATAGGATACCCGTTACTTACCTAAATAAATTAAACTTTTTTTATTGCATGCTTTTAGGCACTTTTATTGCTTAAAAGCTTTAAACAGCCAGTACCACCTTTCTATTTGTCCGATCTTGTTGGGATTTAGTAGGATGATAGGTAATAGCAGTAGCTAACGTTCATCTTAATATCTTGAAAACTGTGCGTGTAGTGGATTTTCGCGATTTACGGAGGCGAAAATGGGCGTGGCAAAATTCTGATACAAACTTGACCTGCGTGGGGTTTATAGAAATCTGTGTGCAAATTTGGTTGCTCTAGCTCTTATAGTCTCTGAGATCTAGGAGCTCACACAGACGGATATGGCTATATCGCCTCGGCTGTTGATGCTGATCAAGAATATATACACTTTATAGGGTCGGAGATGCTTCCTTCTCCCTGTTACATGCATTGCAACGAATACAGTATCCCCTTTTACTTATTTTTAATAAGTAACGGGTATAAAAATACTGGCAAAAAGTGCATTACATATATTGTGTATTCTGTGATTAATCAAACAATCGGCAGAGGCAATGACCGAGGTTCACCAGCGCTGAACCATTCATTTTAAACCAGGAACCGTAATGATTATAATTTTTAAAGTATAAATTATTAAATAAGAGTTATCTGTTGTTTTTTATAAAAAACATTAAAAGAAAACTCTTTTTTTTTTTTTTGTTGATCTAAATACAAACATTATAAAATAATAGGTAATTAAATTTCAATATTTATTTAAAAATTATACTCAAAAATTTATAAATTCTTATTATAAAAATTGAAAATAATGCAAGTTCATTTAATAAAAGTTGAATTTTGCTACGGCAAGAGTTTGACTGATTTAAAATTCAATGTATACTTTCAGGCTGAACTCTAATTGAGCTGTTTATTTAGGTTGTCACGTCAAGAAGGGAAAAAGTTTTGAAATAAAAAGCACTGCCTACTTTTCAGCTGTGAATAAAAAACAACTTAAAATTTACAAAAGGCAACATTTTGTAATGGCAAAATGCTAGAAAATGGAGAAAATAGAATTGATTAAAATGAATATAAGGTGTAGTAAAAATAGCCAGTGAGGCACGTGATTCATTAAACGAAAGATTCAACGTTAAAGCAACAAGTAAACAAAATAAACAAAAAACAACGCACGCCTTGCCGCAAATTTTAAACTCTCTCTTAATTAATATTTGTTTGAATTCTTAAATATTTCCATATATACTATTCTGCCTGGTAGACGAAAGGAATAGGGGGCTGATTGATTGATTGATTGAACGGTCGATCATGTCTGGTCAAGGGAATTCAACGGAGCTGATGAGGAGTGGAGGACCGGAAACGGAAATGGAGCGAACTTGCTGGATATGCTTTGCCACCGAGGCGGAGAACCGTCGTGCCACATGGTTGCACCCGTGCCAATGCCGAGGCAGCACCAAATGGGTGCACGAGAGTTGCCTCTATCGTTGGATTGACGAGAAACAGAATGGAAACTCACGGATGAGAGTCGCCTGCATGCAGTGCCGTGTCGAATATATTATCATCTTTCCCGCGGTCAGTCGCGTGGCCATTGTCCTCGAGAGCGTTCAGGATCTGATCAGGCAGTGCAGTCCATTTGTTGCGGTCAGCGCCTTTCTGGGCTCCGTCTATTGGACGGCTGTGACTTATGGTGGCATTACAATTCTGCAGGTATTTGGCCAGCAACGTGGCATGGAAATGATGGAGAAGGGCGATCCCATTTTTCTGCTCGTCGGTCTGCCGTTTATACCAGTTGCCTTGATTCTCACACGCCTCATTCGCTGGGAGGATGCCGTTTTGCGGCTGTGGCACAATCGTCATATAATTGTCCGCAAGTTGCCACTTGTCAATTGGCTGTGCGATGCTCGCAGCGATGCTGCCGATGATATGGCAACGCCATCGGTTCCCGATGAACCCATCAACTTTGCTCGCATCTTTTGTGGCGCAATTATTTTGCCCAGCATTGCCACCCTGATGGGCAATGTGCTGTATCGCAATATGGCAACGCCACTGCATCGCACACTGCTTGGGGGACTGACGTTCATCGGGGTGAAGGGCATTCTCAAGATCTATTTGCGACAGAAGCAGTATCTCAACAAGACGCGACGACACATTGTCGACTATACGGCGGAGAATCTGCGAATCTACGCAAATAATCCATCCCAATCGCGATCTCTGGCAACGCTGCGACAAAATGCGGGCTTTCAGGACATCGACTCTGATTACGAACTCGAGGAGCAGGAGGAGGAGGGGGAGGCGGAGGCGGAGCTGGAGGAGCTGACCTTATCATCTTCGTCGGAGGCGGATGATGTTCGGGATCATGTGATCATCCGAGTGCCAGATCGTCCGTTCTCATTGTTTTTTTAAGACGGGGAACACTCTTCTTCGGCTTCTTCTTGTCGGACCAGGCAGGTGGTTGCCTTCCATTGAAACACCAACAACAACAACAACACAGAAACTAACAACAAACAACCGTAGTGTTCACGCATACAAATTCCAACGGGATATCATCTAAATTCAATTGTCTTTTAATTGCATACTCCATGTTTTTTTTTTTTTGTCTTCGAAATTATCGACTTTGTGGCTCTCTCTCTCTCTCGCGCTCTACAACTCTCGCTTTCTGTCTCTTAATTTTAAGGCATAATTTTTGCTATTTCTATACATCTATCTATTAAATAACTAACTACATATTTATGATTTTGTTCTTTCTATTTATAATAATATATTCAAGAGACAAGAAGCTTCAAGAGACGTAAAAAAGGCAGAGCTATGGGATAGAAAATGTGTCAATTTTTAAGTAGTTCTATTCTCTCATTTCTGAGAGCAAGTTCTTCATGATCTTTCGAATAGCACAGCTAAGAATTCCTTTCATATAACTCTAAATTCGAATCATTTAACTGCCATTTAAGTCTCTTTGAGAACAAATTGAATGCCATAAATCCATCAAGATGAATTCTACTTAGTTATCAGCCCATTTAGCTTAATATTCCGAGCTTAGATTTGTCCAACAGAGTCTTGGATTGTATTAAAGTTGTCTATTTTGGAATCCAGCGTTATACGAAAAGAAGCCAATTATGATTATTAATCATTTTCATAAAAAAAAAAAAATATGGAAAATTAACTAAATCAATCTCGATTGACTTTGAGATAAAAGACAAAACCATGCAGAGTCATAATAAATGTTGGGCAACGCTGAAACTTGCAACGAAGGCCATTTCAAGCACTCTACAAAAATATAGCATACTTTTTGGGACAACTTTTAAAAGGCGACAAACGAATAATTAAATAAAAATCAACAAAAATCAAAAATGGAAAACAAAAAAAAATTGTATAAAATGATGTGAATGATGAAAACTGATGTGAAAATTATATGTAATAGCTTTTGTTGTGATTACTTAAAGGAAAATGCATGGTGAACTGGGACTGGTTTTATTTGAATAAATGTGTGCTGAATTGTGTCAAGTTGCCTGCGTAATTTAAATCTCAGTAGCCTAGGAGATATTCGAGTTGGGGTTATATCACAATCGCAGAGCAATTTCAGCTGTTCGGTCGACATATTGAGAGGAAAAACTACAATAAATTCCAATATTTTGTAAATTTATTTTTTTTTTTTTCTCTTCAAGAATTTACAAAAAAAAAATTTCTCGTTGTGCGTCGATTGTTCTCGTGTTTTTTGAAGCCACAAAATTTATAAAATTCTAGTAACGATTTAATAAAAAGCAGATTTTCTGAAGTAAGAAAGCAGAAAAATGTCGGACAATTCGGCGGTCTCGGGAGTCTTGAATGCCATTTTATGCGGCGTTACGGGCTACGGATTCTATGCGATGGGTCCGGCGGATCATCCCTATGCGTTCTCGGCCTGTGTGATTGGATTCTGTCACGGTCTTCTGGGCATCGTCGATTGTCTCACCGGTGACTCGAATGTGAAGAATGCGAAGAACACAACAAATGCTATCATGGAAATTGTCCCATTGCCTCTGGTCAATATCGAGCTGTTCTTTGGCGGTGAAAGCAACAATATCGCTTTGGGCCATGGCCTATTTATAGTGCCAATGGCGATTTCCGTTCTGGTCGCCTTCATCAAGGGCGGCGACGAGGCCGATGAGGCAGCCGAAACATTGAAGCTCCTCACCATTCTGGGCAACATCACATCCTTGTGCTATTTGGCCGTCAACGAGGGCAGCTGGGTTATGGGCGGCATGGCCTTCTTGGCCTTCATGGCCAAATATGGCGCCGAGTTCAGTGAGCAACAACTCGAGGGCTCCGGTGATCCCATCAAATATCTGAGCTGGTCCGGCTTCTATTTCCTTACCACCATGGCCGTTGGCGGTGAAAAGTAATTAATTAGTTAAGTTCATTTACATTAAATCCATTGCCAAATGCAACGAGGCAAGGCGAGGAGATCGAAGAGACCAAAAAACCCAAGGACATTCAATCGGAACATTTAATTTATTAAGTCGAATAAATATTGCAATTTTGTGATTAACGCACTAATAACTTACACCCGTCTCTCTCTCGCTTTCTCAATCATAATTTGCAGCATTTTTTCTTCATCGACTATGAAGAAATATTTGTGGTATGTAAATAATGATAAAGTATTTAATATTTTAAAATTCATATTTTTCCCATATTTATTTTTTGTGGCTTTATGAGTATAAGGCATCAATGCATAATTATTGGTAGACTAATTGTTGGTCTGAGTAATTAACAAAACATCAAAAATTCCATTATCTTATTAATTGAATCGAGCAGCTTTGATTTTAGTTTTAGTTTTTATAATATAATACATTTTTTGTTTTAATAATAATTCTCAATTCTCAATTCTATGCTAAAATATAAAAGTTTCTGTGTAAGTATTTTGACAAACAAAGAAAATGATTCTACTCTGAAAAGAACTATCTTAATTTATCGTATTTTATTTTGGTTATTTTTCAACATCAACTAGAAAATTTTGAAGCCAAGGGCGAAAACTTAAAGCTGTCAAAAATCGGCATGTTTTTTAATAATAGTTGTTTTTTGCTATAATATCATAAATTTCCTGCCTTAAATTACAAAATCATAGTTTTTACTGTGGCTTGGTTGTTCATGGCCGAGAGTAATCAATTAGTTCCTATTTTTGCCTCTTAATTTCAATAATTCTTGTTAATAAAGGGTATTTTCAATGGGCAAAACGGTCGTCTGAGTGTTTAGCGCTTAGCTCATCTTAAACTATGTTTCATTTTCTTTTATTTAAGTTAAAAACTGTGTCGAAAAGATACTTAACATATATTAATAATTTGAAGAAAAGTGTGTGTGTAAAAAGTGTAACGTCCGCAACAGACAAAATCTAAGATTTTTAATTAACGAGAGCACTTATCTTTATGTTTGATGCTGGATTGATATGGTCAAATATTCCACTTAATTTTTTGTATTTGGATATTTTTTGTTTGTTATGCAAAATTCGCTAAGAAATGTGAAAATGCTCGTTAACCTTTAATCGACTTCCGTTCTTTGTAACGGCCGCAACGGAATTTTCAGCAAGCCTAATTCTTTTTCAGAAACAGTAGGGCTTTTATCTTAAAATTGGTTTAAGAGTACTTCCATTGAAATGCATTTTCCAGAAAATTGCATTAAAATTCACCAATCTGAGTGCGATCTTTATCAGTTTAAACATGAAAATTTGTGTGCAAATGCAAATTTCTTGTTAATTTCTTAATTTTTAGATTTGTTTATTTCTAGACTTTGTCAAATAAATGTAAATACATGTTCAAATTGGACGCAAACTGCCACAGAAATCGCAAGCGAAATTGAATTCCGCCGAAAGCAATTCTGCACGGAAATTTCCGAGGTGCCACAGAACTTGGAATGATTTAATGTTTTTAGCATCTTCACCAACCTTTTTGAACTAGGCTGCTAAGGGTTGACACCTTCTCAGATTAAATTACAGAAGGGTTTGTTCAGCAACTTTTTTAAGTTTATCATTGCAGAACCATAAGTTTTTAATTTTTTTCTTTTATTTATATTATCTATAATTATTTATATAATAATTGATTTTATTTAGCTAAAAAAACTTGGCGCGAGAAAATAAAAATTACTCAATTGTCTGCCATTAGTCTGGCAACTCTTCGTGAAAAATGTTTTCTAAAATTGCACAATAAGTTAAAGGATTTTTGCGGTAAAACTTGATTTACCTCAAAAGACCTATTTTATTAATGCTTAATTTAAAGAAAACTGAAGTGGTTCCAAATATTTTTTATAAATACCTTACTTCGAATTCTGACTAAAAAATGTGGCATCGCTGACCCTGACTTCGAAAATCTGAATCGGACTAGGTGGCAGCATCGGACGCCAGCGGATTTAGCGCTAGTTCGTTCCGCACAAAATTATTTTGCTAATTGACCTGTGGCACAGCGAAAAGAAATTGAAGAGAAATTCAAGCGAAAGCGATTTCTGTGGCACCCCCGAATATGTATACGGCATATAAGACAAGTTAATTAATTTGTCTGATATGTGTAGTGTCTAGACTTGAAGGAGAAATCTGTTTCCTATATACTTGATATTGATAACATAAGATCAGAGAGTTAGGTACTTTTTTTTTTTTTATGGTAAAAGTATAAATATCGTTTCAGTTGTATGGTCACAGGTCGTAAATTAATGAATAGTAATAAATGTAATTCAAGTTGGTTGTTGGTTGTTGGTTGTGTTTGAAGCTTGAAGTATTTGATAACTGCTCGGACTGCAATGACTTGACAATGTCAGGCAGCTACAGTCGAGTCGAGTCGAGACGAGACGAGTCGGAGACATCCAATTGAGACTTGGAGGCCCAACCTAAGCCCATAACGCTAGTCTCAATGACAATAGGAACTAATACATCTTAAGACCTAATGTCAACAAATGAGTGTGAGTGTGAATACGAGCATGAGTATGGGTATGAGTATGAGTACACAGGAAAAAGAAGTTCGTTCTAAAATTAAAGTGTTAATCAAATATGTTTTGCTTTCATTTGTGTTTGTGACTAGTGCTCTTCATTTTTAAGGATACACTTGGAAGTAGGATACGATTAAATAAAATAGACAAATCAATAAAATTCTTGCTTTAAGCAACTTTTCGGGATATTGTTAAATTAACACAGTAAGCAAATAAAATGGTAAACACTCTGCAAAAAGAGGCTAAGACATTTGATTACACTTAAAATGTTGCATTGATTTCCGGAATGTTTTTTTGTCAGTGTACGACTATTGTAAGTACACGAACCACGCGTCACAGAATAAAATTGTCAACTGTCGCTGTCTCTGCCTCTGTCTCTCTACTATACCCCTGTCTCTCTGTCTCTGTCTCTCTCCCTGTCTCTGTCTTTCGAGTCGAGAGGTTGAAAAACCACAGAGCGTGCTCAATGACCATGACGCCCTAAAAGTTGTCGTTGTAAAATTCATTTAGTTGCGTCTTGAGCTTGTTTATTGTTTATTTTATGACTTGTGTGGCTTTGAAGCTGAAGCCAGAGTTGATACTACCTCACCCCCTACCTCACCCCCTACCTGACCCCCTACCTCACACCAACTCAGTTTGTCATTACTAGTTTCTTCTTCTTTCAATTTTATGATTGGCAGCTGACGAAATAGTTAAATCAAGAACTGGTTGTTACAAAACTGTCTGTTATCATAAGTAATTGGCCCCTTATTGTCTTGGCCCGAGCTACAACTCCAACTCCGAATTCCAAATTCCGAGCACCAATTTCAGTTCCAGTTCCAGTTCCGCGCACTAAGCTCAACTAAGCTTCGCATGCCCTAAAAGGCTTAGACAGAGAGAGAGAGAGAGGGAGACAGAGAGAGAGAGAGAGAGGGAGAGAGAGATAGAGAGGGAGAGAGAGAGAGCGTTAGCTATGAAGTCATCTGCAGTTAACCGATTTGCCATTTGACATTGATTTAAGTGGCCCACGATAAGGTCCCAGACATGGCAGCTCATTGTTCTATCTATTCCAATTCCATTCAATGATACCCTGTACTCCATATACCCCATATAAGCTGCACTGCAAGAAAATGTAATGCATTTAGCATTGCCTTAAATAAATAGTTATTATCTAAATATACTTAAGTGCTTTTGAATATTTCAATGCGCACAAGCAATGAAGTTACAGGCAACAAGCGCTAGATGGCGCTACTCCACACTACAAAATCAATTCCGTGTCTTATTTTCGATGGTTATGGCATTTTTAGAAGAGATAAAAAGCATTTTCTTTTATTTCATTATGCGATTTAGAGTATGCTCAAAATTAATGGCATAATAGTTAACTTTTTTGGAACTAGCGTGAAATATTTAGTTCTATTTCCTAGAACGCAAATATGTAATTGTGATTGACGAAACGAAAGCTTATCAAATTTGCCTTTTAGTGCTAGATTTCAAATAAATAATTTAAGCTCCGCGTCAAAATATATCACTAACTGAAAGAATATATTACTAATATTTTAAAGTGTAACATATAATTCGGAAAAGTACTTAATTTTATTTGCATTCTCTTTTTCACATAAATAGTTAAAATAAGTACTTAATTTGATTCCCATGTAATCCTCATCCTTCTTATCATCTTTATTCGCAAGTACCACCTAATAATGTTCAGTGTAGCTACTCATACATCCGGCTGACTACACAGCGAGTGGCACTCAATGGACTCAATGGAAGCCCTGGGGCGACCCTCGGCCACACAGTGCTGTACTTGGGGTCGTTTATTGAACCCTTCATCGAACCAAAGTAAACGCATTGTGGGAAAATTAGATTTATGACTTGAGCCCAAAAAAAAGCATGATTAGGGGAATTTTGACTACACTTGAAAAACGAGACTGTGTTCGCTTTAGGGATCATCACAAAACACCCACTGTATGAGTGTGAGTATGAGAATGAGTACGAGTACGAGTACGAATGTGAATACTCACTCGCACTCACACTCATTCCATTCAGCTGAATCTTGCAAATTTCTTTCATATTTTTATTCTTTTGTTTTTGTTTTGTTTTTTGCCCCCAAGCGCTCTTCAGACATTCAGAATGTTTGCGCCTTGAAACTGCTCCAAATACTAGAAAACAATATAAATAATAATATATAGAAGTAGAAGCAGAAGAAGAGTAATAACAAGAACCATAATATGCATTGCACATACCCATTAGATATTGAGTTTGTGTCATTCAGAGTCCCAACATAACTTTTGAAATACTTTTCAATTTAAATGAATTTCCACAGTAAATTGCAAAAAATGTACGATTATAATAATATAATAAAGATATGGATATAGAGTGTTTTTCTATATCAAAATGTACCGTAGTGTCATATCATTACATAGCCTGGAAACTGAAAACAATATTATAGTTTGATTGGAAAAAACAATTGTAGTTTCAGTTATTTATAATAGTTATAATCAAATAGTTATAGTTTTATTGTATAAATTGAAAAATACAAAATAATTCCATCCTGGATTTCAGGATTTTCATTTCAACATTCATAACATGTTATTTAATAAAGTTCAGTTTTAATGAAGTTATAGATTTAGTATAATAAGTACTTATTTTCTATCTACTGCAATTTGTTTATTTTTCTCTCTATCCCATTCTCATCCTGTCCCTGTTTATCTTTTAATAAACGTCTTTTATTTTGTCTCTTTTTTATGTTTCCTCTGAAAAAGTTCACTAACATTGCTTTGATCTAAATTCGGCATTGATTTGAAATAAGAAAATGAGTTGAACTTAATTTAACCCTCTAAGACTATCATTTCTTTGAAAATAATGAAGAAACAGAAGTCAAAATAAAAGCACCTTTAAAAGCTTCGGAGTGCTTTAAAGCTTGTTGCAAATGTCAAGCTGTGTTTATTTGCAACAGATAAAAAGTATTTTCATGTTAGAAAACGGATTACAGTTAACCTTCTAGTTACTAATTAAATAGTTTTTACGTTATGATATTGTAATTGTTAGTTTCACATTCTCATTTTATAATTCTATTTGAATTCCAATCGACGTTGAATAAATAAATGAATGAAATAAATATATAAATTTGGGCATTCTGTCAACTTCTGTTTTCAATTCTTTCAGCTTCTTTACTCCCACTTCTCTTAACTCTCGCCTTCTCTGTCCGACTTCTTGGCAATGTTGCAATGCATCTGATAAGGTTTTCATTAGTTAATCCCGCTTTCATTCAGAAGTCCAACACCAGCACAGGGCAACTGCCGCCGATCAACTTGAGTTCATTTCAAATGATGGCCATTTAAAGTTTTAAATTGTTGAAATGTTTATCACGGCTGCTTATTGTGGTTATCAGAAAGATGTTGGAGCTGTCAACGCACTCTTCAACATCCTTATCTATGACCATATCTTGGCTGGCCGAGGAGGAGGCGGAGGAGGAGGGGGAGTGGGAGTGGGGATAGAGAAATAAGTGCTAAGCACACAAACTCAGACTCGGTATACTTTCAACTGCTGCAATCACATTTCTAGCTTCTAGTTTTTGTTTCTTTTCATTTTTTGTATTATTCATTAGATCGTTTCTTATAAAACGGGAGAAGCGATTCCACAGTTCATATCGCGCTCTCTTTCTTATCAGCCATGCTCCAGTTTTACCTGCACTTATCTAATTTATACATTTTCGTTTTGGAATTTCCATTTTGATTCTTATTCCGATTCCCATTCCCATTTTCATTTTCATTTCCGTTTTCATCGCGATAACTGAATGAAATTAAAATTAAAATAGAAATAGAATTTGAAATCGAAGCTGAAAATCAATTAATTACTAAAATTAAATGCACCTGTTAACACCCACAAAAGTGCCCACTGTGGAATAAATAAGCATAATGTATTATACAGGGATGCCACAGAAATCGCTTTCGCTTGAATTTCTCTTCAATTTCATTTCGCTGTGCCACAGGTCAATTAGCAAAATAATTTTGTGCGGAACGAACTAGCGCTAAATCCGCTGGCGTCCGATGCTGCCACCTAGTCCGATTCAGATTTTCGAAGTCAGGGTCAACGATGCCACATTTTTTAGTCAGAATTTGAAGTAAGGTATTTAAAAAAAATATAGGGAACCACTTCAGTTTTCTTTAAATTAAGCATTAAAAAAATAGGTCCTTTGAGGTAAATCAAGTTTTACCGCAAAAATCCTTTAACTTATTGTGCAATTTGTGAAAACATTTTTCACGAAGAGTTGCCAGACTAATGGCATACAATTGCTAGAGTTGTCGAGTAATTTTTATTTTTTCGCGCAAATTACTTTTAAATTTTTTTAGCTAAATAAAATCAATTATTACATAAATAATTTAAATTATATTAATTAAATAAGAAAAAAATTACAAACCTATTGTTTTGCAATTATAAACTTAAAAAAGTTGCTAAACAAACCCTTGGGTAATTTAAACTGAAAAGGTGTCAACCCTTAGCAACCTAGTTCGAAAAGGTTGGTGAAATTGCTAAAAAACATTAAATCATTCGAAGTTTTGTGGCACATCGGAAATTTCTGCGGAATTCAATTTCGCTTGCGATTTCTGGGGCATCCCTGATAAAGTAAAAGAAGTGCAAGTATTTAATAATTGAATTAAAAAATTTAAGACTCAGTTTCACAAACCGCTGGCAAGCTATGAGCGCTAGATGGCGCCAGTCTGGCTTTTTCTGCTTCATACGCATATTATTACCTAAAATATTTCATTGAATAATTTTAAAGTTTCTCATGCGAATGTGATGAAATTTGCAAGATAGACAGAGAATATGATATAATATTGCTTAAGCCTGTTATTATAAAGTGTAATCCTTATAGCTGGATTTGAGGGGGAAAGTCATGAATAAATAAACTTACAAAAGTTTATGTGAACCTTGAAAAGAGTCACTTTAAAATTGCACTAAAACTTATGTGTCCCATTTTTAAACATATCCTATAAAGACAAAAAAGAAATTATGCTTTCAACAGTGGGAGCTGCAATTTTCTGTCTGTTTCAGAAACTCATAATTCTCAGTACTCACAACTAAAGCTCCTTTCTCATTAAATGCTATAATAATTATTACAAACGTTTATTTTATTTATTTATTTCTTTTTATTTTAGCAACAAGAGTGCAAAATTGTCCCACTGTGCGCACTGGTTGTTAACTAACATTGGGGGTGCTGTTCAATTGACTTGATTGTTAATAATGCATATCAATTGGGCAACTCAATATTTTATTTGTGGCATCGATTTGGCCGCATTTAAAGTCGATCGATACACGTTTTAATTGTTGTTGTTGTGGTTGTTCTTTAGGCCAACTCGCAGGTTTATTTGATGGGGCCAAGAGTGAACTTATTGGCCATAAAACAGCATAAGCATTAACATTCATCAAGCATTCCGGTTTTTTATTTTATTTTCCGTTTTTTTTCTCTTTTTTTTTGAGCCTGTGCGCGAAGAATGCCGACGAAGAATGAAGACTGAAGACCGGAGAGAGAGAAGACCGAAAACTGAAGACTGAAGACCAAAGACAATAGACGATAACGATGACGATGACCCATAACGAGGCTGTGGCAGCAACATTGTTTTTGGCATCGTAAAATTCTCGCCCCATAGCTAAACAAATCGAGAATTTGAGAATGCGAAATGTTGTAAAGATTTTTTTTTTTTTTTTTTTTTTTTTTTTTGGAATTAGAATGTAAAGTGAAAGGAGTTCTACAGGTTAAAGTCATGCCATGCCAAAAATCCCCACAACAACAAAAAGAACGAGAACGAGAAGACTGCAGACAGCAGAGACTGAAGAATGAAGACTGACTACTGAAGACTGAAGACTGCAGACTCTGGGATGCCAAAGCCGAATTCTGAGTTAGAGCTAAAGTTAAAGTTGAAGTTAAAGTTGTTGTCGGTTCAAGTTCCTGCTGAGTTGTGGGAATCAAGGGGGGGAGGGAAAGAACTATCCCTCTCTCTCTCTCTCCCTTTCTATCTCCCTCTCTGTCTCTTTCCTTCTTTGTTTTCTTTCTTCACGCCGTTGTTTTAATGAATGAGGACTGAGAATGCATGAAAATTGTATGGACACGATATAAGAGTTTCAGTTCAGCCACACTCACACACACACACACACACACACAAAAACACACACACACGCACGCACAAACAAGTTGCAACAAACACAAGTTGCAACCAATTCACTTGTTGAGCCAAATTAACGCCACTCGTCTTAAAGTCATAAGAAGTAGACAGTGACAGAGAAGGAGAGAGAGAGATAGAGACAGAGAGGGTGAGAGAATCTTTTCTCCACTTTGAGCCAAGTTTTTTAAATGCCAAATATGTACAGCATATGTTAGAAAAGCCGATTAAATCTTGAGAAGATTTCAGATACAAAATTGTTATTAAGCTGTAAATTAAAATTCCTGTTTTTTTGTTGCAATTCTCATCATTTTATGTATTACTTTGAAGGTCAAGATACTTCCTACAACTTTTTAAGCAGTGATAACAGAAGATGGAAACTGTATCATTCTATCTTCCAAGAAACTCTACAGTCTATGGATTTATAAATATATTTAATTTAAAATAAATCTGTAAAAGAATCTTAAGTTATTGATATGAAAGGTTTGATTATTGCTGAATTAGTAATTAATAACAGAAATTCTGACTGTACTCAAAATAATTTTAAATTTATATTATTTTTAATATAATTTGTATATTTACATAATTCAACAATATTAATAGTCAGTTGATCTGTAATAAAAAGTCGCTCTTAAAGTTTATTATTGTTGTGTATTTTAGTTAACTTTTATCTTACTAAATTCAAAATACCCACTACTGGGTATTTTCAAGTCGATCAGCTTTATACATCTTATTTAAATTCCCCATAGTAACTTATTATTAATAATTCCAATAAGAATTTCAATAAATCAAGCTAAGAGAACGCAAAATAGGCGCACAAAACTAGAAATTTAATTGGGAAAAATATATATTAACAAATTATATTGTTAAATCTTATTGCAATTCCATTTGTTTAGAATTTTGGGAAAACTAAAAAGATTAGCGTAAGTATTCAAAAGAGTTCAAGTTTGAAATCAAAAAATTATAAATTCAACTGTCGCCAGAGAAATGAACGTTTTTTTTTTCTAATTTCTAATGTTAATAAACTTGATTTTGTTTTTTCTAATTTTTGTGCTCTGAATGTATTTTTTTTTTATTTTTTTTTTTTGAAAATTCATAGTTTTTCATTTTTTCTAGCCTTTTTTTATAGCTTCTTTAATTCTATTCACCAATTCACCAAATGAAATGTAGATTGAATGAGAGACTAAATTTGATAGAATATCTCCAACTACTGCATACTTCTTTCTCTCGTCTTCTTCTTCTACTATTTCTTTTTCTTTGTCATTTGTATTTTTATTTTATTTTCATCTTTATCACAATCTGCTTTCATTTAATCTCATTCATTACCATAGAAAGCCAGGCCATATTAATTGCTGGCCTAAGCGATTTCTTGGCATTGAGATCATTTTGGCTTTAAGGGAGAAATGCAAATGACAGAATGTCATGTTCAAAGTAGAGGGAGAAACAAATGGGGAGGAGAAGAGAAGGAGAAGGAGGAGGAATGGAATGGAATGGAATGGAATGGAAGGTACGAATAGAGCTATCATTATATGAGTTGACAGATTGAATGGAATGGACGAGGCCTATTGTTGTCGCTTGTGGCACACATATCGAGAGATACTTGTAGCTGTGGCAGCAACAACAACAACAATAACAATAACAGCAACAACAACAACAACAACATAATCAGCTTGCGGAAGCTGATTATTAACACCGAAATAGTTTTGTGTAGGATTAGTGACAACTAATTCAAGGGAGCAGGAGGCGGAGGTGGCAGGGAGATAAACAGACAGACGGACGGACGGACAGACGGACGGACGGACAGACAGACTGAAATATGGGCGTGTGGGCGGCCGAGGAGACAACGGAGACAGCAACAATGGGCCAACAACGAGACGCAACACACGGCAACAACAACAACAACAACAACAATTAGAACAAGAGTGAACATTTAATTTTCAACGCGCCGAATCTTTGATACCCTAGCAAAACATTGTTGAACAATTTTAATTGAAAAATCCAAAATCCGACAATCGACATCTTAAGTTAAGTTAAAAAAAAACTAACATTTTTTATATTATGCAATTTTTGTTTGCAACTTTTCATAGTTGAACTTATCCCGTTTTTATTTCTAAATAGAGTATGAATCATTTCGAATCATTCACAATTTTGTATTGTAATTATTAATTTAAATTTAATATTTTTAATTCAAATTAAAAAAGTTATTGAATAATAATTAAGATTCATTTTGGCCTAAAAATAATAGAAAATAACTTAATTTTATAATAGAAAATAAAATAAAATGTTTCTTAAATTATTATAATTTCAATAGCAAATATTAAAACAAAAAACGAATTGTTCTTTGAATTTAAAATAAGATTATTTCATAATACAATTCATACATAATAATAATTATAGATCAAAATCAAAAGCATGATAAATATGTTTGAAATACGAAAAACTATTTCTAAAATCAAATAAAGCTTTTAAACGATTGTTTCCAATTGTTCATAATTTTGTTGATATATAGATTATGATCACATAAACAACTTGTGAGTTTTATTGTGATATCTCAAGAAACAACTCGGATTTTATACAAAACTTCTATTTTAATAAATTTAATTAAAATACATATTCTCTAAAATTAGTCACGCCTTTGTTCTTGAGTCACAAATAAGATGATTGGTTTGTAATACCCTGTAAACAAGTGTAGATCGGGGCAACATCTTTATCTTCCGCATGTCTGCGCTATTTATAAGCAACTAATCGCCTAGAACGCAGCCAGCGTCTAAGAAAAGCGACTGAGGAAAAGCGAGTGAGGAAAAGCGAGTGAGGAAAAGCGTCGCCAAACGCCAACGCCAAAAACGCCATTCCCCATCAAAGTAAAGTGAAAAGTGTTGGAACTGAGGCGGCATTTTAGCGGAGGGGAAACGAACAGGGGCAGGGGTAGTGGGAGGGGGAGGGGGAGGGGTAGTGGGAGGGGTTGTGAGGTCGTTGAAATACCTGAACGGCGCGTTGCTCTTCGTTCTTCGTTCTTCGCTGTTTGGCTCTTGGTTATTTTGGAGTGAACATTTTCATGTTGCCATAGGACGCACATAAATTAATTGAAATTTTTCTCAATTTCTTTTCTTTTTTTTTGTTCACATTTTGGGGACAATTTTGATGCGCGGAAAATTCCAAAAAGCCGAAAATGTGCGCTGTGTGTTTCGGTTTCGGTTTTTATTTTTAAGCTGTGCATGGAATTTCTATTTGTCAGCGCCATAACATACCGCAAGTATCTCTATCTTCTGGCTACAACAGAGCTGTAGCTGTATCTCTATAAATGTATCTGCATCTGTAGCTGCTGTCTATCTTTGAGTATTTTTCCATGGACTCTATTTTATTTTTATACAACAAATATTTGTACGAAAACGCGGCTACAATTGCCACACACACACACACACACACACATGCAAAGTTCTAAAAATTTGACAATAGATGCAAATTTTCAATTAAAATATACAATATAGCACTTGTTTATTTTTATAATGTACTTCAAAATATTGGGAAAATGAGAAACACTTAAAAAAAACTTAAGTACAAATTAATTAAAAAGAAATTAGGGAAATTTGCAAGTAAAGTCGCTGATTCCGTTTAAAAAGTGATGAAGCTCTTTAAGCACATTATAATCAAAACAAATGGACTAAAGACTTTATAGGTATTCGTTATAAGTTGATTAAAAAGAAAGAAAATAGTTAATCAGCTAATAGATAATAATAGATAATAAATAGCAACATTTTTTATTAAAGTCCTTTGTTCTAATGTCATTTTGTGTTTTCGCGTTTCATTCACAAAACCAAAATCGAATCAGGCTGCAAAAAGATTAAGATTTGCTTAAATATAATGAAAAACTAAACTCGAATCTGTTGCGGGAATGCCCCAAATATTTTTGTAATTAATAACTAAATGTAAACACAAAAATTTAAATTAAAAAAAAGGGTCCTCAAAATTTTTTAATTTATTAATTAATAACAAATTAAAATAGTTAAAAAAGTTTAAATCAAATGAAACAAAATATTTGCCAGTGGTATTGATAAATCGTACTTATTTCAAGTAATTCCAACTCGATTTAAAATATCACGAGATTACCAAATTGTTTGTAGCTGTTTGTTGTTGTGCTTTCATATTGACTTTTATTGCTTAACAAGTGAGCAGCGTTCAGTTGAGTTGAGGTTGAGCTGCAGTTTTCACTGGAAAACTTGAGGCCAAAGCAGCGACGTGACTTCCGTTTGCCCATGCGAAAAAGATACTTTTCTAGCAACGCGTGTGTGTGTGTGTGTGTGTGTGTGTGTGTGTGCGTGTGAGTGTCAACAGGATATGTCTACAATGTCGACGGTTTGTTGATGGCATAATTAATGCCTTGCTGTGACAGCAGCAACAACTAAACAACAACAACTAAACAACAACAGCTAAACAACAACAACTAAACAACAACAGCTAAACAACAAAAACATGCAACATTTTTTGTTGTTGTTGCAATTGTTGTTGTTATTGTTGTTGTTAACTCAGTTCATCGTCGTCGTCTCTTTCGGCTTTCGGTTTTTGAAGTTTTCCTTCAATATGAGCACAAGCTTTTCCGGTTTTCCTTCACATTTTTGTTGTTGTTGTTGTTGCCGCTCGCTTTCCATTTGCTGCCCCGCTTGTCACCAGACGACGCGACGCGACGCGACGCTGCCACAAGAGGAAAAGCGTTTTGGAAAATTGAAAAGCAAAATGCAACTTTTTGATTGACAGGCAACAAAGTCGCAACGCCTCTTGCAACGTCTCCTCCTTCTCCTCCTCCTTCTTCTCCTTCACATTCTTCTTCTTGCCACACGAATTTACCTCCTAGGCATTTAAAGAGTTTTCTTTAAGTTTTCATTGCTTTTGCCTTTGATATTTGATAAGAGCGCAAAACAAACAACAATTTTCCGATGAGCGACAACAACGACATTTAATTCGGCTAATTTACCAAAGAGAGAAGAACGAGACAAAGACAGAGAGAGAGAGAGAGAGTGGGAGAGAGAGGCAACATACGAAACACTTTAAGGCACTGATAAAAAAAAGGATCTAAAATCAAGATTTTGGTCTCAGAACTAAAAACTTTGGCCTTAAAAATGCGTCGAGAACATGAAAATCTTGAAGTATAAAACACATCTTGATTCTAAGAACATTTCCATTGAGACCAAGTTCTTATTTTTAAGACCATAAATTCTTATATTTTCAGGACCACAAATCTTAAAATAAGAATAAAACTTATTATTTTTTTAAGAATATATGTTCTTATTTATATATCAAAAAGCTTTGAAAACTCAAGACAAAAAAATCTCAAAAAAGATTAAGCTTCTTAGCATTTTAAGAAGAATGAAGTAAGTTCTAGTTAACTTGAGGTCTAGTAATGTAAATATACAGCTGTTCCAAGAGCCAATCTCCATCATCAGTTCCGTTGTGCCGACTTGACCAGCGATCCAAGCCGAATGTCATCTTTGAGACGCCAGAACCAGTTGTGAATTCTAAGTCTCAAAACGTGTGTTGTTGTTAAAAGCAAAAGATTTAAGATCTAAGATTTTTATTCTTATATTAAGAACTTGAGATTTTTTAGATTAATATTCTTAGTTTTAGTAATTTGGTCTTAAAATATTCTTACTTCAAAAACAAAATATTTAAATTTAAGAATTTTATTCTTATATTAAGAACTTACGATTTTCAAGATATATATTCTTAGTTTTAGTAATTTGGTCCTAAAATATTCTTATTTCAAGAACAAAATATTTAAGATGACTGTTCTTGATTTTAGAAAGTTGTATTTTTTTTTTAGTACAGTTTTAATCTGCAGAAAAATATGTTGGATTAAAAGCAATATTATATAATGTCCAAATTGTTTTCAAGTCATTTTTATTTAATGGAGTATATAGAAAATACCTATGACTCTCAAGCTGAGATTTGGTAATGAAGGAATATTATAATCTTTAGCCTTTGAATGGCATGATCTCTGATTTTGATGTGGCTTTCTATTTAAATAACAAATTTAAATAAGGGGCTACAATTCTTCTTAGTTTGAAAGCTTAAAAATTTGTTCTTTAACATTTTTTAAGGTTCTTGGGCATTTTGAGATCATATATGATTTTCGTGTTAGCTCTGTATAAATAGATAGTTCATTATTGAATGTATATCAAATATTGATAATTAAAAAACGACCTCTTGAAGCAATCAATTTTTGTTAAATATCGCAGAAAGCGATTATACAACATGGGAAACATTTGCATACGAGAATGAAATATTAAGAATAGTTCAGGGAAACATTAACTTAAAATAATCAGTATATTGCCCAAATGCATCGTAGCCATATAAAGGGTTAAGGACCATTGATAATCCAAATTCTTGGACAATGTTTCGATTAAATTATAAAATAAAAATAATTGTATTTCTAAAATAAATTAAGTCCAATGCATACAAAAAAACTACCAACTGGAATATTCCTATGCACACAGAATCTACTTTCTTCTTAGCGAGTGTCCACTGTGTAGTAGATATACCTTAATTTTCATTCGAATCTCCTGCTTCAAAACGATTAAAATTCTTTCCGAATTTGCCAAATTTTTGTGTTAATAATCTTTTTTTATTTTATATTTTTAAATTTTTTGAGGTGTTTGTTTTTTACTTTCCATTGTTTGAGTCAAAGTTGCGGCATGCCAATCCCATACCAATCCAAGTTCGTCAACGTTGCAGCTTGTGGTGTGGCATGCCACAATTCCTTTGCCACATGCCACATGCATCGCAGCCATTGAATTGAGTGCTTGTCGAAAGTAAAAACTAGGCCCACCTAGAAAATCGGGCAAATCTCAGTAGACGCCTAGGAAACTCGTTCGATACCCTGTTATCAAATCGATGCTCGAAGAGGGTATATTTGTGCTGGAATATTCATGAGAAGTTGAGAGTAACTAGAGAAATTACTTAAGGAACTATTTTGGAGGTGTCAATTTGATTACAGGGTATCTGTTGGTCTCAACAGGGTATCTACTGGCAAGTACTTTCTTAAAAAAAGAAAAAAATATTGAGAGAACATATAGTATTCCAATGTGTCTGACACTTTTCTAGTTCGGATGTCAGTAAGTTAGTTACAGGGTATATGCAGGTCGTGCACTGAATTACATGCACCATTTACAGCGAAATCTTTGCTTATTTGTTAAGAAAGGGTGATATTTAAATTGTTTTTGATAATAGTTACGGCTTGATTAATTTACTCACAGGGTATCTGCTAGTCGTGCGTCTCCTGAAATGATACAAATATTGCATTATGTTTGGTTAAGTATAAAGTACTCATGTTTTTTGGGTTACTTTTCTAATTACAGCCTAGCTACAGCTTAGTAAGCTAGTTACAGGGTATCTTAAAGTCGTGCAATGTTGTATACATATACACCATTTACTAGTCGTGAAGCAGGCATGCTTTTCGCATCATTTGTTAATATTTAAATAGGACTTTGTCAGTTACAGGGTATTCGGTAGTCGTGCTTTTATTATTATATAAATATTACAGCCTTGTCTTTGATTTGCACTTTAATGCAATTACTAAAAATAACTCAGATGTATTGAATTAGCCTATTATAGCAACATTTACAGGGTATCTATAAGTCTGTCATTTCTATACTTAGTAGAGCCAAGTCGAATCGCAAGCGATCAAATCTGTTGCCTGCCGCCTCAAACTGACAGATTGTGCTCGCCGCATGCCACACGCTGCACAGTGGTCAATTCGACTCATTTAGCGGATGAATCTGAAGAAGAGAAAATTGAACACATTTTGAAGACGACAAAAATTCTAATATTTACAAGTCCAAGCAACTTATTATTTTTTGTTTAATATAGGAGATGAAAGTCCATAAGAAGTTCAACAAAAAATTCTACAATTAATTAAGTAATTGTTTTGACAGAAGAAGAATACAAATTAAAAATTAACACAATTAGTTTATATTTTTTACCATCATAAAAAAAAAGAAAAAGAAAATGTATATACTTTTATCTCATTTAAATGAGTTTTGCGTGAAAAATTAAAAAATAAAATACCAGATGTTTTTTTTTTCAAAATAATATTAGCATTTTTCAAGAACAATGATTTCAGTTAATCAAAAAACGAACTTAACAAGCAATAAAAAAAGTTGTATGCTTTTTTGCCCACTTTTAATGGAGACTGGATTAAAAAAATAAAAAATGTTTAAAATTTATTATAGATACTTTCTAAATATGTCAATGCAGTTACCAGACGAACTGTTTTTTTTTTAAGTTTAATCTTAAAAAAATAACAAAATTGTATACCATTTTTAAATATCATTTGCTTAATGGAGTAAATTACCCACTGTGCAGCTGGCAACTTGCTGTGGCAGACTCAGCGACGCAGCAGCGACAACTTGGCCCAGAGGCGATTACCGGTTGCCGGCTTTGCCAACAATGCGGATACATGTGTGTGTGTGTGTGTGTGTGTGTGTGTGTGTGTGTGTGTGTGTGTGTGTGTGTGTGTGTGTGTGTGTGTGTGTGTGTGTGTGTGTGTGTGTGTGTGTGTGTGCAACGGTTGTGGCCTAGACGAGGATCGTAGACAAAAACAAAAACAATGCTTGCCACACGCTTCGCAGCGAGTCTTTTGCCTGCATCAGATAAGTTAATTGGCCATTTTGGCCCAAAGGGAAACGGCTTAAGACAAAACTCGTCGTCGGAGAGAAAGAGAGAGAGAGGGAGAGAGAGAGGGAGGGAGGAAATGGGAGGAGTGGGGAGGCTGAGTAACTGTTTGCGTGGCAAGAGCTTTTGTGGCACGTTGCCGACCGACGAAACGTGAACAATGTGAGCCACGTTAACACCGTCAGCAACAACAACAACAACAACAACAACATTGTTAACCCAGTGACACAGTTTTCCAATTCAATTGAATTGAAATGCCTTTTGTGCCCCCCGCTGTTGCATGCCACCGATCAGATAGCGACCTGCATTTGCCATTTCGATTTCGATTTCGATGAATGCATTTCGATAACTCGCCCCCCCCCCCCCCCACATGACACGCGAACGAATGCATTCATAATATTCATTCATTTCGAATTCAAATTTAGTTTTCTAAGCTTTCAAGTTACGCAGAGCTTTTTATTAGAGCTTTTAAATCAGAATAAACACATGAATAAAATTATTCGATTAAACTTTGAGTACTCAAATATTCATAAGTCAAATGTAAAATTCTTGTTATTCATTTGTTTGAGCTCAATGATTAATGAGAGCTTTAAAATTTAGCTTTAAACATAAAATATACAAAATGAATAATATCATTCGATTAACTTGTCAAATTTCTGATATTCATTTGTCGAGTTTTAAGGAACTCTAAATACATTTGTGAGTGAATTTCAATTGCTTGAGCTTTTGAAATTATTGGAGCTTTATATTTGAGCTTTAATTTTATGAATTAATCCAGATGAATACAAGCACTCGAAAAACGAATGAATTAATGAGAATAAAGCTACTCGATTAATATTTGAAAATTGATTTTGGTATTTTTGGTTTGGTATTCTATTTTCCTAACTCTTAACATTCCCATCCAAATTGTTTGAAGCTCATAATATTTTTCAATCGATTATTTTGCTTAATCGATTACATTTCACATTATTAATTTACAAAACATTATGCCATAGGCTTTTAGCAATGCATTTTTAGGTGAAGACCAAAATTTGCGATCTCGATATCGATTAATTTATCTGGCGTTTTAATCGATGCCATTATTATCGATAACTCCGTCAATTTATCGACATAGCAACTGAGGTTTCGGCTTCAACTTCAATCTCAATTAATTCTTATTTATTGCTATTGCTAAAATATCGATTCAATTTCAGCAACGATTGCATCGATAACAATTCGCTTTTTGTTGGCTAAATTTAATTTGATTGTTCTCTGTTATCGCTTCAATGTCAGCTTGTTGCATTGTGTTAATTTAATTAAAATGACACGACAATTTGCAAATTAATTGCAAAATTACAAAACTCAGATAATGAGAAATGCAAGAAATAATTTAAATAATTGCACACAAAAAAATAAAAAAAATTGTATAAAAGAAAACAATTGACAATGTTGTTTGATAATGCAATTGTCGCATGCAACAAAACGGATAAAACAGTCAGTTAAATCAGTCAGCGTAACAACTTGAGTGTGTGAGTGTTGAATGCACTCACACACACACTCAAACGCATTCACTGATTGGTAAATGCAGCAAATAGAAAAAACAAAAAAAAACAAAGCAAAATTGAAATGTTCATTCATAAATTGCAAGTGCGACAGTCAATGGATTTTTAAGCGCCATTTGCATGCAACACAGCCAACTTGACACAGGAAGTGACGTAATCAAACACACACACACACACACACACACACACACACACACACACACACACACAAAGGCGCGCGTCGCAGTTTACACGCATCGCTGGCAGCGAGAAAAGTTTGTGTTCAAAGTCTTTCGTTCTATGCGCTGACCTCGTGCTGCATTCGAAAGCGAATTCGAATTGAACGATGTTGTAATTGCGAAAAGCAACAACAACAACGCTGCAATTGTGTGTGTGTGTGTGTGTGTGTGTGTGTGTGAGCACCATTCGCAAAATAGACAACGTGCGAGCGAGATAGCAGCCAAGCTTTGGCATGACTTTCAAGTGAATAACGGCAACAAATGCTTGGACTGCAAGTGGACTGTGGAATGCAAGAGCGGGAGAGCGGGAACGAGAACAAGAACAAGAACTAAGCAACGAAAGAGAGAGAGAGAGAGCAGGAAATGCATTTGCTTTGATGAATTGCCAATTTGAGTTGAAACGAAGCAAATAAAGTGACACCGGTAAAAAAAAGATGCTTTTTTTTTGTGGAATGTGTCGCATAAATAACTCACATAACTGTCCGAAAATGAGTCGCGTTCCACAGTAATTATTCAGTTGGGCGACATTGGAAGCGTTCTGGAATGCAGTAAATACGTATGCAAATCAAATGGCTGGGGGATTCACTGGAAAAGTCACGTTAGCACTTCATTAGAATAACAGTGAAAAGTTAACAATGTTAAAGCAAGGTGTGTTTGTTTTATTCATATATGCATATCTAACATTCTCTTAGCTAGAATGCATGCAAACATTTGGAATGCTTAATGCAATTAGCAATTTAGTTGAAATAACGTAAGATATATGTATATTTACGTCTTTTTTTAAATACAACTTTTCAAATTGATGTTTAAATGCTGCACAACATTTGGGCTAGCAACAAATGCTGCCGCAACATTGTATGTCAATTGCACTCAAAAGTTCAAACACAAAAGCAAAACACTCAAGCAAACGCAAATGTGACTCCACTCAAAGCTGCTCAAACACTCAAGAGAGCGAGCGAGCGAGTGAGTGAGAGAAAAAGCTCGACAGCAGAACCGGCAAATACAAATAGGAATGTGAGCGAGAGAGAGTGAGTTTCACAATTTGGCGCGAAGCAAGTCGCGATTGTGCTTTGCTCTTGGTCTTGGGTAAGGTAAAGGCAATGCGACGACAGCGGCAGCATTCGCCGTCGACGTCGCAGTCGTAGTACTCACTGTCTCGCAGTTGTATTGTAGTAGATTATCGTAGTATAGAAAGCTTCGTTGACTAAAATGACGAAATGGAAATGGAAATACAAGTTGATGTGAGGGCAGCTGGCTGCGGGGCGTGGCGCTGCAGTCTCTGTCGGCGCTAGCGTTGGCGTTGGCGTTAGCGTCAGTGTCAATATTGTCTGTCTGCAGTGTTGGCAGCGTCGACGCAGACGTTGGGCGGTGGTGGGAGGGGGTCACAGACAGAACATGCGCCCTTACTCTGTCTGTCTGTTCGAGTTTGTGTGTGTGTGTTTGCGATGACGTGAAAGCAAAAGTGACCGTTAGCTGGTGTCTGTCTGTCTTTGTTGCTCTCGTTGTTGTTGTTGTTGTTATTGTTTCAATTGCCCGAAAAATGCAGACAAAAAAAACTAATTGCAATTTTCGACGACCTACATCAAGTGTGGGTGGTGGAGGGGTGGGTGGTGGGAGTGGGTGTTTGTTGTCTGTCTTTACAAGTTGTTGTCGTTTTTGTCGTTGTTGTTGTTGTTGTTGTCACACCCATTTCTGATCATATTTATAATTTTACAAGTGGTTTCATTTTCATTTATATTTCGTTTAGATACAAATCTTGCAGATACACACACACACACACACACTCACACACACATAGACAGCGCTCGGAAATGTTCACAAATTTATAATTTGACATTTATGCATTTTTTATGATTATTTATTA
This sequence comes from Drosophila limbata, assembly GCA_963924055.1. NCBI lineage: Eukaryota > Metazoa > Arthropoda > Insecta > Diptera > Drosophilidae > Drosophila > Drosophila limbata. Next base: position 24,319,082 of record OZ001351.1, read on the forward strand.
CGCTAATTTTTGATTAAAACTGGCGTCGGCTGGCAATGAACCCACCCCCCTTCCCCCTCCTTCTCCCACCCATATTCATCTACATAGCTGTATCTTAATTCATGTGCGACATCTTTAACTGTTGCTTTCATTGAAGCTGAAGTTCATGAACTTGAAATTGAAATTGAAATACAAATTGCATTGAAAATTAAAGTGTCTAATTAAAGTGTTAACGTAACGTTAGAGCATAACGTAAGCACTTACGTTACGTTAAATACTCGTAAATTGAAGTTAACATATTTTCAATAGTTTCTTAATTGAAGTTGAAATTTATGAACTTGAAATTGAATTGGAAATTGAATTGATATGTGCATTTACTTTACGTAAATTAGATTTCAAACTTTTTCAATAGTTTTTTGATTGAAATTGAAACCTTTTAATTGAAAATGAAATGGAATTGACATGTACATTTTATTGAACCAATTTCCAATTTTATTTGAAATTTTATGTTTTGGGTTCAATGAAAATTAACTGATAAATAATTTAGTTTCAATCAGCTAATCAAAATGTAAGAAACGAGTTTTATTTATTTACATATATTTTTATTTTCAATATTTTCATGGAATTTCATAAAATTCAAATTTTCAATTTTATTCAAAGTTTTCTTTAACTAAAATTAGCTGATCAATAATTTAGTTTCAATTTCAATAATCAAAAAAAAGCTTAAAGTTTTTATTTTTATATAAATATTTTAGCAAAAAATTTATTGTATTTTAAATGTTTTCGGCAACTTTTTTGAAATTTTAAAAGTAATTTATAGTTTAAATTTAATTCGAAGTTTAACTTAATTACAATTAGCTGATCAATATTTAAGCTTAAGATGTATTTTTATAGGAATTTTAGGACAGAAACTCGAAATATAGTTAAATGAAAAGTTCTTCACGAATTTGAAATTTCGAAGGCACTTCCGGCATGCTGATTAACTCAAGAGACCTTTTCTTTGTAGCATGCACCTCTGCTATCTCTAAAAGTATTTGAAATACTCCCCTCCCCGACTCGACTCGACTCGCACCTCGAAAGTATCTCGCCCAGGGGGAATTGAATCTATCAATAACGTTGCCAAGCAGCAAACGCATAATCAGAGACTCATAAATAAAGCACAAATTGTACATTTAGTTGCATGTGTGTGGCATATGTTATATTTTATATGCTATATGCTATATGCTATATGGTATATGGTATTGGGTATACTTTATGCCATTACTGTGTACTATATATAAACTATAGACTATACAAGCAGATTCATTATCTGTCTGTCTGTTCGAATACAAATTGCTTCGAGATGCTTTTCGAAATTTCAACTGCAAGATTTTTGTTAATAAATCATATCCAATTATATTATAAATTGTGACATTTTTATCAGCAAATTATTAAGATAAACTAAAAATAAGTTCATCAAGAAATTTGTGAAAATTTGGGAGTGTTGGGAAAATGTGAAAATGATGTCCGACAATTGTAAAAACTGAAGGGTTATGGATGCTTTTATTTTATGATGTTTTCATGTCAAAACATTTTTCGGCGGACCATAAAAAGAAATCAACGAGCAGAGGAAACTTGGATTGGACATTGACAGACAGTGGCTGCAAAAAATGCAAACTAAAATTATAAAAGATGAAAATTGTCTTTAAGATCATGAATTAAAACCTGAAGAGTAGCCAAGCAGAGTTAAATTTAAATCAGATTTAAATACTTGGTTCATTGCCTACAAGTTGATTTTCCGCTTTCCTTAGAACTTATTTCAATAAATACTAAATAAACGTTTATGAACACGACAAAATGAATCATGACATTTGAATTAGCTACAACGAATCTCTTCAATATGTAGTATATATCTACTTATTCAGGTCTGTTCCGGTTTTTGCTTGTATTCCACATTCGCAACATTTCGCAGAAATATACTAAGTTTATTTAAATGATGTAATTTTATTGCAGTTCTAGCTTTTTCGAGTTATTTTTAAAAATACTAAAAATACTACACTTCTAGTATATACTTAATTGGTGGAAAATACTTAAAGAATAACCCTTATGCCTATGTTTGACAAGGCGAAACCAAATTTTAGTTTAGAATACTCTAAAAGAAAGCAAGTGAAAATTGATGCACAAACAGATACCCTGTAAAACTAAAACTCTTTTTAAAGTGCCTGAAACAAGCATAATTGAAAAAAAAAACAACAAATTTTAAACTGTCTAAAAAAAAGATCGACTAGCAGATACCCTGCAAAGCGAATAAACGCCTATTTGCAGTTTTTAGATAGTTTATAGCAAATTTTTACAATAAACGCTCTTGAACAGTAAATAAGTGAAGATTGATAGACTGGCAGATACCCCGTAAAGTAATCTGATGCTCTTAAAAGTCTATAAAGATATTTATTCAGATAACAAACACATTTGAGAATCAACAAGTGAAGTGTGCTCGACTTGCAAATACCCTGTAAACAGATTTAGCCTTTTTGGAATATAAGAGCATGTCATAGAATTGATCTTGAATTACATGACATAAACATTGTTCACGATATTCGCACACCAACATACCCATTATTTCGACAGTCAATTAACCCAATCTCTACTTAAGACAGACAAATGTATCTTGATCCCATCAATAAGTCTATGCATAAACAACAGTGGAAAAAAACAAAATACAAATAACAATTCATGATTTCACTTTATTGTTGTTGTTGTTGTCGCTGAAAATTGGATGACAATTTGTTGTCAAATTTCAGATTCAATTTCAGAATTGGCGCGACGTTAAAACGAGACGATTGTTTACCTGTTTACCTCATGTCTTTATTTTTTATTTCATTTTTTTTTTTTTGTGTATTCCCACTCCCATTCTTCTTCGTCTTCGTCTTCTTCAGTCATCGCCTTTTGTTTTGTTTATGTTCTTGTTGCTGTGATTTTATTTTCACTTTCTTACGTAATTTCATTTGCAGCTGCACTTTACCCACTTGTCGCCATCTCACTCCCTGCTTTCTCTCTCTCCCTCTCTCTCTCTCTTGTTTATCTCCTTTCATTCGTTCTCGCTTTTGTGCATTTCGCAAATTGAGTTGCCGCCAAAGACGCGTCGCTGTCCAATTTCCCGCCCTGCAAATGTCAACACATGCCGGACGTACGAGATACCCCTTGATTTAGATGCAGTCGTCGGGTATATAAATTTTAAGACGCATTTCATTTCCATATTCATTTATTTATGCACTATATAATAAAAATATCGATAAGACTTATCGTCGATATACGATTGTCTTTTGCATGTGTAATATTCATATTTTGCATGCATCATTATTAATATCGATATCGATCACATTTATAAATACAAAAATAACTAATTTATCGCAAATCTATCGGCTGGTTTATAGCTTGCTTTAGGCTAATAGCTTAAGTCTTTATACGTATACATATCTATTTGAGTTTATATCGATAGCTATTTTCTTGTTATTATTATAATGTAATATCTTAATAAGTTTATCGATATACATACGTGTGACGATATGCGGATCGATTAAATGTTATCGATATAAATTGCTTTAGCTTATATTGTGCAGCTATATACGATATACGATCACATGTAGCTTGCCTATGTGTATTTATCGATAATCGAGTATATCGATAACACCTTTTTAGACTTTTTAGCAGCTAAAGCTACCCATTTTTTTATTTTAAATTTAAAGTAGTTACAATCGTTCCTCTAGGGGTTTATCTATTTGCAGGGTATCCGGCAGTCGTGCCATTCAGCACGACAATCGCTTTGTTATTTAGACATATTTCATTTGAAGCTCTCGTTTCTAGTTGCTTTTGTAGTGCTTTATCAGCTCTTAAATGTGGGAACTAAAAAATTGTGGACAACCTGTAAATTGTTGTTGTTGTTGTTGTTCTTGCCAGTCCAGTGGGCGTGGCAGGTGGCGCTGCTGTTGTTGTTGTTGTAGCTGTCGTGAAATTTAAAGCAATGACATTTTGCACAGCTTAAAACAAAAGCGATCGACGCCTTGACGACACACACACACATAGATACACACACACACACACACAGACACATGTGTGTAATACATACGGAAGAGATTGAAATCGACTTCAACTTTGCCAGCTGCCCTCAAATTGAAGCATTTGCTCCCGCTAAATTGATAAGTCCCTGCTTCTGTCTTCCCTCTCCCTCTCTAATTCTCTCTCTCTCTCTCGCTCACTCTGCCTCTTGCCCTCTCTCTCGCTGTTCCGTTTGGCGCCTTAATTATCAGTGCATGTGGCAAACATTGTTGTAAAATGATTTTATTATATTTTCCTTCTTATTACTATTTATATTTCATTTAGATTATTTAATTTGTTAATGGAAAATGACGTCTGCAGTCGTCCAGACTCGTTGCACAGTCGACTCGTTACTCGTTGCTCGTTGCTCGTTTCTCGCTTACTGGATTCCAATCAATGAATGGTTCCTTGTCTTTCGGTGCGATCAACACGTATACGCCCCATTAGCCCGACCGTCACTTGCAGTTGCACTGGCAATTATGCATTTATGTATGCAAAGCGCGAGGGTTATTTGAGCAGTTGCTGAAAATATACAACTGCAAGTTCGACAGCATTGAAAACTTTTATATTTTATTATAATAAAATATTTATTTACAACTCTTTACAATTATTAAAACATATTTCATTAACTTATCTTGATGGAGAAAAACTTAAATTTCTAAATTAAAAATGATAAAAAATGTTGAAACTATTTAAACTTTTTATTTTAATAAAAAGTTAATGCAAACTTGCAAAAATTTCTTCTCAACATGAAAAACTTTTAGTTCTTGCATCAAACATATTGTATTTTATAATATTAACAGAGAAAAACACTTAATTTCAATATATAGTACTAAAAAAAAGAATGAAAGCATTAAAAAAATTTAGCTAACGCAATTTTTTTTAGAAGATACCCTTAAATGTTAGTATTGATCTTGGGCTGTATTTAAGATGCAGTTTTAAAATTTGGAATCAAAAAGTCTTTAGACTGGTTAGATGTATTAAAACTACGCCATCAAATCTATAGACTTATGAAGGAAAGTATCGCATCATAAAATCTCAAAGATTGCCTTCTTTTTTTTCCAATTTGGAGTAGTTTTAAAGCCACCCTCGCATCGAAAAATATTGGTACTTCAAGTCGCTGCTAGAGTTATGATAAGGTGCAGGTATCGTATGAGTCTGGCAAGCTCGTGTTACTTGACTTGTAACTTGTACAGTACTCGTAACATTGGCTGCATTACGAGCTTTGTAATTGGCTTTGCATACATATTCGTATATAGATACACTATGTATGTATGTATATTCCGATAGCATGCTAATGGGCCGACTAATGCGGAACCAAAACCCGCAGCTGCAATTTCAGTTTTTAGAATAAGTTGACGCTTCTAGCCATAAATGCACATTATTCATATGCAAATGTCTGACATATTGACCGGATTTTTGCGCTTGTGTTTGTTTTTGTTTTCATACCATTTTTTGGCCCACAGTTGCCTGATAAAGCTTATCTTTAGAGCGGCCTTAAATGCATAAATGTACATTCGCTTTTACGACTAAATACACTCGTTTTCGAGAGTATTTACGCGTTAAGCACTTTCTCAGTGTCATTCCCGCAGTGAGATTCGTAGAAATGTGTTTCCGTTTGGCAGATATAGGTACCTTAACACTAACCAACTATGTGAATGCAATTGCCATCGATTAATCGAATATCGAGAAATTTATCACTTAAAGATTTGCATTACAATATGTGTTGAGAATTATGTAGATGAATATAGTCGGAAATCGATATGTTGTAATTAATAAACACATTAATGTTTAAAGCGATAAATTTTCATGTGTTATCGATTATATATCGAATATGGGCTTAGATCTTACAACAATTTTAATGTGTATTTGATTTATTTTATTTAATGCATAAAAATACATTCGATTACAGCACAAATCGATGACATTAATATGGTTGTCACATATCTGACTTTAAGATTAAGAAATATTCTGATGTTTTTATACTTGTTACCCCAATGGATAAGTTATTCGACAACTAATCGATTAATCGAATGTTGACAAATTAATCACTTTAAAATATTCATTACAATATGTGATGAGAATTATGTAGATCAATATAGTCGGAAATCGATATGTTCTAATTAATAAACACATTAATGTTTGAAGCGATAAATTTCCATGTGTTATCGATTATATATCGAATATGGGCTTAGTTCTTACAACAATTTTGTAGTTGTATTTGATTTATGTTCTTGTAATTTATAAAAATACATTCGATTACAGCAAAAAATCGATATCAGAAATATGGTTGTCTATAAGATTAAGAAATATTCTGATGTCTTATACTTGTTACCCCAATGGATAAGTTATTCGATAACTAATCGATAATTAATCGACTCATTTGATATACGCACAGATTCAGCACATCTCCAACTACATTACTAACTGCAACTCATCATTCGATAACTTTATCGATAGTTGGTTCATCGCTGAAGAGCATCATCGCTTCGACCTATCGACTTCAATTGTTAAGAGGTCTCATTCCCGTTGTGTTGCCACTCAAAACAGCAAAAGTAAATTTAATTTACAAACAGCCTTTCGACTAATAATAGGCATCTCGATGTTTTTCATTGTTGCTGTGACTTCCATATCTCTAGGCTAGGCCAAAGCAACAGCAACAGCAACAAAAACACGAGAAACAGATGCCAAAGTCAAGTTCATATTTCAATTTCAAGGTTTTGGGTAAACATTTGCTAATAAGTAAACACACAGTTAAATGAATGAGCAAAAAAAAGCTGGCAAATTGCGAAGAGTGCAAAAATAATAGGAGAAAGAAAGAGAACAAGACAAGGAAAGAAATACTGAAATGAAAATGAAAAAGAAAACAAAAGACAAAAAACAGAAAACAGAAAAAACAACAATTAAACAATGTTACTGCTCGTTTGTTTGCATTGTATTGTATTTCCTATACCCTGTAGAAATAGAACACTCGAAGATCGCATGATTCTTGGACTGTAAAATTGTTGTGCCTATGAAATTTGGGATGTACATGTAAAAACGTCTAATATAAATGAATTTAAATATAAATCGATGATTATTGACTTCACAACTGTTTACAGGGTATCTCGTTATCACTGTCCGTCACTGAGCTCAGCTAGAACCCTTTTTATAGTTTTCTACTTGTCATTACTACGAGTATTACGAGACATTTGTTTATATGTTTTGCTTTCGTCTCTTATGTGCTCGCATTTGAAGTAAGCCTCTTCAACAATTTCTGAATAGGCCATAATTTACTGCTCGACTTAAAGATGGAGCGTGTGAGCCATAACTGGCGACACGGATGCGATACATTGATATATGACCACATATACATATATTTCTGTAAATACTGATGGGGAGAGTTGTGGGGCCAAGTGTTATTTCCCCTTGCACGAGTTTCGCGGAATTTTAGAAAATTGCCTGGCGCCAACTCTTAACTATTCGTGATAATCGCAGCGCCGTCTTTAGACAAGCGAACCGATTCACACCGTTTGGGCTTTACAAAAACAACAACAAAAAATAGTAATATGGAAGAAAACTTATCTGTGACACGTGGAAGATTTGATACACTTGCAGGCACTGTAGATTTTTTAAAAAGTTGAAATCTTTTTAAATTGATTTAAGCTGTCTAGAAAAAGCGAACAAAATTTTTATCAACCGATCGTAACTATGGTAGTTTTATGATAAACTAGTGTTTAAATGCCATGTATAAGTTATTCTTTCCACCCGCAGGATCCGCCTTCCAGAGTCCTGTTGTAAAAATGTAAATATGTTGTATATATTGTATATTTCACTGTAATTGTTAATGGTAGCAGTATACTTGTTAAAATAATATATACAAATTTAAAATAAATTATAAACTAGTGGACGGTGCTACAGTCGAGCATACTCGACTGTCGGAGACCCCGTACTTACTATGGAAAAAAAGTTTTTCATACTAAGACTTGATTTTTGACTGATCGTTCCTATGGTAGCTATATGATATAGTGGTCCGATTCCAATCAAATTTGGTCAGGTTGTATGGGACCACTATACATGCATATTCTGTCAGTTTGGTTGAAATATCTCAAACAGCAAAAAAGTTTTCCATACTAAGACTTGATTTTCAACTGATTGTTCCTATGGGAGCTATATGATATAGTGGTCCGATCCAAAATCTAAAATAAACTCGATCTGCTTGCAATATAGACGAACCTACATACCAAGTTTGGAGTTTAGCTTTTATAATCTCTGAGATCTAGGCGCTCTTACAGACGGACAGACAGACAGACGGACAGACGGATAGACAGACATGGCTATATCAACTCGGCTGTTGAAGCTGATCAAGAATATATATACTTTATGGGGTCTGCCACGCCTCCTTCTGCCTGTTACTCACATTTTTTTTTTGTGACAAAGTTAATAGACCCTTTTACTTTTTAAAGTACGGGGTCTAAAAATTTATAAGTTATTCTTCAAACACTTTTGGCAATTGTTGAAATATTTATTTAGTTTTTTTATCTGACATTGACTAATTTAAAATTATTAATTTGAAGTAAAGTCTTGTAATTATTAAAATTGAAAACAAAATGAATATTATTTTAAATTATCATATCGATTATCATACTCCCTGCAAGGGTATACAAATACCTATAACTAGTACCTGAATAGGTAGTGCTATTTAGTTTTTGGCTGAGATAGCGGGCAGGTGAGGGGGCAGGGGAAGGGGGGTTACAACATGGGCGTTGTCGCATTCTGGGAATCGAATCGTCGATTCGAGTGGCTTGGGAAAACGAGAGCGGGAAGAACACTTTCTCAGGTGCTGAACACGAGACAGGGAGATATCAGATACCAACAACTGAGCTACTCGTGTACTCGTAATAGACGAATCGACTTTATTGCCAGCCACCTACATATGTATATACTTCCAATTCATATGTTATAGAGTCTCAGTCACATCAGTTTCCTTTGAAATGCTTAGTCATTGTTGTTGTTTAGTTTTTGCTATTTGCAATAGTTGCATTCGTTCGAATGAATGAATAATTGTCGGAATAATTTTACTTTTCTTTTTCTGTATTTTATGATGCACTCGATAGTCGTGTATTCGTTTCGTGTGTGTTTGTTTTTTTTTTATTTGCTTAGACCTTCACGCCTAATCAATGAGACGAATTCACTGTGAATACATGGAGTACTCGATTTGATGGGTGAGTACTCGATTAGCCGGAAAGTTTGGAGCTATTTGGGGAGGGAGGGGGCCATGGGGCTTTGTTCACACACGTGCGCTACGACTATTGAACTTTGAGTTGCGTTGACACCACATAGTACTGAATAACCAAGGGAATTACTTTGAGTGTCAACAAATCAAGCAAATCAAAGGGACTTTATAGCTTCCGGGTACTCGACTTACTCACTCGCATCTACATAAAATTACCCGGATAATGTCAACGCAGCAGCTATTCTACGCAAAGCACTCTATGCAAGCACATACTTAGGCGAAGTGAACATGGAGGACATGCTAAAAACATCACAATTTTCAATCGACTCCATTGAAAAATACTAATTTACCCATCACTCAGCTGAGTTAGAACGATTTCAGATGGATGTAACTCAGTAAAGTGAACATGGAGGACATGCTGAAAGTATCACAAGTTTCAATCGACTCTATTTTCTGAACAGGGTTTCAAATTGCATATCACTTATCTGACTTATGAACGCCTGACAACTTGATGTAACTCAGCAAAGTGAACATGGAGGACGTTCACACCAATTTTCAAAGAAACTTAAAAATGAATTTTAATATGAGCACGAATATATCGAAGATCTTTCATACGCTGCAGTGACGCTCGTAATTCTTATAAATGAATAAAGTGAACATGGAGGACACGCTAAGAAATAAAAAAATACAATTTACTTTTGTGGAATTCAACTTGAATGTACGTGTTCATAGCTCACATATTGAGTCAAAAACTCAGTAACTAATTTAAGTGAACATGGAGGACAAGACCAATAAATCTTCAAATTGTAAGAGAACATTTAATTATGACATAAATTTATAACTAATTAAATGAATCAAACTTAATTAGAGTTGAAGACCTAATTTAAGCAAGTGAACATGGAGGACAGTCTGCAACCTGTATACTACATATGTATATTTATTTACCTAAAGAAATGGAGCACCTTCAGAGGGTTGCTTATGTATCTGGTATTAACAAGTATTATAACCAAGTTAAACTAAAGTGAACATGGAGGACAAGTGGCTTTATCTTCTTATAACTGTTGTTTAGATTAAGTAAGACTAATTTCAGATTATCACTGTGAGTTGTAAGCTTAAGTTTAACCAAAAGGTAAAGTGAACATGGAGGAGAGATACTTGCAATACTCGTTTGTTATCGATAACTACCGCAGAATGACGCGAGAGACGCGACTTGAATCGGACACAATCTGTCAGTCTGACGACAGGTCAGGCACAGGTGCTTACAGATGTAGTTATCAATGGAATGCGATTATTTGGTATTTGTCTTATCAGCGACTCTTTTGAAACGGATCGAGACAGACGCAGTCGTAATTTGAATGCCTTTTCATAGCTGTTCTTATCAGTTAACCGTTAACAGTTAACCGTTAACCGTTAACTGTTGGGGTTGGGGTTGGGGTTGGGGTCATGCCAAGTGTTAGCCCAACCTGTCCAGATCGACAACAAACTTCCTATCTTTTGTTTTATGACGACAACTAATTTTATTTTAAAATAACTTTTTTTTTTCAATTCCATTTCGCGAATAATTCTCGTTTTTTTCCTTTTGGTTTTTTTCTGCTTTTTTTGCGAATTGCTCTTATCAAAATTAGGTCAGCGCGTTGTAGGCACATTTGGTTGATTAGTTGGAAATTTGTTGCCGTTTTGGCGGCTGCCTCTTACATTTCAAGTGCCCGGGCGGCCTGATAAGCGAGCTGTTATCAGTGGAAACAAATCAGTTTAACATACCCTGTAGACATTAGAAATGTCCCGTCTATACTCCAAACATTTCTTGGAATTCTTATATGATACAAATTCTGGTCGAGTTAATAATAGAGATGATCAAAGCTTATAATTAGATATTTTTTATAGGGTATGTGCTAAAAGGGAGCACTGTATAAAAGATTCATGTGATGAATTAAGGACTTTTTGGTACCTAAGCTCTGGATTACAGGGTATCTGTAACTTTCTGGCTCCTTGTAAGTTACCAAAAATCGAATTAAATGTGACATATTACAGGGTATCTGTTAGTTTCTTCTCCCTTAAAATGAAGTAAAAACGACATTAAATTGCAATTTACTCAAAACACAAGCGTATTTCACTTTCGATCAGATTACAGGGTATCTGGCCAGTCCACCTCGCCGTTTTGTGGCACTGTCTGGCTGCCGTTGAGACCGTTCAAGTGTTGCCGTGTGACAATAAAAGTAAAAGAAGCAACAAATCGACACATAAGTCGATTTTGACATTTCGCCAATAGTTTTTTTATATTTTTATTATTATTTATTATTATTGTTGTTCTTTTTGTTGATAATTGCGACTGTCGGAGTTTAGTTTCAAGGCGCTGATTAAATACCTCAATAGTTGACTAACTGAACTGACTAAACTGTTAACTGTTCGACTGCAATAAATATTCCAAATGTTTTATTTTCAGCCACGCGACAAGATTCTCAATCGTTTTGCAAACACAGATTTGCAATCAGTTTTTTCTTCTCTTTTCTCCTGCAATATTTTTGATTTGCGCTTTAAATCTTGCGTCATGTTTAATCTGGTGTACAGATTAAAGCCGCTTCCTGTGAATAAATTAAATTGGGCAATTTCTTTGGGGTAAAACCAAACTATAATTTTAATAAAAATAAGGAAAATAAAAATTTAACAAGCGGAACAGTCGAGTGCACTCGACAGTAATATACCCTGAGCCTAGGCCTCAGCACGCTCATGCAATTCAATATAATATATCCTTTAATTTTAATTTTAAAAATTTATTAAAAGTAAAAATATTTCTGAAAACGAAAAAAAATCGTTGACCTATTCAGGAATCGAACCCACGCCCCTCGCGTGTCTCTAGCATTAGGCTGACAATTCAAATGAACGAAAAATAATAAATAATTGAAAAACATTTGCATCGATCGGACCGGGATTCGAACCGCGATCTCCTGTTTCGCGTGCCCAGCACCTATCACTTGGACCACTCCTCCTGTTAGACTGATGCTGGCAAATTCGATTTACATTCTCAATGTGCATTCTGGCAGAGTCAATGCAAAATGCATTAATTGAACATTAATTATATTTATATACATATGTATCTGTCAATCTTTATAGCTTAATATCTTCACTATTTATGGCCCAACCAAAAAATTGAAAATTTTTACTTTAAGCCCTAAGTTAAAGGTGATGTCAGTTTTTGATGAATTACGCCCCACACAGTGTGAGTGGCAAATTTTAACATAAGCTTGATCTGCCTGACATGATAGGGAGTCTTCATTCAAAATTTGGTGGTCGTAGCTCTTACCATCTCTGAGATCCTTTCGTTTACACGGACCGTCAGACAGACGGACATGGCTATATCGAGTCGGCTGTTGATGCTGATCCCTGTTACATACTTTGCACAAACTTAATACACCCCCCTCAGGGTATAAAAAATAGAAAACAGAAGCTGTAAAGTTGTAGTGTATCTGTAAAACAGTAGGTTTTTTTTGTACTAGAAAACAGACGTCATTTGCAGTGGAATTTGTGCTCGTAATTCAAAAGCTCTTTATTTCCTCTTTTGCGCTCTTTGCCACTCCAAAGGGGGCTCTGATCACACGTGCCACATATCTGACGGAATATTTCTTTAATTACCATTGTTTGCCATGAGAAATGTCTGAGTTTCATTTTCGTTCCGACTGCCAGCAGAATAAATAACAAAGCAGAAGAACAAGCGAATTATTCGCAACTGGGTTCAACTACGATTTAATTTACGTTCAAATCAAGAGAAAAGCACAATTAGTTGGAGTATAAATTATCACATTTCCATAACTGACAACCGACAATTTACAAGTATTTAGCAGAATTAACTGATCGGATTTAATTAAATCTGTAGTTCAGACTTTAAAAGCTGTTCTTATCTGCATGGACCTCAAGCAACTAAAGATTAAAGACTCGAATCTTCTAAAAATTTCCGGCATACTTTGGACTAATTTAATTGACAGGGAATACCCAGAAATAAAGCTTAATCTGTGTCCAAAATTTCTTTGGGAAAATCCTAAAACTATTTTCTTATGTATTCAAATTAAGACAAAAATTGTTATGTACAATTGCGTCAATTATACCATATACTATATGTTATAATTAACGATGCCAACTGGCAGTTTAGTAGAACACTCTTCAGCCTAATCTTTCTCAAAAATAGGTTTAGCTTTAAGGGGAAAATCCGAATCAAAAATTGTTCTGCTTAATAACATAAATGTAATAAATAATGTAAATATTTCATAATTAAAAATGTTCTGGTTAGAACACTCTGGGCTCGCATTGGCAATTTCTAGAAGCACTTTGAAGTGCGTGAATAGTTGAGTTGAACGGAACTGATTTGAAAATGCTAAGTATCGTTTTATCTATTCCAGTTGAATGTGATCGCTTGTTGCCAACTGTCGGCAACTCTGCTCTCAACTATATTTAGTTGTTATCAACTTTCGTCACACACGCATTCCAAACACACACACACACACATACACACTTCTTCCATTGCTGCGATACGAGAAACTATTCAATAGAAAAAAAAACAAAAAAAAAGCAAGAAAAAATCAGCTTAAATAATTTCCAGGCAGTACAGCTAGTACTTAAAACTGAACTAATATTTGTCTTTCAACACTCAGTTTCAAAAGTCTATTGTGGGCACTCGGAAGCTAACTAACCCAAAATGGAAATGACAAAACTGCAGCATCATGCTACATGAAATTCAACTTATTGGACTCTTTGGAATATTTCTGTGTGTGTTTTTGTGTGTCTGTAATGAGCTCTGCTTTAATCGCTTCCAATGCTGTCAAATTATCGGCTTCTATTTCACCCGCCTCCCTTGCACGTGCCAAAGATACGCACAATAGGCGTATACGCAATGCGCGTTACTCATTCGCCGAGTGTTGCCAGCCAAATAACGAACGTTACGCAAATCACCAAAAAACTAAAAACTACACATGATACGATATCGCTGTTGCACTCTCACTCTCAGTATCTCTCCCTCTCTCTCTTTCTATTTATATTTCATACGTGTAAATTGATTAAAAAATGTTTTAATTTTTTCCTCCCACAAAAAAAATGATTTGCAGATCGTAAAAGATCTTTGGCTGTTAGTTAGTTGAAGTGAACATGGAGATGATTCAGGTTGCTGCGTTGCGAATTAATCAAGTTTTTTAATTAGTCATATTAAGTGGGCGCGATGTGCGATAAGTGTTAATTGATAAGTGATAAGCTCAACGGCGCCAGCTATTTAAGCATTGCGTGGCCTGTCCACTGTCCGCTGTCCGCTGTCTTCAAGTGGCACATGCAACACGTTGCCAATATCACGCAATATCACGCACAGTCCACAGACCACAAAAAACAGCTGGAGATCAAGGTCAAAGTTCTGCCGCAGTTCTGTTAATTGATTTGTTTAAAAACTATTTTACAAATCTTTCAAAATAAAAGCAACAAAAACCCAAATGACCAGCTGAGATTTTGATTTCGATTTCGATTTCAATTTGCTTTTTTGATAATATTTTTTTTGTTTTTCGTTTTCGCTTTCAGTTTCGTTTCCTCTTTTAATTGGCTTTTAAGATTGGCTTTTACGAAATGTATTATTTATTAATCATTTTCGATGCCCTGGACGACAACTGTAGCGACAGATTTTGACATCTGGTCCAGGGCTGTCGTGCCGTCCCAACTGTCTGTTACTTATTGATATTAAATACCCTGTAATTATGAAACTTGACTTGCAAGCAATGAAACATTTAGATTAAAATTAAAATAAATGTAGAGCTTTGAATAATTTGAGATCAATATTCTTAATTATTTTATATTATTAATTATTTTAAACTTTATTTTTATTTTCTATTTTAAATAAGCTAATGTACAATCAATATTTTCATCAATTCAGAAATGCCTGTTAAATAAATTTACCCAATTAAGTAGTTACAGAATATCTGCAAGTCTAACACTTCCACATTTCTAGCTTTGTATATTTAATAATAACATTTAAAATAGATCTTTATTATTTTCCTTGTCAACTGAATCTTTTGATAAATCAAACACACACACACTTGCAGGGCATCTCTTCGTCTATCATTTCAATTATATTTAGAATGTTTGGTGAGAAATCTGTTAGCTGTTCATGGACCTAATGGAGTCATATACACACATAAGTTGTGTAATTGAATTAGAATTTCGCAAAAAGCAAGTTTCGATTGCGTATTATTCATTTGTGTTTTCACATTCGTGGCTCACTTGTGGTTGATTGTTGCGCCAGGGCGGCGATAAGCACACGCGTTGTGACCCCTCCACTCCCCACCTCCCCACCTCCCTCTGCCCCGCCCCCATCAGCCGTCCCTGCGATTCATGGGCAAAGTCATAAGCGTTGTTCTTGTTGTCTGTGGGATTTACCGATAGCCCTTATCGCTCCAATAGCATATAGTGTTCAGAGACGCCAGTATATTGAACAGACTACATAACCAAATGCATTGTAAATACTTTAAACAGTCGTAAATACTCGCACTATTCATGTCCATGTCGAATACACTGCCAGATACCCTAGCTGACGAAAGGTAAAAGGTCAATACAATTTGGCAAGGGTATCAAGTTGGTTGACTAAAATAAGTATTTTCTATTTTCTCCCATTCAGCAAAGTTATTTTCATTGTTACGTGGATACATTTATTGAGTTTTCCTCGTGATTTTCATTGTTTAATATTAACATTTATTGGGATTTGTACAGGCAATAAATCTACATTTGCTTGTAATTAAAAAATTTTGTAAATTCCCAGAAAAAGTATTAAAGTCTATTTGTCCATAAATAATAAACAATTTTATCTGTTTCCAAGTAATGGAATTTTGCAATATTTTTGTCTTTATGTTGGGAAATTATTTGAAAAACTATTGTATAAAATTTGATCCTTTAAATGGCAAGTTTTCAGAAATCTGTGAGAAAAATAAAAAGACTTAAAATAAGTGAGAAGTTTGCATGGTTTTGAGTGCAATCAAAATTTTATTAATATATGGATATTCAGTTTCAAATTCCTTTTAAAAATTGAATTTTAGATTCTGGTTTAACAGTTGAACAACTTTTGAGAAATTGTTCCATGAAGATGCTTTTCACTCCTTGGCTTATTATGGGCTTTGAGTCATATCTATGGAAATAAAAATGCAGTTAGAGTATTCAATATTCGTCAAACTGTTGTTGTCCTTTTCGCTTAGCTTCTTCTTCCGCTTTAATTGCCTTATCAGTGTGTTCCGCTTGGCAATCGAATTACACGCAATCAATGCAGCTAATTACTACGAGACTTACATGTAGACAAATACGAGAGTATACAATATACAAATATAGTGTAGTACCGTATATACAAATATATACTTAGTAGTTCTATATATACATATGCTCGCATTTACAACAGATTTGCGTATGCAATTTTGTTGTTAGGCAGCAAATTGCAACAAATTGCTCTGGATGATTATTCACATGTTGTTATCACTGTGCAGCAGACTCTTTTAATTAATGAACTGATAATATAGAATTGAAGTATATATGTATAATAGACAGATACACATATATATAGCCTATACGGACGGACGTGCATATAAACAGCTCGCTATAAATTGCACATACGCCCCATTGAACGCGCGCCAAAACAAAAAGCGAGAAAAGGGAGGAAGCGGGAGGAAGGAAGGAAATTGTTTGGACTAGACTGATGGTGTATATTGTTAGCAACTGATCTACCTAGACAGACATATAGTGTATGTTATGAAGTATAGTATATGTTTTGAAGTATAATAGGCCGAGTGCTCGATTCTTTGCAGGCTCCATGACACTTTGCCAGCTGCTGCCCACGCATTTGACACATTTTGCTGCCTCAAGCAGATCGATTTCTATACTCACTATTCATGCCCATTGCACTGGGTATTTTAATTCTGTCAGGAAAAGTGTAACACATTATGGAATATATACATACGTATATATATTTCGACACCACCACGAAGCTTGAAAGGAAAATCGATTCAAGCTCATACAATATTTTATACCATACTATTCTGTATCATACAGTTTTTATATTTATTTATTTATTATTCGTCGACTAAAAACAGTCGACAGAGAGAAAAAATAAAGCAATTAGAATTTAAATAAAATTATACAACAAGAAAGTAAAATTAACAATTCAATTATATCAGAAACAATTAAAGTTCGTAACTGACTAGATATAAATAAGCGACATACATACAATAAAATGTATTTAAATTCTCTGGTCACTGGATTTTTATGGCTTAAAAGAAATTCATTAGTTTTCAACTTTATTACAGCTCTTTTAATCGGCAAGTGTATAAGATCTTCGGCATGTTTAAGACACAATTCTTCAGTCTCTTTGCCGTCCACTCGAACGTCGGACTGACGCACAACTTTGGCGGGCCGCTTTCCCAATTGCCAAAAACGTTGCCAAGTTGCCAGCTCGACAAGCGAAAAGCGAAATTCAAATCGACAGCGAAACAAAAGCATTAAAATGTCCTAGACAAAACGCGTGTGACCCACTTTTGGTTTGCCGTTATAATCTAAGAGCTAAACGCAGCGAGGAAACCATAAATAAGATTACCGATTAACGTAGCCATCGACGCTGGCGTCGACGTCGACGTCAGAACGGCGTCGGCGTCGTCGCTGCCCATAAAATACAATTTAGACATCGCTGCCTGAAATTGTATAGCTTTTAAATGCTTTGCTTACCTATGAATAATATGAATACTCATACTATGAATAATGTGAATACTATGTATTCACTTCGTAGGCCCCATTTCCCATTTTCCCGTCAGCAGTTGCCATTCAAACTGGCTGACGATTGTCCCATTTCAAGAGTTGGTGGAATCTTCTGTCATTTTGGGGCGTGTGGCATGTGGCATGGGGCAAGGGGCGGGGCAAGGGGCGGGCAAGGGGCATACTGAAGTTTTTCTCAGAGGAGAAAACATTGCAAATATCAAATAAAACTGCAATAATACTGACATCAAGAAACTAAAATCAAATAAAATAAAAGATTATTTTGAATCATTCAGTTTATTAGTTAATCAGACCTTAACTATAGTAGATATTTAACAAATGGTCAACAAAATTTTAAAAATTCAAGACTGAGCATAAAATCAATTAAGCAATTAACAAATCTAAAATCAAGTTGGATTTATTATTTAAGCATTTCATTTAGTTTTTAGCAGAAATGTTTCAGTTTAGAATTTACAAGTACTTGAATAAATTGAATGTGTAGACTAAAGATATTCGATTATTATTATGCATGTGCAGTGTAAAAATGGTTTAAATTAAACTTAAATATTTCGTTATTAAATAATATCTAAGGCTGTCTGTAATTTTAATATTTGCATTATTTGAGTTAATTTTAATGAATTTGTAAGCAGCTCTTATATATTTTGCATTATCACTCAATTTTAAATTGCAACTCTGACAGATTTTCTCATGTGCTGCTCGATTGACTGAATGACGTATTTGGTTGATTGATTGACTGATTGATTTATTTTTATTTTTTTTTGGTTTTTTTTTTGGATATTTCCATTGATGCTTGACACTTGTCACGCATTCAACGAAGAAAAGAAAAAAAGGAACTGTATTTGGTATTAACTGCACCACAGCTCTTACCTGTACTGAATGCCCCCCGCCCCCCGCGCGACCTTCAACCTCCTTTGATCTCTTTCAGCCATGAAACACGCAGCTGTGGAATTTGTTACGCGCAGTTGATTTGAAACAAGCGAATTTATTGCACAATTCGAGAGTGTGTATTTCAGGCGGACACTTTGTGTGTGTGTGTGTGTGTGTGTGTGTGTGTGTAAGTATTACACACTTTATACTATATATATATACATATACATATTAACAGTTATAAGGCTATGCATATTGTGCTTTTTTGCACATTAAATGCAAATGCCAAAGTCAAGTTGTTGTTGTTGTTGTTGTTGTTGCCAAGTGGTAAGAGTTCTCGCACGTGTAATTGATTTACAGACAAGCGTAACACACACACACACACACACACACGCACACACACACACACACACACACACACAACTAATGCGGAAATGAAATACTTTTACACTTAGTTACATTGTTGCCCACAAACTGCGTAAAAGATTTAAAATTCGCCGACAATTTATGCATTTAATTATATACAGTAAAAATACACACACACACACACACACGTGTATGTGTATGTGTATGTGTTTAAAGGGGGTGGGGTTGGGGGTGGCATTTGAGGTTGGCATTAGATCGGGGCCATGTTTACTGAATGATCAGGCGTCTGTTCTGTCTGTGCATATTACGAGTTTATTGGCGCATTAAATAATAACAAATCACAAAGGTCCGTCCACAGCATGAACGACTAGCGCATACCCTGTAAACATCAAGTAATCAAGTTAACAACTTCATTAAAATTACAATATTTTTAAAATATAAAAAATAATAAACATGCTAAAAAATAACTGAAATACTCGCAATGGAAATGTTGAAAGTGAGCATGCTCGACTAGCAGTTATCCTGTTGTCTGCTCTTCAGTTTCTAGACCTAACTTTATTATTTCTGCATTTCTAACTTAACATTTCAAAAATATAACAAAATTCAACTTTATACTCAAGAAAACAAGATACCCTATTTTAAGGGGTATTAAATTGGAAAATTTTAAATTTGATATTTGTGAATGCTCAAATCTCAGCAAGTCAAAACAATTAAATGCAACAAAGTGTGTTGTTAATCGACTATAAGATATCCTATAAAGTGCTTTAAATTGTTTCTCTGTTGCATTTAAAAGGACTGTCAAGAATTTTAGAGAACAAAACACTGCAAAGTGTGTGCAATTTTAATTGAAAGAGTTTCCAGCAAAAGCCATTCACTAGATATGTATGTATCTCTAACATATGGAAATCTTTTAAGAACTAAATGTAAATCGTGCACGTTGTGCATGGGAAATAAATGCGTTCTATCTACAGTGAACCACTAATGTCTTCATACACCATAAATTTGTCAAATTTGCTTAAATTAAAGATGTTTTGATGCGTGTTTCTTGTATTAATCTTTTATTGTATGATACAAAAATTTCTTTAACCCATTAAGTAACCATGGAAAATTTGGAATTTTAGGAAAAGTAAATTTTTCAACTTTTTTCCTCGATTTTTTAAAAAAAAATTGTTGATGCAGAAAAATTCTGTAAACTAAGAGTTACTGCAAAAAAAAAAAATCAAAAATCTCTTCGCTAGTATTTTTTATGATTTTTTTAAACCTGTAAGTGGGTCAAGTTCGGGGTCAAAGGTCAGGAAATTGCTTAGTACGAAAAACTTTTTTGTTTCTTAAGATATTTTAACCAAACTTTAAGATTATACGTTTGTAACTGAGTCTTACATCCTGACCAAATTTGGTCAAAGTCTGATCACTATATCATATAGCTGCCATAGGAACAATGGGATGCAAATTAACCTTTAGCATCAAAAACTCCGTTGTTGTGTGAGATATCACAACAAAACTCACAGATTAACTCTTCTTGCTAAATTTGATCGTTTCCTCCAAATTTAGCTTTTCACGCCAAATTTATATTCTTTTCCCACCAAATCTGGATTTTTCCCGCCAAATCACTAAGTCTGACTTTTTAGCCAAAGTCCAACTGCAAGGAAAAACATTAAAGCCGCGGACAGCGAAAGTTAAATACTTCCGTCTTTTACAAAAACTGTTAAATATTATATATTATATATAGTACATTTGTTAAGTCGGACAACTATAGAGCATCCTTTCAAAATTGCGAGCGAAGCGAGCAGGGGGCGTAACCGTATTTAGAGGAGCAACTAAAACTTATCTCTTGATAAGATGAGAACAAGAGATCACGGTTCAAGAAAGCTTCCAAATTAGCGACTTTGCTGTGACTTGACTTTTGTTTCATTTTAGCTTGCCAGTGACTAAAAATAAGCTCATGACTTGGGGTTAAACAAAGAACTTCTTGTCGGCCAACAAATGCAACTTCCAATTGATGTTTTCAAGTGCGTCTTTCCGGCAAGTCCATTGAACTGTGGCTTAAGCCAAAGTCACATGCATATGAAGTAAGCATAAGCATTTAGATATACTATATATATTCATATATAGATATGGATATGGATATGGATGTGTGTCGGGCTGTGTGTGCAAGTGAGAGCCAACATATATCATTTCCATGCATGACAGGCATTTAAGTAACTCTCGCTTTTGGCAATGCCAACGACTTTTTGATTATGTTCAAGTTTCGCATTGTTCTTACGCCTTCATTTTTTTGGGCTTTTTTTTTGACTCTTTTTTGAGGAGTCTGTCGGTCGTCATCATCATTTTTTCTGCGGCAACTGTCATTAGCTTCCTTTTGCGCTGTTCTTTATCTTGAAGCTGACTCTTTGACGGCAAAACACTCGAAATGCTGTTGAGGGGGGAGTGAAGGGGTGGCAGACGCATAATTGCAAATTATCAGCGTTTTACATTGACATTCTATGCATTTTTAATGACTTCTTTTTCGGCCAGAAGTGCAACGGCAAAACTCTTGAAGTTTGGGCATTTTCAGTCGTTCGTTCGGCAAGGAAAAGAACCAGACAAAATAAGAATTGAAAAAAGGGAAAAGGAAGAGAAAGAGGAAGAGAAAGAGGGAATTTCAACTGTCGGCTCGCTTGCCTAATACTCAAAAAATTTAAATAACATCATTGGCATTGGCATTGGCATTTGACAGGCAGACGACGCGTCGTCTTGCAATCAACCCCCTTCCCACACCGCACACCCCACACTCTCCCCTTTCGCCTTTCCGCGCCTTTTCCTCGCCCAATACACCCCCATTCAAATATTGCCATTCATTGTTGCTTTAACTTTATGCAGTGTCAAAATCGTTGCTTACCCAACTCAACTCAACTCAAACGATATTCGTGTCTGTCTTTTCTCATGCTCTCAGTTTAAAGAATGCAGAAGGGGAATATATATATATATATATATATATATATATATATATATGTACATCCAAGACAGTTTTATGACAAGTCTTGAAGGGGGTCAGGATGTCCGTTAACTGCTCTGTCATGAAACTCAATGGCAGCACTTGTCAATCTCTCCGTCGACTGCACTCACGAAACCCACAAGTAAATGAACTCAGTTCGATAAATCACTAAAAGTTGATAAACAATGAATAAATAACCGGAAAACTGTGAATGATTTTCTTTCCCTAGATCTGTCTGGACTCAGCTGGAAGTAGTTCAATCGAAATATCAACGAACTCTAACCAAGTTAAAAATTGTATCTAATTCATCAACAGCTCAAACATAACAAATCATATAATTTGTGAGTTAAAGAAACTGCTTAGGGAGTACAGTAAAACATCTATATAAAGATGTGTGAGAAAATTTAAATTATAATGTTAAAAACAATACATTAAAATGGAATGGAATTTCTTGCCTGATTTAAATAAGCTGTGACATCAATTTGGATTGATTTAAATGCCTTAAAATGCTTAAAAATAAAAAAAAAATAATTAAAATTGTTTAATTGTTACAACTGATTTAAAAATGTCTAGGTGCTGGTTGAAATAAGCTGTGAGCCACTGTGGGTTTGAGTATAAGAAAAAGCCTTGCAGAAAACTTAACTCAAAGGGGAAAGCAGAAGTTCATTGTAGAGATTCCTTAAAAAGAAGATTGCCGAAGATAGTAAAGGGATTCCGGAAAATAGTTTTAGATTTGGTTATATTTCTCCTTACAAAAATTTCAGTGTGTCCTGATTTTTCCCTGATTTGCTCAGGGCTATGGAGAAATCTAAACCAAATCTAACGGGGGTGCCACAGAAATCGCTTTCGCTTGAATTTCTCCTCAAATCGCAGAATAATTTTACGCGTATTAAACTAGCGCTAAAATCGCTGGCGTCCGATGCTGCCACCTAGTCCGATTCAGATGTTCGAAGTCAGGGTCAGCGATGCCACATTTTTTTGTCCGAATTCGAAGAAAGATATTTAAAAAAAAATATATGGAACCACTTCAGTTTTCTTGAAATTAAGCATTAAAAAATAGGTCTTTTAACGTAAATCAAGTTTTAACGAAAAAAACCTTAAAATTATTGTGCAATTTGTGAAAACATTTTTCTCGAAGAGCTACCAGACTAATGGCAGACAATTGCTAGAGTTGTCGAGTAATTTTTATTTTTCGCGCCAATTACTTAAAAATTTTTTTCAGCTAAACAAAATCAATTATTACATAAATAAATTAAATTATATTAATTAAATAAGAAAAAAATTAAAAACCTAGTGTTTTGCAATTATAAACTTAAGAAGCAGCCTAGTTCGAAAAGGTTGGTGAAATTGCTAAAAAAACATTAAATCATTCGAAGTTCTGTAGCACCTCGGAAATTTCCGTGCGGAATTGCTTTCTGCGGAATTCTATTTCGCTTGCGATTTCTGTGGCATCCATGTAAAACTGTTTTCCGGAATCCCTTTAATATGTGCCTTATAAAAATTAAGATTTTTAAAAATGAGTCAAGGAGAAGTTTGTTAAAAAGAGGTTGCTATTAAAAGAATTGCATGAAGAGTCATTCAGTATACTTAGAAAAGCTGCTTTCCGAGAAGTTGCTTATAGAGCATTTTGTAACAGAAATGTTTATAAACAAGAAGAAGATTCCTTTCTTATAGAGATGAAGAAATTGAGAATTTCGTATATATTTAATTTGTAAGTGAAATTCTAGCTAACTTAAAAGGCCAAGTACTTGACGCAATTTAACAATTCGAAATTGAACAAAAGTATCTCAGGAACTTGATCTTGACTCTAAGCAATGACAATTATGCTAGAAAATTAAGCATTAGCTAAATTTGATCTAGTTTATAATGCTGTTTAATTGGATTGGCGGCCTCCGTTTGAATGCGGCAATTAAATGTTTTATTTACGATTATTATTATTATAACTCTGAGATTTTGCCACTCGAATTCCAGCAATTCCCTATCGACAGAAACAGAAAGGAAACCGAAAAGGCAGCAGAATAATAAATGAGAGAGCAATGCAAAGACCGAACCCGCATATTAATAATACAAATAAATAATAAAAAATATAATATTTATAATAGTAATGGGCACAAATACAAGTGCTGCATTTCTGGGAACACTTCTGGAGCCACGGACGGAAGTTGAGAGTGTGAATTTCTGCGAAGCGGCCTCGTCATTGATTTCGCTTTGAATGACCGAATGAATGGATGAATGAGAGGCCACATTGCCGCGGATCAGCATGCTGATCCAGACACACAGTGCCCAGCTCCAGATATGAATCAAATACGAGTACACATCGTAGGCCAGTCCCAAAAGTAAGAAAATAAAAAAAACTAAAACACACAAAAAAACTTTAAACTTGTCGCGTTGTACGCATGCGTTCATTTTGGGCACATAAATCACTTGAAGCGACGATCATGTATCACCGTGTTGCTACACGAAACGCGCCCCGCCCCCCCCTCTGCACCCCCTACCCCCCTATGTTTCGCCACCTCTGCTTCTACGACGCAGAGTTTCTCTTTCGATTCGCAGTTGTCAAAAATTCGCACATTTTTTATACCAAGACGTGATACGCACCTGACCCCCACCCCCCTCGGCACGCCCCTCTTCACCCCTTCCTTGTCACCTGCCGACGCTGTCATGTAGCCGGCAATTAAAATTGGTTCCCTTCTACAGTTCCCCTTCTGTCACTCCCGCCTCCCCCCCTCCCGCCTCTGTCCCCATGGCTCAATTCCAATTGGCCAGGGCAACTGTTAAATAATTTATGAAGTGCGTAGGGTTTCTGGTGCGCATTTCAAGCAGTATCTCGGCCCGATGGATATATTGGAGGCTCCCAAATAACATTAAGCCGACAACTGAGTGAGAACAGCTAGCAGCTACCCTGTACTTGCCAAAGTCACCGAACCGACTTCAGAAATTTGAGTTACTTTTTTTAAATATTTAACACTTGCACCACGACTCTATAACTTTGTTGCTTGCCCATTAATCTTTAGGAAATTTTCAGAATTTGTAGCATAAATATTAAGCTAAACAGCTGCCAAGTTTCGGGATTGTAGCTGTAGAAATGCCTTTTATAAGAACATTTTTAGAATTCGGGAGAGTCTAGGAAATATTGGAAATTGTTTGTCGAAACAGTTCTAGGGGCTTGAATATTGCTTTAAAATACAAATATATTCTCATCAAGTACTTCCTAGCATACGATAGTATTCCCATGTATGCGATAGTATCGCCTAACTATCGTTATCTATAATGTAACTATCTATAAAATAGTCCATATGCAAGTAACATGGTTTTCTCAAATTGAAGCAACCCTTTGCAGACATTTGATACTTTACAGGGTATTCACATAATTTGGGGCACCGCTCACGCACTTTTTAGCTGCGAAGGGAGCTTCTGAATGAAGCCGGAAAATATTTGTCCACGCAACTTTCGGCTCATTAAACTTTTTGGGCACATTTTGTGCGCTGCATGCAAATGCCGCTGATTAAGTTTGGCAATTCGAATTGTCGGGGCCAAAATCAAATGTGGATCCGAGGGGGAGGGGCTTAGGCGTAACATGTTAGACCTTGGCGCCAGTTTTTGCTAGGTGGCTGCGCTTTCTGCTTCAATGGCAGGCCATAAATCAAAAGACATTTTGACCAAACCAAACCAAAAAAAAGAAAAAAAGGAAAACATTTAACATTGCATGGCACTCAAAAAGAAGTGAAACTGAAACCGAATGCGAAACCAAGTCTATATAGAAGACACAGGTTCTGGCAGCTGGAACTTAACGTCCTCTGTCCTCTGTCTGCTGTCTTCCGACTACAGACTTGAGTTGAGCAGTCTTGAGTGTGTGGATCTTGAGCAAGTGTTCGCTGAAGCACAACAACAAGTGTTAATTCTTCCAACACGAAGTTGCTCCAAAAACTTAAGCCTTAAGCCGCGAACCCCTAAAAAAGAAAGAAGAAAAAAATAAAAGGCCTAAGCCTAAACTAAAACCGAACCTCAACCCGAGCCACGAACTCAAACTCGTACTCAAAAAATGAATAAGAAAAAAATGAAAACGCTGCCTGATTAATTATGAATTTGAATTGAGTGTCTGTCCGTCTGTCTGGTTGGTCGTCTGCGGCTGTGTGCACTCGGAACTGCACTTGCAACTTGCAACTTGCACTTGCAACAACTCGCAGCAACTTGCGCGCGGCACTTTTCATATTTTTACGCTTGCGGAGTTCGCGACGCGACTGCAAATTGTCTAGGGGCGCATTCGAGCAACCACTTTTGTCACGCCATGTAGGGCCCCAGATAGGCGCACAGGAGCGCACTCGCGGGCAGCAACAGCAGCAACGGGCCCGAGGGCCCGACCTCTTCGGAAGAAGAAGATCGAAAAGGCGCCACATTTCGGATAGCTGAATTTTCGGCAGATCCCCTTCGGATCGCCTATTAGACAATGACTAATATTTCCTAGATCTGGCATTGTAATCCATGCCAGCAGAAGCCCGCTCTGAGTCCCTGGATGCTCACTCTGTAGTCTTTATTTAGTCCATCCCCACGCATTTTTTGTGGGTCTGTCTTGTACTAATCCTATGCTTCTACTAATGTGAAGGTGTATTTATTAAACACAACCACATTTAATAAATCTATAAAAAAAAATGCAACTCATTGGTAAATGACTTTAACATTTACATTGATATTTCTAATTATTCTTTATCGTTGAGTCGACTTGGATTTAGATTAGTTTGGACGAAAAACGCAACAAAAATGTGTCCAATATCCATAATCGCTTCAAATCGACAGCAAAATCAATGCTTTAATCCAGCGGTGGGCACGTATGGGCTCCGGGAGCTAGCGACTGCTCCCAATTTTTTGCTCGCACATTTGGGTGATCGACAAAGTAGGTAGACTCTAATAGGGCTGCTGTTGTAGTGCTCCCGAATTCAGATTTTGTGCCCACCGCTGCTTTAATCAACTAAATTATACAAAAGTGGTTGTAAAGTGCTAAAAACAGCATTTGAAAAATTTGATTTATTGACTTTGTGCAGTCAAAACTATTTTTTTACATTTTATATGTATAAATCCGAAACATTTAAATCAGACATTTTTTTTGGCGCAATATATTTTTAAGAATTTTCTAAGTTTCCCAAAAGATTGACCTTAAAATGAGCCCTCCTATCGAAAAACTGCAATAAAATACAGTCGAACTTCCTTAACTCGAAATGCTATAACTCGAATTTCTCTCTAGCTCGAGCTAAATGAGTGGCAGTAAAATTAATAAACTTTAGAAAAATAGCTCTATAAGTCGAATATCTCCATAACTCGAACCTTTTCTTTGTATAATGGTGATTCGAGTAAGGGAAGTTCGACTGTATTAGCAAATCCAAGAATATCGATATTCTTATAAAAAAGTTAGTTTTTCTTCAATTTTTTATTTTTTGAAATCTTTCAATATGGACTCTAATTAATATTCATATGCAATTTAATATTTAGTAAGCTTCGAGTTTCCATTTTGGGCGGCGCTTTCTCAACCGCATTGCGCTCCTGGCGGGGCGAGAAAAAAGACTTCATTTACAGCTGAAGACGCCGACCACTTTGGCTGGACATGCACAATGCTCAGCGGCACGTCTCAGTGTCTTTATCATATAAACGGTGCGATTTAAATTAATAATTAAGCTTGGCTTGGACTTCACTCTGTCCCTGTCTCTGTCTCTGTCTGGAGAGGGGTCTGTTTGGGTCTTTGGTCTGTGCAGTTCTGGTCGCGTTCGGTTATTAGAGGGCATCTGCCAGCTGTTCGTCTCCGTTTGTCCGTTGCAGGTGGATGCGGATTAAAAAGCCTCACAACAGTGTCCGCAATAAATCATCGGAGACATTGGCTAGCTGGAGTGCAGCCAAATGCAAAGACTTTTCCTTACCCCCCTCTATGTCTGTTGTTGGCAAAGGAAACGAAGTTCGTGTCATCATTGATATGCCATATAAGAAGCTTCTCAGCCGGACTCTCATTAGTGATATGACCAAGTGCAAGCTAGTTGCGAAGTCTTCAAATACGGCAACAGTTAAATATTCTATATAAATTCTTTGCTATATAACTAGATACTAAATATTGCTTTAAAGTTAAGTTATCGATACGAAAACTAAACCGATTTGTATGACAATAACTTGATTCACTCTTTGGAAATACATCACTAAAAAATAACAATGCATTATAAATAAATTCATTGAACACAGAGTCAAGAAACATACTTTTATTTTAATAATTATAGATTCTAATAACAATCGCCAGTTGAAGAAAAAGATCAAAAATAAAGCCATATTTGAAATACACGTTTAAAATCCGCATCATCAAGGAGTTAAATACATCATTTTATTGCCAAGATGCCAATTGAAATGAGCAGAGTTGAAAATCTTTTCATTTTACTTTTGGAACTCATATGTCACGTGTATAATTTGTCAGATGGATATGAAACTGAGGATAATAGAGAGTTGAATCTGCTGTCACTCGAGTCAGAGATGTGGCTGAAACATTTTCAATAACACAAAATTTGCCGTGCTCGTTCACCGAACAGTCCAAGTACACAAGCCACAAAGAACTGCAAAGGAAGCGGAACCCAAAAAATACCAATACAACAAACACAAACGGAAGAAGGAGGACGAGTCGGAAAAGTATCAGGAAAGGGGAGTAGGAAAAGGCAACGGAAAGGGCAGCAACTGCAGAAACGGACCGTTGAATCTTTCACTTCCGAAAGATGCTCTTCATGGACGCCCTATTCAACAGTCTGTTGGTTGTCAGCTCCGGCTATGCGATGTACACGCTGCATCCGCTGCAGACTCCGTACGGCTATGCGGCAGCCGCCTTGAGTCTGGTCCATGGGCTGGTGGGCGTGGTGAGGGCGGCGCACATCGATGGTGACGAGTGCAATCGCCTGAGGCAGATAACGACGGGAATTATGGAACTGGTGCCGTTGCCACTGACCAACATCGAGCTGTATCTGAAGTCATCGAATCCCCATCTGGCCATGGCCCATGCATGTTTTCTGATCCCGCTCGCCTTTGATGTGGTCGCCATTTGGCGGGACGTTGAGGACAATTCCACGGAGACGCTCAAGGACCTGACACTGCTCGGCAATGTAGTGTCCTTGCTGTTCCTGGGCGTGAATCAATCGAAGAACGTCTATGGCGGAATGGCCGCGATTGCGTTCGGTGCACGCTACGGCGCCGTTATCTTCGACTATTACTGGGAGGGTCTCGGCAGCCACATAAATCTATTGGCCGACTCGGCCTTCATCATGCTGATGGCCATGACGCTAACCAACAAATAGACCCAAGTTCGACAAAACAAAATTACGAAAGAATAAAAAAACATCGAAATTTATCGAAAATAATCGAAAATTTGCCAACGCAATCGGTGCTCGACTATATATTTAGCATGCCGGTTCCGTCGATCTCTCGTCGTCGTCTTCTTTTTTATACTTGTGTATAATATTTCGGGAGATTCTTTATCAAGGCCAACGACGAGCGGTTCATTGGCTCAACAATGGCTCAAGCGGCGGCTCAATAAACTTGCAATTAATGTTGGCAAATTAAAATGCAAAAATAAACATTAATTGTTTTGTCAAAAAACTTAAGTGAGTCTCTTCTCCCTCCCTCCATCTCCCACTCTCTTCCTATCTCTCTCTCTCTCTTTCGCGGATCATTTCACAATGATGACAATGGGACAACAATTTAAGGCAAATTTACAGCGATAATCAAGACGATCATCATCAGCTGATGATAATGATGATGAGCCACTTTGAGCCGGGATTAACAATGGCTAAAACAAAAATTGAGAAAAAAGTTGACCGGTTTCCAAAATGCAAATAACACTTATACTCCAGTAAATTTCCAAAATTACGCAAAACTCAATAGTCCTACTTATAAATAATTTAAAATATTATCTCTACAAAGAAAGTAAAAAATATATAATAAATTGCAAGTTTAAGTTGCATGATGTTTTTTGACAGTCATATGTTTTAGAAAAACCTGTAATTGTTTAAAGTATTTCGTACTCGATTTCTGAATTTTCTAAATTTGTAAACTTTTGACATCAGTAGCTCAAATCAAAATGAATCTGTAATTGCAATTATATGTTTGTTTTCAAATGTTTTTACACATAGACAATTTTGTTCCTACAAATCGAGCTTTAATATGTTTTTTTATTTTTTGCAATATTCAAAGAAATTTAAAAAAAATCGTTTAGTTCATTGTATAAAGGATCTGAGTAAAAAAGAATTTAATACTAAAAACTAGAAGAAACATCTAAGGCAAACAAAATGATTATAAAATAGTGTTAAATACAATAAAAAAAAATATAAAATTAAAATAAAGTTGAATGTATAACATAATGCAACAATATTCATATTCTCCCAAGTTTCAACTCCCAATATAAACCTCGAGCTAATGGGCCCTTAACTTAAGGCATGTCTTTAGTTTTTAATTTTTATTTTTTTCGTCTTCCTTTCTTTCTTTTTTTTTTGTAGCCTGCTTTTGGGTGTCGCGGCAACATGAGAAATAAATGTGAGAAATATAAAAAGGAAGAGTAATAGCAAGAAGGAAGAGACTGCTAATGAAACGGCGCCATAAAAATGAACGATAAACGTGTGGAAAGGACCGAAATGCCGGCAAGGCGACAGTGGAAACCCAGTGGCTCTTTTGTAACGAAAAACACTAAGAATTCCCGCTGAACGTTCAGGGGTGCTTATGTAAAGTTATAATTTGCTTTTACATTAGCGTGGCCGGGGTAATTCGGTATATGCTAGCGGTAGATTTGGCGGAAGCTTCCGCTAAGGTTTCAGGCCTCCACCCCTGAAGGCGTATGGAATTTGTCAATCGGTTCTTCAGGGGTGGGAATTTTTGCTCTGAATTTCCTATTGGAAAATTGTACCGAATCGGCGACAAAAAATTATGCACACAAAATTTTTGTTTAATTTTTTGTTTTAATGCACTTTATTTTAAACTTAATTGTGGTTCACTTATAAAAAAAACCTTTAAAATAGCTTTAAATATTATTATATTCCTCCTGACCACAGCATTTACTTGAAGGGCTCAATCTGAAATTTAGAATCAATTAATTGTTTGTTGGAAGAGTATTAAATTGATTAATTCTTACCAAATTCTTGGGCGATTAACCAATCTTCTTACTTTCCACTTTGAACAGCCTCCTACAAGTTGATTCTAAGAAAATACAATAATTAAAACAAATTTTTTTTTCTAATTGGTAATATGTTTAATTTACTTACGTGCTCTCCTGGACTTGCTTGCTACAGCTGTGTACCTCATCATCGGGCAATTCGAGCATGCAATCCATTAGGCAACATCTATAAAGATAATAAACATATATTTATACATTTATAATTAAAACTTACCTTATTTTACCCTTTCTGCACAATGACGAAACCACAAACGAAGGGCTGCAATAATAGCATTGCCAGCCCTTTGTATTTATCGATGACCACCACGATAATAATATTTAATAATAAAAAAAATTTACATACATAAGTATTTTAAAAATGCTTAGTTAATAAAATAAATTATTCAATATTTTACATTTCTTATGAATTATTTTAACAATACAGAATTACAGAAAAGTTTGGTTCAAAACTCATAAAAAGTGTTTTCGATATTTATTGCCAAGCGTTGGCAACGTTAAGTTAGCTGCAGTGACTTTTTTCCTTGCAGCAAAATTTACCCCTGAAGAAACGATAGAAAATTTCTGTAGCCTTAGTAGACTTTGGCCTGTAGCTTTACCCCTGAATTTCTCCGGCTAAGTGCTGTGTGTATTTTGTTCACCACATGCCATCAGGTCCCACTGGGAAGTGTAGAGTGTGTAGAACAGAGAGCGGAAACAGGAGAGTGGAGAGTCGCGGTTACAGTGACCAAAAGGCAATAATTTATGCATTTTAATTAATTGCCTGTTTTGGGAGTACATACATATGTACATATGTCTTTACATATTTGCAGTTTAGGGACTTTTTTATGATGCACCTACTCAACGATGCCGGGCACAGATTGGAGTGGAGTGGATTGGATTGGATTCCGGGCACTAATCATGTCGTCAGACGCGGCAGGCGGCGAGAGTTTAACGGACACAACGAACGAATCAAACAAACAAATTCATTTTATAGTTTTAAGACGATCCATTAATTGTATGTGAATCAAAGAGACGCACACATAGAGAACGAAAAAGAAGGATGAGAAGAAGGAGGAGGAGGCGGAAGAGGCAGAGGAGGAGACGAGACTCCACTGAGACGGTGACAGCAGCAGCGACCGCGGCAGAGGAAATATCACATTGGAAAAGATAACAACAAATTAAAGCTAGCGAAAAAAGTAACCGCAAAAGCATTTCAAAAATGCACAACAAAGAAGGAGAAAAAAAGGCAAAGGAAATCAGCAAGCAAACGAGAAATGAAAACAAAAAACAAAACTAACAAGGTTTAAAATCTACCAAAGACTAAATACACTAAAAAAATACATGTGTACTTACTACATATTTAAAAACTTTGTTTCTCTTTATTAAATGGTTAATATCATTGGAAATATTTAACTAAAGATAATAAGAATATTTTTGCAAACAATAACATAATTTTAGTTGATATTTAACTGTGAAAAAACTTAAAATTTTCATCAGAAGTTTTATTAAAATAAAGTATTCGAATTATTTAATTTGTCAAAATAGTTACTTGACACACTGTACAATGCACTTATATTGGAATTGAATTTGCAGAACTTGCATGCGTTACATTTTTCACCACACAATTGAAATACTCTCGGCAAGGGCATTAAGACAACAGACACCACAAGCGCAAACAAAATGGAAGAAACCAAAACAGAATAAAAGAAAAAGATCCAACAAAAAGCGAGACGCGCACAAAACTGCACGCCGATGCGCCGGCGCAGACGTCGCTGCTGTGGGTATATGTGTGTACCTTGTGCAAGTTCAAAAACCTGCGGATGTGTATTGTAAGTCAAACCGTCACGTCGCGACGCGTCGCGTCGTTCGCTGCTGCCCCAGGCAGAGCCAGCAGCAGCCGCAGCAGACAGACGGAGGACACACAGTCACTGTCGCAGTCGCAGCCGCACTCGGTTAAAAATGCCGGCCGGCATTGGCAATGTTTGCGTGATTATTATTAAAAAATAAAAAAGGCAACAAGAAAAAAGAGAACACAAAAAAAAAAACAAAACAAAGGCAACAAAAACGAGCAGCAGCAAACGCTGCCAACGCCGCGACTAGCAGAAGAGCACAGCACTAAAAAGTCGATAAGTAGACGGCGAGACGCTAGCAGAGGGCTGCACAGACGCTGACGCAGACGCGGCGAGCATTTGCGAATGCATGCAAAATGGACCGCCGACTTGTTGGAGCAGCCGAGAAACGACAGACAACGGACGACAAACGACGAAAGACGGACGAACGAACAGTGCGAAGCGCATTGGCACGAATATGGCTAATGAATGCGAAGTGGAACAAACAAGAAATGCGGCTAAATAAAGGCACACACAAAAGCAGTAATTGAATACTCTTTTTATTTGCGTCCGAAAAAAGTGATTATTAAGAAAATTGTGCAAGGTATGCAAATAATTGTGTATGTTGTTAAATTCTTTATGTGCATATACAGTTGGTCAAGAAATTTTTTAAGCAAATTTAAATATTCGCACATTTTATTTTGCAAAAAAATATATTTTCTGGGTGTTTTATTTATTTTCTTAAAGCAATTAAAAAAATGATAATAAAACGAAATACACCAAGTTGAACTTTTTTCTTTTATTATATTAATCATTTGTGGAACTCAAACTTAAATTAGACTTTATTAGTCTTCATTATCAAACTTCTTCAATCTGCATGCTTGTGTTGCAGCCCTGTTCACATAGTCCAAATGCCCAACCCTAAGTGAAACAAATGTGCAAAAAAGAGACGCGCTCAAAATCGAAGAACGCCGACGCAACTTTACACACACACACACACACACACATATGCACTGCGATTTGTATGTGTGCATACGCATGCGTCGCTTTGTGGTTCCTCTTGTTGTTGTTGTTGCTCTGCTGTTCTGTGCGTCGCGCCGGCGCAAGGCGACATTCAAAAAGTTGCGCTTCGCCAACGACTTTTTCAGGCCGCGACGGTTGTTGTTGTTATTGTGGTTGCTGCTCCGCTGCTTTAGCTGCGGCCTGCTGCGCTGCGTTGTCATCGTTGCTGCTGCTGCTGCTGCGCTTTGTTGTTGTACGTGATTTGTTTACGAATCTTAACAAAATATGTACACAAATGTCTTAAATTACCGCGAAAGGCGTTGTTCGTTTAAATATTTTGTAGACACAAATATTACAGAGGGAGCAAATCACAGCTTTATTTTGTGCTCTCCTTCTGCATGTTATTTATCTTTTTTGTTGCTATTGTTGTTGTTGCACGTCTGACTATTTGCACGGCGAGCAACGAAAAATCAATAATGGCGCATCGAGAATGGCGAACGACGTCAGTAACCCGTTATATGGATGTGTTTCCATCTGTGTGTGTGTGTGCAGTTTGTATGTATATATGTGCATTGAGTGCCATTAAGCGTGGGAGCTTTTAGTTTAAGCTGAGCTTTAATATGCAGTCGCTGCCGCAGTCGCTGTCGCTGCCTCTGCTGCTGCAATGAGTCACAGTTCGCGGAACCTTGTCAGACAATAAAATGCAAATAAATACACACACACACATACACAGACATGTAACGCATGTATTCACGTATTAATAGATTCATTCATAAGCAAATGAAATGTAACGGTTTTCGTGCCACGAACCGTTGAGCGGCCCAATGGGGCACGGACACGGACTTATCGGCAATCAGAAATGTCTGGGCAATAACTGAATGACTTTTGCCGGTTGAAGGCTGCACATAAACTGATGAATGGGTGTTACCAGTTTAATATACTATATGCTAAGTATGTTTTAAAAAAAACATTTCCGCATTTAAAACGAATCTTAATTAGAACAAGTTTTGAACTATAAATATAAATATGTATGTATTTTGATCTATAAGTCGCACTATTTGCAGTTACATATATTTACAAATAATCTTCCAGGTTTCATTTTTATCCTCTTAAAAGTGGAATATATCTACATCAACTTACATACATACATATGTATATGTATATTTATGTAAATTCTAGCTGGATTGTGATGTATCTTTAAAAGAAAAAAAAGCAGCTAATAATTTTCCATAGAAACATGTTTTTTTGTTGCTGAAAGTTTTACGATTATACATTATGTTTCGACTTCTATACATATTAATAACCCGCATAAAAATGAAACAACTGTTTAAAGTTTCAACATCAAGTTGAAAGATTTGCTTTCTACTCTAATATATTCACAATCAAAAACGGAAATCGTATGAAATTTGATTGCATTATAGTTATGATTAAAGTAGAAAACTACTGTACATATGTTGAGGGATTATGCGACAAGGTTTCGAGAAGCTTTAATAATTATTGTCGAGAACGAGAATTATTTTTTTGGTCTTTTCAATGTTCTCAATAAAATACTATATATTTTTTTTAATTTACTGTCTATTACTCAAGCTTTAATTACCTTTACTTATTTATATTTACTATGTATATAAATTTAAGCTTTTGTCTACTTTTTAATGTTATAATATCAATTAAGAAAAGACCTTATAAATCGGGGTTAAGATCATAAAATGACGTGTACTTTAACCAGTTTGTGCACTCTTCTCTGTTTCGCTCTTCTTCCTACTTCTTCAGCTAGATCTAATCGGATAACTGAAGATAAGAGTCCAATATATTCATGACTTCAGACCGCAAACTGGGGAGCAACATTTCTCTAAAAGGAAGGGCCAATGTATCGTGTGAGTTTCGACTGCATTTTCAATTAGCATAAAAGTTAAGTGAAGACACCTCTTCCCCCTCCCCTACCCCTTCTACTGCCACCATTTTCATTCCTGTGCCTAGAAGAACTTGTTAATTGTGGGGGATTCGGCCAAACATTTCCGCTGTTGGCTGTTGGCTGTTGGCTGTTGGCTTAAACTGATTATGAGCGGACTGTTAACGAGCTTAAGATGAGTGAATACATGAGTATTCACGAATAATTCACGGAATGCAACGTGCCGGCAAACAAGGAAGTCGAATATCAAATCAAAACCGAAACGAGCTTCAAATGCGAAACGCGATATTCAAACAGTTTCACTGTGAATCTTTTCAATATGTGAGTGTGTGAATACATGTGAGTGTTTGAGTGTTAAGTGTGTTTGTGTCTAAAGGCGAAACATGAAACGATAAAAGAAACTTGCTAAATTAGTGCAAATCATTTGCATTGATTAAGTTAATTCATATTTGAATGTTTATTTTATTTATTTATTTATTTTTTTTTTGAAATTTGTCCGCACTACAAATACGAATTAGCATCAGGCTGCCAACCTGATCAAAAAGTCAGCCCTGTGAGCCACCTGTCGCCGTCTGTGCACCTGTTGCGATGCGGCGGCTATTCACAAAGTTATTCACAAAGTTATTCACAAAGTTATTCACTAAATGATTCCACTAAATACTTAAGCATATGCATGAAAGTCGCACGGGCCAATGAAGCGTCATTAGGCGACAGTTAGGAAACAAGTTTTCAAACTTAGTTTTGGCTATCATCATTATCGTCATCATCATCATCATCATACTCTGACCATTCAGGCAGTTAGTCCAACCGGCTAAGCACTCACACTCACACTCACAACGCCACAATGAATGCCATGAATTTTTCAAAAGGCTGCGGCCCATAAAATGTTCTCGCTGTCCATGCATACAGACACTCGTGAATACACTCATACATAACTTATATTCATATCTCTAGTTGTTTGAATTAAGCGAAATACAGCAAAAAAAAGAAGAAAAAAAACCTAAAATAAACATAAAATTATAATAATAATCGTTATGGGCATAAAAAAAGCGCATTAATTAAATTAGTTAAATCGCCATGAGTGTCACATTAAAATTTTTGTTTTAATTCGCTTTTGAAACTTGTTTCGTAGATTTGTAGATTGTAGATATAATGCCAGATATAATACGCAAATAAAAATATCTGCTTTTATTTTTGATTTGATTTTATTCTGTGTTAGACGAGCCTCTGCGATTTGTCTAATTGACTTTGCAGGCATTCAGATATTCAAGCAGTTTAACATTTTCCAGATACCCAACAAATGAGTCAAAATTTCATTATTATCATGGCAATGGTATAGATAGACAGAGGAACCCCTTTTCCACCCCAAAAGCCATTAATCACTGAGCTTAGTTTTGATAAGGGAACCAATTTTATTTGGTAATTGACACGTGATTAAGAGGCTTAGTTTTTTAGTTTCTTAAGCCCCCTTTAATGAGTAATGCCGATAGCTGGAATTTTACTGTAGTGGAGTTCTCGATAACTAAAGTGCAGATAGTTCCCATAGAGCACCTATAACTATTTTTAAATTAAATTATAAATTACATTTATTATATTTAAGACTTGTTTTACGAGTCTCTTACTAAGTATATCTTAAAATCAGGGATTAAGTTTCAGTTACGGTTTCGGTTATGTTCGCATTTAGGTTTTCGGTTATCGGTTACGCAAAATCTTGAAATAAAGGTTTCGTAACGGTGAACCGGTTTTCGTATGTTTCGGTTCTGAAATACCGGTATGGTTTCGGTTCACAAGAACATTTTTTTTTGCAAAAAAAATAGTTATATTATATAGTTATATAATAATAATAATTAAAAAGGCATTACTTTCTTAATTTTTCATTCATACATTTCTTTCACATATTCTTCAGTTTGATGTAGTTTAGTTACATTCTAACAATTTTAATATTTCATTAAACAAATTAATTTTTTTGCGCTTATTCAGTGCTATAGAAATTCGATCATGAGTATCACAAATAAAAATTCAAAATTTAACCTAAGAAAATTAAAATCAAAATTAAAAATGAAAAATTTTTTTGAAATGACACGGTTATTTCGGTTTACAGAGTTACGGTTTTAAGGTTTTGGCCGAATGAAAAAATTGTTTTTTCGGTTACGGTTTCAGTTACGGTTTTCAATTTCAATCGGTTTTTACCGGTTAAAGGTTCGGTTTCGGTTTCGGTTAGGGTTTTAATCCCTGCTTAAAATACCCAGATCTTTCTATGTATAAGTAACTATAGATATGACTATGACTATATCTCTACTACTGCAAATATGTGTGTAAATATATATTCCTATTTATTATAAAATACATATACATATGTAATTCTTCAACTTTGAAGTGTCTTCCTTAACTTGAAAACAATCTGAATCAATCTAACTTTTATCTATTGATTTACGTTAACTCTGCGCTTAAATCAGTTCAGAGACAAAAGTATCTCACAGATAACACCGATGATTCAGCTCTGTAAATGAAAAAGTATCTGTATCTGCATCTGTATCTGTATCTGACGTGACGTCTGTCACAGTTGAACTCATTTCGCGTCTTACAGAGTAGCATTATTTTCTGAGTATATAATATGCATGGTGTATATATAATATGTACATATAGTACATATATGAGATCGAGGGAACAGAGCGAGATAAGAGGAAAAAGCATTTTCAGTTGTCAACTGTAAGTAGGTGACAATGATGATGATGTCGATAATGATGATGATGATCTGTAGAGAGAGGAAAATAAATGCATATATCTTTGCTCATTAGGACTTATACTTTGGTACAGTTGTGTCAAGGCTAGAAGATGGTGATGATGATGATGAAATTCAAAACCTGAACAAGCCAACAAATAATTTGCCCCGAAAAGAATTGCCAGAACAACAACAAGAACAAGAACAATAACAACAATGACAAAGGACGAAGAAAACGCCGAAAAAAAGCATATTTGCATCGGAAGGACGAACTTTTCATTCAATTCAAGCACAACAAAACAAAACAACTACAATCAACGTAATAAATACCTATAGACACACACACACACACACACGCACACACACACATTAATATATATGTATAACAAATACCTGATTGCGAACAAAAACAAATTAACAATAAGGTGGTTGAACTCTATGAGGAGCCAAAGCTTTGTCCATGAAACAAATGTGAATGAATGTGTGTGCTTAAGTCTGAGTGTGAGTATGAGTAAATGTGAGTGTGAGTGTGAGAGTTATTCATTTGCGCCGTTCGCCGAGCAACAAGCGAAATCCAATAAGACCAAGATCTGACATTAGATGTCGTCCTTGTTATCCTTTCGGCAAAAGTACAGTCAGCTTCCAAACCTTAAGAGTGATCGAGAGAAGAGTATGCGAACAGAAAGATATCCTCTTTCTTTTTTTGAATCAGAAATCGACAAGATTTCCTCTTTTTCTTTTTGAAACTATTTTGTTTAAATCGTGTTTACATAAACAATTTGTGATATTAATGCCTGATACCTTAACACAATGCTTTGTTTATATATTAACACTGTGTACTGAAAATTTCACAGCGACTAGTATAGGGTATCTGCCAGTCAAGCACTTTCAATTACTTAGAAATTATTGTCGAGAATTTAAAAATAGTTCATAGTTATGCCAATAAAATAAAATAAAAACAAGTGGGCGTGGCTACAGTCGAGTTTGCTCGACTGGAGGATACCCTGTGCCAGTCTCCATAAAATAGAATATTGGTCGGGACCTTCTCATATGCATATTCTGTCAGTTTGGTTCAGTTATCTTAAACAAAAAAAAAGTTTTTCATACTGAGACTTGATTTTCGACTGATTTTCCTATGGCAGCTATATGATATAGTGGTCCGATCCAAATTTAAAAACAAACTTGATCTGCGTCCGGTATCCAGCAACCTACATGCCAAATTTGAAGTCTCTAGCTATTATAGTTTCTGAGATCGGCTGTCTCAAACAGACGGACGGACAGACAGACGGACGGACGGACGGACAGACGGACATGACTCAATCGTCTCGGCTGTTGATGCTGATCCAGAATATATATACTTTATGGGGTCGGAGATGCTTCCTTCTCCCTGTTACATACATCACACAAATCTAATATACCCTTTTTGTCCAGGGTATACAAATAATATAAAATCTTTAAGACTCCACGTACTTTAGTTTCTCTTCTCTATAATTTTAATAGGACTTTCAGTTAGATTTGCGTACAGAGACTTTGTGTTTGGAGTTGCCAATCATTAAAGTTGAAGCGTGATTTCAGGGCGTTGATTAAAGTTCCCTTTAACTTTTCAAGTTGTTCACATTTAGAGTTCGTTTTGTTTATTTGTTTTTATCTCACAATTCGAGACACTTGAGTCCTTATCTTTGATCGATCCTAACCGAATCGAACTCAATAGGCTGACAGCGCAATGGGGAAAAATGTGTATGGTAATGGCAATAAATAAAATTCAATTAAATTTAAAATAGTTGCTGTTGCGTTATCACAACTCGAATTCGAGCACTTGGTATCAAGGCTGACTTTGCGCTGCGTTGCCATAAAATTCAAAGTATTTGTATATT
Source organism: Drosophila limbata (assembly GCA_963924055.1). Lineage (NCBI taxonomy): Eukaryota > Metazoa > Arthropoda > Insecta > Diptera > Drosophilidae > Drosophila > Drosophila limbata. Next base: position 24,359,822 of record OZ001351.1, read on the forward strand.
ATAGGTTGTTTTTAATACCCCGTTTAACTTGGGTATTGTGTAGTGAGCTTGAGATGAAATATTGATAATCAAGTCGTAGTTAACTAGAGATCAGTAAATACTATTTTGAAATGATTGAAATAATAAATCTTTTATTAATAAAACTACATTTAGATTTTATATTTATTGTAAATTAGCTCGCTGATAATTATCAATATAATTTAAAAATTTTAATTTAATTAAGTCTACTACATTTATTTATAAGAAATAAATAAAGAAAATAATTGCCAGACACATTAAGATTTATACTTAGTTTAAATATTTATTAACTCTAGTTTAAAATCTTTAACAAGCTTGATTTGGAAAAAGTGTCAAGTTATTGAGCTTAATATTTTTTTAAATTTTTAAACTCGCTTGACTTTCAATATAATTTAATGATTTCGATTTGTGCGACTTTAGAAAGAATCTAAAAAGCGTATTAACAATTCACTTGCACTTCTAATACATTTTGATATCTCTCAATTTAAATTACTTTTTTTTTCATTTATTTCTATTTTACTTTCATATTATTTTATGGCTAGTAATCAAGACAACAAATCAAATGGGCAGACGTTTCGTGTCAATAAGTCGATGCAAAGATATATTCATGAGTGTATTCACATCCACTCGAAACTAGTTACGGTTGTTCCGAAATGTTGCTCGAGTTTTTCTATTTTCTTTTTTTGGCAGGAATTGCGCTTTAAATTTGCCGTAGCTCCTGACGAGGGTCAATTATGCGCTTCAATTAAACTGTATTCAACACACACACACACACACACACACACACACTACACACAACAAACGGAGCACAACAAATAGAAATTAACAATTAATTGTGTCTGGCAGGAGGAAATTGCGTCGTGTTGTGGCACTTGAAGTGGCCCCTACAACAGACAAGGGCTGGCAAATGCCAGGGGTGACACTGATCCTGCTTAAGGACACAGATACATCTCGAAAAATAAGTGTATGTGTTTATAAATGTATCTCAATTGGGCCACAGACTGCACAAAGTTCGGGAATGGGAACAATTACAATCGCATTTTCTATTGAAATGACGGCGTAATAAGCAGCGGCTGATTAACACACTCTTTACACACACACACACACACTCACACACACACACACACACACACATGCAGACAATCTCAAGATCCAGTTTCAGTTACAAACTTCAACACAAGATAAAAAAGGTTTGAGTCGAGGTAAAAACAAATTACAAGAACTGAAAACTATCACAAAAAATTAAGAAAAACTCTTCCGGAAGCTTTCGAATTAAACTTGAAATTCGTACGTGACAAAATTCTTAAGCAATCTTGTTTCATTTCTTTTTAACATTATTTTTGTATGCATGTTTTAAAGATATAATTGTTAAATTAAAACTATATGCGGATATTATTCGGCATATCCGGCATTGAATCCACTTAATAATATTTAAATATTTACTGATAATAATCACAATATTTGCTGAGAACGAAATGAAAACTCGTCGTTGAATCAAGTTTTTTATTTACAGCTTGGAATGGATTTGATGCCGTTATCCTGGGACTTACATTCCGTCTAGGATTTAACATCGACTCGTCTGCTGATATGGCGGAGATGTCTCTCTCTCTCTCTCTCTCTCTCTCTCTCTGTTTGTCACATACACTGCCTCAAACCCATACCTGTTAAATAATGATTAGTAATTATTTTTGTTTAAAAGTCGAACTAATGATTAAATTACGATTATTTTCGGTTTTGCCCAATTATTTAATGATTACGATTATTACAATTATTCAATTATTACAATTATTCAAAAATAATCAAATAATCAAAAATAATCTTTATGAGTATTTCGGATTATTTTTGATTTTTTTGTGATTATTTGTGACTTTTTAGTAAAAATCAAATTATTTAATTATTAATAATCAGAAAAAATAAAAAAAATCACAAATAATCAGAACGATTGTTTTTGATTATTTTTGAATTTTTCTGATTATTTTTGTGTAATTGTAATAATTTTAGATTTTTTTTTTATTTTTTGTAATCGTAATTATTAAATAATAAATTTTTCACTACGATTATTTCCAAAAATAATCAATTGATTAGTAATTCTAATCGAAATTTAAGAGGTATGCTCAAACCTAATATACTCCTGTGTCGCTGAAGGTGCCGAGTGTGAGAAGAAGAAAAACCGGAGTCTTCTACGTGCCACACGTACAGTTACCATTGTAACTGCGCCCAATTAAAAAGCCACCAAATAAATAAACACGAATCGGGCCGAGTCGCAGCTTGTGGCAAGGTTGGTCGGGGGCAAGGTGCCTGCCACGATCTCATCAGCATATAGATGATATGACATAGACTCGGACTCGGACTCGGCGTATCCAGAAATTCAGACACGTAAAGCGAGAGGCATAAAAATTGACTAATCAAAAGCCACACACACAGGTGTAATTCCATAATACACCCCCCCACCCTCACACACTCTCTTTTTGGTAGATCGAAGAAACCCTTCTCGTCTCCAGCTGCTGTGGAGAGGAAGCCAATGTGCGTACGCTTTATGGGTTTTGCGAGCATTTCATGAATTTCTCAATTGGGATTCTATTTCGCAAGAACTCTTCAAAGGGGCGAAGAGAGTGCGTACAGAGAGCGGGGAAAACGGCACTTGACTCTACCCATTCTTGGCAAAAGCAAAACAAAACAAAGAAAAAACAAAAAATTGTCAACACGTTCGGGCCAACAGTTGTAATAAAAATTCCCAAGAATGTTGCCCAGACGGCTGCGTGGCCCATACTAAAGACTGGCATTAGCATAGCATTTGGCTGCCCACCGAAAGGAGTTGCGTCATGGGTCCCTCTCATCATCAGATTGGCCCCCAAGGCGAGTGCGTGAATCGTGAATAGTGTGAGTGTGAGTGCGTGTGCGAATGCGAGTGTGAGTTACTCTGAATGTGAACTCGATGCGACCTACTAGTCTGAGAAACTTACAAGCTCTGCAACCTGAGACAACAAAAGAAGATCCCGACAATGCAAGCAAGCTCGACTAACTGCTACCCTGTAAGGACTAGCTGAAAGTAAACCACGAGCTTTGCTCTGCTTCTGCTTTCATTTAAGTCCTTTCATTATGAAAACTTAAATATACAATGCTAAGACTTTAATATATACCTGTGCCAAAACTCAAGGCGTTATCTCGAAAATTGCGCTAGTTATAGACAATATAAAAATAAGCTGTTGAGTGGTGAAGTGGAGGAATAACTACAGATTTCAAATCTACTGACATACATGAACTTACATACCAAATTTCCGGACATTATCTTTCATAATTCCTGAGTTCCGATGGACAGTTGAGGCTGCAGTATCCTAACAGGCGTCTACAATACCTAAGAGTATGGCAGCCTGGATAGAGAAAGATCCTCTGTCTGCCAAGTTACCCCACTCGGGCATTTTATGGCCACAGGGTATGGTAAAAAGGGCTAATGATTTTGCCACGAAAATGCAACGGTCTTTGGGACCAGGTCATTAGCAGCCAACGGCAACGTTAACATCAACGTCACCACCAACTTTAACGTCAACTTCAACTTCAACTTGTAGTCTAGACGTGACGATCGTCGACACCCCGACACCTTAAAGTTGCCCCTAGGCTGAAACCCAGGGAGACAGGTTGCTCAACGGATCATGATCATGCTCATGCTCATGATGATGATCGTTATCATCATTTAACCGGTTTGTCGCCCAGTGACATTTCAATCAGCATGTATGATGTTGAATGATGATGAATGATGATGTTTCAAGTCGAGCATAAACAGCAATACTAGACCACAAATATTGTCAATCTATGCAGATCTTAACACATCAATTTCTTTAGAACATGCAACTCTCGATTATCGAATTTATCAGATGCATTTTTTTTGTTTAAAAGAACCTCAAGTTTTTGGGTTGTTTTTTTATTTTTCAAATAAAGTAATACTGATACTTATTGTATTTTTTAACTCTTATGAGTCATTAGCTTATCTCGAGTCCTATTGATGCATGAATGTTGTATTAGAGACCTTCATCAGTTCCGATTTCCCAAATGTTTTCCACTCGAATGACGTTTGTCGCATGTCAATTCAAATTATTTGTTGCTTAGTTACGATTATTCATTCCACAATGATTCCAAAATATGCCCTTTGCCTTTTCCATACCCAATCCCGTTTCCTTTATCTTTGGAGCAGTCAAAAAGAAGTGTGCAGAAAGAACTGCCAACAACAAGAGCAGCAACAACAACATTTAACATGCCTAAGGCCTCTTTGTCTTATTGCATCTCCCTCTATCAGCCTTTTACCTTCACCTTCGCCTCCCAATCAGCGCGCATCGCGCCCTGTACGAGTAAACGAGAGAGACGCAACCCCCGTCAAATGCTATTTATAGCTGCAGCTCATCTGGCACTGCCACCACGTCTCACGCTCTCTACCTAGCTCGCTCTCACTCTTGCTATGACAGCGTTTTGGGCGCCCCGCAATCATCGGGTTCTATGGTGTAATGGTTAGCACTCTGGACTTTGAATCCAGCGATCCGAGTTCAAATCTCGGTAGAACCTCAAGCTTCAATGTTTCTTTTTTAAAACATTTAACATTTTTAAAATAATATCTGAAATATTCATTAAATTTTTCGCTAGCATAATCAATATAATTATTAAATTTATATTAATAACTAACATTTTTACAAGTAACAAACTGAATTCATTTATATTTACACATTATTAAGGAATTGTAAATATTTACATTTTTAACTATGATCAATCGTTTTTAAGCAAGCTATAATTTTATTAAATATAAACTAATTTTTAGTTTTAATTATTAATGATTGAAAAATATTTTTTTTAATTAAATATAGTAGTAAGTAATTAAATTGTTTTAATTTTATTTACTTTAGGGACTTTATTTACTTCTAATATTACAAATTGAGTTACCATTTTGGGAATTCACCTCCGTTTTTTTAATGTCAAGTGCCACTTATAATTTTGTCTGACTGACAGAATGAAACCAACCTGGCCTTAATTAAGCCTAACAATAAATTGGTGATGATAATTGGGAGAAGGAGGAGGAAGAGATAGTGTCTAATATTGCAGTCGACGCTTCACTCAATTGCCTATTATCTAGTAGTTAATCAAGTCGAAAATCATTCGTAACTTTGCATCCAATCACATGACAAGGTCCCCAGAACAAATACAACTACTGATAGCAATATAGGAGTATTATTAAGAGATGTATTCAGAATATTTTACTTTACTGGGACATGTTCTATTTACCTTCAAACTCTATATTGGAAATATCATAGAAAAACTTGAAAGACAACAGAAAAAAAAAAATAAAATAAAATGGATCAGTTAAGTTTTTCACCTACTTAGCTATCCAAGGATTAATACTTATATCTACAATTTCAATATTTATTTATGTTCAAAAAAGGCAGTAGTTTACATTTAAGTTAGTTTTTGACTCAGTTCACATTCCGTACTCTATTCTCAACTCATCATAGTTCTCTTAATGAGTTCTTTTCTGCAGAATCTAATCACATATCATGTTAAAGTTTCTCCGTTACACGTGTCGAATAAACAGTTGGCTTTTCAAATTACAAATTTTCTCTTTTTGAGGGCTTTGTAATGAATGAATGTCGAAATTGTAATCTGTTTAATCCTTTCATTCGCTATGTTTTGGCTGTTCGCATTTATGGCACAGAAAAAAATAAAATAAAATTGGATAACCATATTCGAGGGCAACAAACATGAACACAGTTAAGTTAAGTATTATATTTTTTTTATTTGGCAAAAGTTTTGAATTGTTTTAGGCCTAGTTGCGTAGATGTTGTCGTTGTTGTTGTTGTTGTTGTTGTTGTTGGGCGACCCTTTAATGGCCTGAAAGCCAAAACGATGATATTGGCGCTTGGTAACAGTTAAGAGTTTTTGCCTTGGGAAAAGTAAAAGTTTGGCCGGTTCTGCAAATGGTCGAAACGCCGGAAATGTTAACACCATTTCTCAAACTGGCCAACGGAGCATGGACGATGTTGATGATGACGATGGACGATGGACGATGAACGATGGAGGAACTTGTCGTTAGCTCAATTAGCAAATGCCTACGAGCTGAGCTTTGAGCTGGTTAATCGCAGTTGAGGCCTCAATGGACATGGACATGACCATCATTATTACTTGCGCGTATTTTCAAGTGTTTAGATAACAACGAAACAACGAAACACACACGAGCAACAAATGAAAGAAAAAAAAAAACTGGAAAAACTAACAACGTTGCAAACCGAACCGAGCCAAGTTAACAGCAGCTGCCAACAACAACAACAACCGAGACGAAAATTGCCTACAACCTTTTTCGGTTAAACCAACTCAACTCCCCCTGCCCCTATCTAACCCCCCTCAGGTCCCTCGAATTCGTTTACACGATCCCCACACATTGCCCGTTACAATGTTCATTCATTTATAACGAATTTCAACATTGAAATGTTTTAATTTGTTAAGCAGCCTTGTCCGAATGAATGGATGGATGGATGGATATATGGATAAATGGATAAATGGCTAACTGGATGGATGGACCAAGCAACCCGGACTGCCTGACAGCCTCGGGAGCAATTCTTCTCTCTTCTCTCGGGGGCCTCCAAAAAACAAATCATCTTCATTCATGTCGTCTGGCTGTCTGTCAGAGCAGCTGCTGTCTAAAAGACATTAGTTCCTAACTTAATTAATGCTTTTGTGTTAATTGCCATAGCTAAAACAATACACAACAAAATCTTTAAAGCAAAATCTACAACAAATCTTCAAAATAACGAAAAAAAAAAAGCAAGACTAGACAAAGACTGAGACAGAAACTTTTAGAATTCAAAAATTGTCGGTTGATGACAAGCGACAGCACTGAACAAATTTTAATATCACTTCACAAGCTTTATAAAGAATTCGAATAATCGAAATAGCCAGCAAAATAATACCAAAGCTTCGATAAACCCTGTCAATATCCTTGATGTGGTCAAATGACATCGCCAAATTTAATAGAAAATATTCAAGAAGCGTGAATGAGCTTTAGTAGCTATTTAACTATTATGTCTAACTATCTAACTTTTATCCTAAGTACCAGGGATTAAAACCCTAACCGAAACCGTAACCTTTAACCGGTAAAAACCGATTGAAATTTGAAACCGTAACTGGAACCGTAACCGATAAAAAATTTTTTCATTTGACCGAAACCTGAAAACCGAAACTCTGTAAACCGAAATAACCGTTTAGTAACCGATTCATTTATAAGGATTAATTTCGGTTTTACATAAATGCAAGATGCAGTTGAATTTATAGTTTTTTTAATTTTTAAAAAATAAATATAATTCTTAAGAAAAGACAACTTACTAGAATTATTAACGATTAATGTGTTGTTCATTTAAAATTAAAGTCTAGACGATATCATAAATACAAGTATTATTTTTTGACGATCAAAGTTTCGCATTGGTTTTAGTCCCTGCTAAGTACTTAATATCAGTCCGATTTTTGAATATTCAGTTAGTCAAAAACTGAGGGACATTTTAATATTAATTTCTATACATTTTAAGTGAAAACATTTCATTCAGTTATCTGGGACCTTAACTGGAATCTTGAAACTTAGAGTAGATAACTTCTTAATCGATTTACAATAATTTCTACTTATTAAAATTGAGCTCTGTTAACTGTACTTGTTAAAGGGTATCCGATTGCTACTTTACATTAATGCAGAAAAGTTGAGTCATAAACTTGAAATGTATCCAAACCTTAAAGGATTTTGTGAGCTATAATCTTAATCGAATAATTGATTAATCGATTACATTTAATTACTGAAAGAAAACAACAATAAATTAATTAATGTAATTTCATTACATGTTTTCCAGAGTATCTACTAGCTGAGCATGCTCAGATTTCCATCTCGCTTTCAATTAAAAGTAAATGACAAGTCGACAGATTGTTGCCAGGTTTAGTTGCAGGTTTATTATTTAAACTAAATGTTGACACGTTTTGGAAGGATTTTTGGTTCGTTGCACAAAATATATAAAGCAATTTGCAGACCCGACCAGAGTCCAGACTAGACCAATTAACACATTCATGACAATTCCAAGTTTTAGCCACTTTCCAGCAACTTTTCAACGACAAATTAAAGCGATGAGAGAATTTGGTTAAGGAGAAAGGATAACATTGTTTGTAGGGTAAATTGTCAACATATGCTTAAATTTATACTTGTTATAAATTGAATTTATAAACTATTTAAAAATTGAAAATTAAAAATAAAAATACATTTAAAATTGTACACAATTTTGTTACTTTATCTATCTACATATGTATAATATAGATACTAAGGTGTGAAAGTCATTAATTAGCTACTCAAGTCGAAAAATTGCGGATACAGATACTTTATGAGCTTAAGTTTAGTTGATATTTTCTTAACTTGAAGTATTTATAAATCGATTATTTATTATTAAGGTTTAGGTACAGTTTTTATCATATCAATCATTCAATCCTGTAATTGCGGATTTGAATTGACAGTTGAGATACTTTACTAAGTATATTTTGTATCTCAACTAAATGAAATCTCTGCGTGTACATAAATTCAATTGTATAAAAGAAAAATAATCCAGAATATTAATGAAATATGTGTCATATTTCAAATTAAAATACTTCGAGCTACTTTATAGATACATTTAATAAGCTTTCATGCAATGTATCTGCAAACTGGAGCGTATATTTATTTTTTGTGATGTGGCAAAAGATACTTGGCTGTTAAATTTGGCATTGTAAATGGGGTTTGGTCTAAAAACAGATTCAAAACGGCCAGCGTTGATTAATATTGGCCAATTAGTTGTGGTATTACAAGCATGGATACAGATACAGATACAATTTTAGATACAATTTTAGATACAGACACATGGGCTTGGTAACAAGCAAAGCAGTCAAGCAGTGACTCTGCAAGTTGGCCAAAATGCAAGCGGCCTACACACACTGAGCCAGAGGATGAGTGTGCGTGAGAAAGAGAGGAAGAGTAAGAGGAAGAGAGGAAGAGAGAGAACAAAAATCGATGGCACTGACTGAGTGGGCCGACAAGTTGACCGGCCGGCAAATCCGATGACGGTGACGATGACGCCATCTGGCGGCCACCAAATGCTGTCACTGATTCAACATTCACCGCCTTCCCACCACACTCTTGTAAGTCCCTCCCCCCTTCTCCCAACCCCCCTGTAAGTATCTACACTGTGAGGCGACGCATTTGGCGTCTGTGCGGTCTTTATGGCCGAGCAGGTTTTTCCTTGGGAAAAATGCATTAGCATGATTCATGCCTTGGCAGCCAACAACCAAAGGCCAAAATGGCCAAATGGCCGAAACAAGCCGAAATATAGCCAAGTTACCGAGCGCAGCCAAGCAGCAATTGCATTGCCCCCAATTGCTGTTGCCAGACCGAAAATCTATGTTAAATTTTCTCCTATTTTATTTTATTTTCATTATTATTGTGTTTATTTTATGTTTTTCCCTCGACTTTCAAGTGGCTTCAAGTCATGTTGCCAAAGTTCAAGTGCCGCTAATGTCAATATTAATATTTTTTCTCAACTTATTCGCATATATAGTACATACATATATTCTCGTTCATGGTCATGCTTATAATTAGTTTTAGACTCGATCCCTGTGTCAAATATGAAACTTTCCTTGATTTGTTTCTAAAACTGCATGATGAAATGTCGAGATTTTCCAACCAAGTTTTATCTGCACAATTGCGGCTTGTAGCGCCACCTGGCGGACTAGAAAGTCAGCTTGGATGTCGCCAGCTTTCTGATACTGAGTCCAGAAAGCCACTAATCGCATGTACTCATAAATATACTAATATTTACAGCTATTTAGAGGTATTACCAGGTAAATATAAATAGTATGTATAATAAGTGTATTTATTTTGAGTCAAGAGTTGCCTGTAATGGCCGCCAGATGGCAGCAGCAGCAGCTGCGCCAGAAGAAGTGACTTCATTAAGTCAAACATTTATTTATTTCAAGCAAAAATGTTTAACGAGTTATTAACAAAAAAAAAAAGACATAAATTTAAAACAAAAACATTTTGGACGAAAAAAAAAGCAACAGATTTGTATTTGATATGCGACTTTGCACGTATCAAACATGAGTTGTTCCTACCCCTTGTGGACGCTTCCGCCCAACTGATCGCCTCCTCCCCCCTCTCAAGTACCCCCCCCCCCTGGACTCCACTGTGTTTAGACCCCGTGTTTCTGCAATTCGCAAGCAATTAAAAGCCTGACACGCAACTCGCTTGGCAACAAACTTGTAAATTAGAAGAAGAAAAATAAATGAGAAAATATAAAACCTCAAGCTCAGACAGGAACTTAAGTCGAATACTCACGTACCAAAAAGCCCAGATGAATATCTACCAATCTCTCTCTCTCTCTCTCTCCTAAACACAAGTTACAACTCATAGTCATAGTCATATTCACACTCACACTCGTAGTCACAGTCCAAGTTACAGACACGCTCAGCTAAATGTTCATTAGCCAGTGCCAGGTAGAGGCCTAAGCCCATACACCCCCCCCCCTCCGCACCCCCCTGCGTACCCCTTGGCCATTCCCCTGTCGACTAGGCCTACACTTAATGTAATTATCAATGATTAATGAATTGCTTGAGCAAACATTGTGTCGCGACTGCGCAGATATTTTATTCAATTTCATTTCGAAACCAAATCCAAAACCCAAAAAAACTCACCGAAATCGAAGCTAAAAACATTAAACAAAACCCAAAGCAAAACAAAAGAAAAACCAAAAAAAGAACAAAAAATCTAAAAGTGCGTGAAAAAAAAACTTGTGAACACTTCTCAGGTAGCGAAAGGAGCTCGTTTAAGGATTATTACGTGTCCTAATTGAGCGAAGCGACAGAGAGCAATTAACACAAGTGCTCCAGATTTCAGATTCATTTTGTTGCGCATACCCTGTACTCAGTGAGAGGATAGCGTGGGGTATATTAAGCGGGTAGAATACATGTGTCTACGAATTGCAATAAATAAATCAGTGTTACAGATCGATTATTTAATATTAAAATACCCTGTAATTGCTGCAATCGTTTATCACTTCTGACAAACTTTAAATTTTTTCAAATTTATTCGAATTATTCTCTTGTTAGAGAATGAAGAATATTTGGTATATTTCAAACTCGCTCTTTTCGAGTTATAGATATCATAAAGGGTATGTAGTTTCATGTGTACCCCATAAAACTCATTGATTTTCTTCATCTTCTCTGGACAACTTTTTATCTGAAACAGCAGATTAGATTAGATTCAAAAAATACCCTATACTAATTTAAGGTTTTTGAACTTTAATTGTTCATATTTAATTTACTTTTAGCTCTTAGTCTTTCCGTAATAATAGATAAATAAAACTATTCTTTCGATATGCAATTGCAAGTTCAATCTCCTTGCAGGGTATCAGCTAGTCAGGCACTCGAGATATCGATATATACATCGAGATCTATTTATTACTGCAATTAACAATTAACAATTAACAACGAAGGTGGCATTTTTGCTATTGACTCGACAGTTGCAGGCGGGCAAATGATTTGCCTCCGGGAGGCGTGACTCAAAAGAAACGAAGCGAAGAACAAGAACAAGAAGCACAAGCAGATGAAGCAAAGACAACAAAGAGGCTGAAAAAGAACTGTTTGGCCTAATGATTGTGAAATCGATTTCCCATTTAGTTGGCACATTCAATTAAGCAGCGTGTGAATCGGAGCACAGTTCGAGCCGCCCATCCAAGTAGATTCTGACTCGAACTCGAACTCAAACTCAAACTCGAGCTCACACTCAAACTACAACTCCCAACTTTGAATGCATGCACTCAGAAAAAAAAGTAATCCTAAAATTCCGACTGACTGCTCCTATGACAGCTATATGATATAATAATCCGATTTAAATCAAACTTAGTTGGAATTAAGCAAATAAATTAATAAATAAAATTAGTTATGTCAAAATATATCGAAAAATCGACAACTCAATTTTCGCCGATGTGATTTTCAAGTCACGATTTAAGCATTATTTTGATTTATATTATTAGTTGGAATATATGTAAAATACCATGTCAAACATAAAATCCATGAGTTTGGTTGCAATACCTCCAGAGACATATGTTTTTTAAACTTAAAATTGCTGTGTATTTTATCTAGTACTATATGTTTAAAGATTGAAATGAACTTAAATATAAGAGTATGTTTTGTACTGGAAACCAATTCATTTTGAGATTATTTCAAGATTTTTGTGTATTTAATATAGTATTATTCGATCTTATTTTTTAGAATTTCGTATATTAAGATTTTAGGAATTGATTAGAGATTTTTGTAATCAGCTTTGGAAATTCGGAACTTCCTCTAAGAGCGGAAATCTTGATTGTTTTTCTGAGTGCACTCATACACACAAAAAAAGGGCGGGAACAGAGGTTCTAAGTTTTCAATTGCATCTCCGCAAATATTTTGATTATCGGGGCTCTATAAGTATTTGTCCAGTGAAATCAAATATTTGAGACTTATTTGACTCATTTAATGCTGAGTAGTTGCCATTTTATCCGCATAATTTGTAAATTTATGTAACAATAGTATCCTGAATATATAAAAAAAAAAAAATACTTGCCAAAATCAAGAACTTTAAACTTGAGTTTTAGAATGATATTTTCTCCTGTGTACTGACATGTTTGATGTTGGATATGCCCAGCACAGTCTCCTCTCTAGCCCTTTCTCACTCTGTCTGCCTCTGTCTCGCTCTGTTGTGGCGGTTTCAGTTGCGGTTTCAATCTGAAGACGGTGGCGTCATTGTCAGGCGGCAACTGCCCAGCTGGGGGTCAAAACGCCAACGGGCAAATGGATAAAGCCACAACAGCAACAGCAACAACATCCATAACAACAAAGAATCAAGCGCAACAAATTTCATTTCAATAATTTGAATTTCAAATCTTTTTTTTTGTCGCAGTAATCCAATGCCCAAGCCCAAGAATCGTTCTCTAACCTCTTTGGACCTGCGTTAATGTAAAAGTTGTTCGATTTGTCAAAGCAAAAGCCCCTCGATAATTAGTCTTCATTAGGAGGCGGGGCATGTCAGCCCTAAGTTCATCCTCTTCCCACACTTAAACCCTGCCTACACCCACAAAACAATGAGCCACACTCATGAGGTAGAAGAAACAAATGGAATGAAACATTGTGAACTTAAACTCAAATTACCATACAGGGTAAGATTATAAAATACCATAAAATTATATCTGAAGAATCACTTGTTTGTGGAATGGAATGAAATGGAATGAAACACAGTGCAGTAAAGCGTTTGTGGAGTGGAATGAAATGGAATGGAGCACAGTGTAGTGAGCCTGAACAACGAAAACTAAGAATGTACTCGGCTCTTAAGTACAGCTACCAAAAAAAGAGAATAGTCAAATTTGATGTCGCTGTGTCACAAAGCACGACAAACCTGTCGTTTGCTAAAAAACCATAAACTTTTTTGACTCCAAAAAAGTTGTTTCTGCATTCTATTATACACAGCTTTCTTTTAGATTTTGATTTTTGATTTTGTGTGCTTTATTATGCATAATTCGCTAAAATTACAAATGAAATTAAAAATTGAAAAGTAACTTCCGTTTTGTGTTGCGTGCGCTACACCACATTATAGACAATTATTTCGCAAAAAGTGACTGTAACGAAATCATATTTTATGCCCTTTCAAAGTACGCTAAAATCCCTCTAAACACTATACAAAAGTTGACGGTACATCTTTCAAAAGCCCAAAAATTGTATATTTTCATCAACAAAAACGTACGAATGTAACGTGCGACACGCAGAATTAGCCAATGTGTAACTTTTGAAATTTTCAGAATACGTTGACAAAACTTGAACTTATATTTGTGGTAAAAATCGAGGTGTTGCCTAAAGAAATGCGGCATTTAGCGATGGGTAAAACTTGTATAAGAAGATTCTGATTTATGAAAATTGCATATATTTAACAATTCTATAAGATGATTGATTAAAAGTCACACAGACAACTGTTACCAATTGTATTTAAAGCATTTCTTAAATGTTTGCAGTGTATGGAAAATGTTGAAAAACTGTTGTAATTACTGTTGTTGGTGTTGTACGAGTTTGTCAAATGCCCAAAACTATTCATTTATGTAAATACGCAAAGCGAACGATATAAAAGCCATAAAATGCCGCAAAATACATTTAAATGGATGCGTACACGGCAAAAGGTAGCATAAATTAACGCATAGAGGAGAAGGCGAAGGCGAAGAGAAGGAGAAGGAGATACTAGCCTGTAAAGGGAGGGGGGCGACGAGGGAGGGGGGGGGGGGGGGGTCAGAGTGATATCGCCAAAGACGAAACACATGTAATAAAAACTCTATTAAAAATGCCACTTACAATTAACAAAAGGCCCGCACTGCTTGCTTGGAGTTCAGGGAAGGCCATTGAATAGATACCAACAACAACAACAACAACAACAACAAATTCAAGTAATAGAAGAAATAGATATATAGTAGAGGAGACAGAGATAGCAAAAAAAACAACAAAATAAAGAATGTATCTACGCAGTTATATAAAATTTCGGTACTGAGTTGATTAGTTGCCTGCCCGCCTTCTCAATGGGCCAAAGCTCTCCTAGCTTCTCTCCTTTGCCCTCCCTTTGACCACCACTCAAAAGTTCTACTACTTGACAACAGTATTGGGAGAGGCAGACAGGCGACAAAATTGTCGAATTGTCTTTGAAACTTATTAAATGCTAGAACAACTTTAAAATACATTGTAAATAAATAGAGAGAGAAAATAACAGAGAGCGGGAGAATCTTTAGGGAATGGAGTAAAAATGTGAATAGCGCATAGGAAAAAATTTAGCGAATTGAAATTGGATTAAATTGCGAATAACCAGAGATGTGTATATAATAGTTCCAAAATACCTAGCCATCTCCTTAACATACTACAACATAATTTGGACACTTGTAATTTTTTGTTTTCAAATTTATTGCATATTTAAAAGCTAAAATTTAGCCAAGTTTGGACAGTTAAGCGAATCAAACTGTACTTACTCAGTAGATGACTCAGAAGTCAAGGCAAAATAAAAAGAAAAAAAATTCCCTGATAAAAGTTTAAGAAAAAATTAAGCTATCTTATTTGTAAGAAATGTGGCCTACAACAGAGAAATACAGATCTTACTGACTCTTTCACTTATCTACAAACAGTAATAGAATTTATTTTCTATTTTCTTACACAAATGTTTAGTCAAACATTTTTCAACATTTTTCAAGTTTGACTTGTTCACAGTTGAAAGATCGTTTCGTTTGTCGTTTGCCGCCTGCCACAAAATAAATACCTTTGCACAATGTGTGAATATTAAAAGAATGTGCGTGTTTGAGGTAGCTGCAAATACGCATAACACACGCAATTAAATTTATAAATATTTAAAACGCCAATTTACATACTCGACCAACACACACTCGCACACTCACAGATACACACGCACTCACAGATACACACACTCACAGACAATTGTATCGCACCTAGGCCTTAGCCAGATACGGTTTCCGATATTGAGCTCGACTCTGTTTGGCTTTGACTGTTTGACTTTGGCTTTGGCTTTGGTTTTGGTTTTGGCTTGAAGCGTTTTGGGCCTATTTCTTACATGGCCAAAATCGAAAGGGGAAGTCATCACCCAATCCAAACATCATTGAAATCCACAATGCGTTCGAGTGGTTCTTTTTTTATTGCTTTTGAATTTAATTTAGTTTTATGTGGTGGCTTGGTGGTTCAGGTGGCTCATGTGGTTTAGGTGGTGCGACGACAGTGGCTCATTTGTCTCTGGAATGTGCCCCGAACTGCCAAACTTGATATGACAGATTCGGTTTTCAACATGTTCGTTTACCACATCATCGATGAAGGAGAGGGAGGAGGAGGAGGAGGAGGAGGGAGGGGTCTCCCCTCAGCTCGGGCTTAATTATTTATGCATGTATTAATACACAATAAATACATAGACACTACACATGTATATACATATGTTTCCCCATGCCTGTACACATTTCCAAATGGGTTTTTTATACCCTGAGGGGGGTATATTAAGTTTGTGCAAAGTATGTAACAGGGAGAACGAAGCATCTCCGACCATCTCCGAAGATCTCTGTCTGGGACCACAAAATTTGGAATGAAGACTCCTTACTATGTCAGGCAATACCAGTTTATGTTAAAATTTTGCCACGCCCACTCTTAGGGCTTAAAGTAAAAATTTTCAAGTTTTTGGTTGGGGCATAAATAGTGAAGATATTAAGCTATACAAGTTGGCAGATACATATAGTATAAATAGTATAAATAGAATTAATGGTCAATAATTCACTTTACATTTACTCTGCCAGAATGTACCTCGAGAAAGTAAGTCGAATTTGCCAGCATAAGTCCAAGCGGCGGAGTGGTCCAAGTGATAGGTGCTAGGCATGCGGAACGGGAGATCGCGGTTCGAATCTCGGTCCGGTCGATGCAAATGATTTTTAGTTATTTAATAATTATCGTTTATTTGAATTGCACTTGGGGCGTTTGCTTGATTCCTGATTAGGTCAAGGATTATTTTCGTTTTTTTAAATATTTTTACTTTTAATAAATTTTTAAAATTTAAAGATAATGTACAAATTGGTTAAAATCACTTATTTATAATATGTATATTGAACTGCATGGGCATCAAATCTTCGGCGTGCCGAGACCTAGGCTCAGGGTATATTACTGTCGAGTGCACTCGACTGATCCGCTTGTTTTCTTTGGCATCTACGACTTCTTTTTCGTTTCGTTTTTTTTAAATTTAATTTTTTTTTTGTTAGCGTTTTGGGCCAAAGGAAATTGAAAGTTATTTGCGTACAGAATTTAATTAGAGAAAAGAAACGTGAAGAGACGGAGACGAATTGTCGCCGTTTTAATTGCTACGAAAATTGAAAAGAAATTTATGATATTCCAGGAGGGTCTTGAAAACGATAGGAATGCCAAATTTAATTTGCTACATGAGATGTGAATCTGTCCTCCTTCCTCTTTCCCTGTCTCATTCTTAGCTTACTCTCTCTGCGCTTTTATCCTTACTCTTCTCTATCGCATTTTAAACTGTTATAGATTAAATCTTGGACTCGAGTTTGATAAAAACTTTCGAATATTATTTCAAATCAAATATGAATTTATGTTACTTCATGCAGTTTGCTGAGCGTAGTTATAATAAATATCATCGAAAGATTTTAATGATGTACAAAATATGCAGTTGATCTTCTCGAAGGTGAACTTCTTTACAGCAAGTATTCATGTCCACTAGAAAGTCTATTTGCTCCATGAAGAAGATATCTTTTTGCTGAAGTTTTTCTACAATGAAGTAACTTTAATTCACGTGCAAACTCAACACAGATACATAAGTTCAATTATATATGCCTCTATTTAATATATGTATCTCTGAAATATTATTAACTATTTTATAAATATTCGGGGGTGCCACAGAAATCGCTTTCGCTTGAATTTCTCTTCAATTCCATTTCGCTGTGCCACAGGTCAAATCGCAGAATAATTATACGCGTATTAAACTAGCGCTAAAATCGCTGGCGTCCGATGCTGCCACCTAGTCCGATTAAGATTTATGAAGTCGGGGTCAGCGATGCCACATTTTTTAGTCAGAATTCGAAGTAAGGCACTTAAAAAAAATATATGGAACGACTTCAGTTTTCTTTAAATTAAGCATTAAAAAAATAAGTCTTTTGAGGTAAATCAAGCTTTACCGAAAAAAACCTTTAACTTATTGTGCAATTTGTGAGAACATTTTTCACGAAGAGTTGCCAGATTAATGGCAGACAATTGCTAGAGCTGTCGAGTAATTTTAATTTTTTCGCGCCAATTACTTTTAAATTTTTTTCAGTTAAACAAAATCAATTATTACATAAATAAATTAAATTATATTAATTATATAAGAAAATAATTAAAAACCTATTGTTCTGCAATTATAAACTTAAAAAAGTTGCTAAACAAACCCTTGGATAATTTAATCTGAGAAGGTGTCAGCTCTTAGCAGCCTAGTTCGAAAAGGTTGGTGAAATTGCTAAAAAACATTAAATCATTCGAAGTTCTGTGGCACCTCGGAAATTTCTGTGCGGAATTGCTTTCAGCGGAATTCTATTTCGGTAGAGATTTCTGTGGCATCCCTGATTATGTTTTTATTGAATCAATCTAGTTACTAACAAACATTTACAATGAAAAAACGTTATCATAAAATAAAGTAGTTCAAGTCAATTTGTATTGCTCTCTAACAACTTCAACTCTGATTTAAATACGTGAAGCTCTCGGCGCAGATCCTGTGATCTTAAGGTTGACTTGAAAATAAATAAAAATCAAAAAAAAAACATTGTTATTTTTGGGGTCAGCTTTCGTTTTCGCTTTCGGTTTGGGCTTATGTTTGTGTTGGCTTTGGAGTGTATGTTATTTACTTTTATTCTTTTTGGGGGAGCACTCAACGATCTGAACTGATTATTTATGGCGCGCAATTCCTTTGGACTCTCTCTCTCTTTCTCTCTCTCTTTTTCTCGCTCTCAGTTGGAATCTTCGAACGAAACTCGGTTGAGTTCAGTTAAAATTTTTTTCTTCTTTTTTTTTTTTTGCTCAATGCAAAGTGCTCTTCATTCACAGAAGTCCACAAACACTTGGGGCCTGTGCTCAAGTTTAGGTTCAGGTTCAGGTTCAGGTTGTAGGCTCGGGGCCTTTCCCAGCAACAGCGACCCGGGCACTTCAGCAGCAGCAACAACAACAACAACAACTCTTCTTCGTTTTGGCATCTTTCGTATTATTTAGCAAATTAATAACCATAAAAATCTTAATGCCAGCGCTAAGAAACGAAATCTTTAGCTTGCCTGCTGAATTTCCTACGAAAAACGTTCGCGCAACCAACAAAAAAAAAAAAGAAACAAAACACAAGAGACAACTCTGAGTAGGTTGAAAAAAATAATAAAAAAAAAAAAATCAAAATAAATACAGCGAAAAAAAAAGAGAAGAAAAAAAGATTAGCAGAAGAAGTGCCGCCATTTAAATTTATTTACTTACGAGTGTGAACTTTATGCCCATGGCGTTCGACTGTATCTTTCCCCCTCCTCCCCTTTCTGATCCCTGCTTGCTCCCCGCACCCCTCTCCACTCCCTCCTTCTCAGACGACGCCACCGTTGTCAATGCCAAGCCGCAAATGTTTGTGTCCCGTGTCCACGACCTGAATCGCAGCCCCGTTTCGCTTCCTGCCCCAAAAAACGTTGCGCGTGAGCTCAACCTTTTTTTCTCTCCCTCTCCCTCTCTGTCTGTCTGTCTCTTTTCCCCTTTTTTGTAAGCTCGTGTTGTGTCTCCAGGTACTCTGGAAATTGGCAACTATGAAACACAAAGACAACTTTGCAACTAGACTGAGATTTTGGAGCCCAAAAACCTTTTCAGCCACAAATAACTTTGGTTGAGTTTTTCAGAAATACTCGTTGGCTCCTTTATTTTTGTTTCCCCCATTTCCATCCTTTTTCTAGCATTGAACTTCAGCGGGGATCTTCAAAAGCCTTGTACCGATACCGATTTCAATTCGAATTCGAATTCTTAACTTATTTTTGCCACGCTGCCGCGCAAAGTCTTCATCATCATCATGCTCATTATTGTGATGAGCTTTATTTGTGGGTTTCGTAATTTGATTCCAGTTAAAATGAAATGAAATCTTGTTGCCCTAAGAAGCAAAACAACAACGCAAATAATAAAATAAATATATATAAAATCAACAAGCGCTCACATTTAATATTTTTGCTTTTTTTTTTTTCATTTTTTAACATTTCCTTTTTAACATCTCGTTGAGGGTTTTAACTTCGTTCCAGACTCAATTCCCTTTCTGTTCACTTGAGTTCATTCCAAGTTTTCAAGCATATTTCCTCTGAAATATTACACTATAATATTATGCTAATTTATCTGTCTTTTAAGCTCTTATGCTCCTTGTAAATTGTCAAAAGTTTGAATTTGATTTTAACTACATAGGTCTACGCTGGGGAGATTTCCTCCTGGGGTGTTGAAAAAAGCCTAAGTACATCTTCATTTTTAAGTTTAAGGGTTTTAAGGGTTTTAAATTACACTAGACGTCGTATTTATTTTGACAACATTTAAAGTTAAATCTTCTCACAATTCGAACCTACTTCATGAACACTTTGGCATCAATGGAAAGGTCAATTCAATTCCGTTTGAATGATATAAGAATTTCCTTAACCCATTAAGTATTAAAAATTTTAAAATCTTGTGAAGGTCTATTTTAAAACTTTTTTCCTCGATTTAAAAAAAAAATGTTTTGATGCAAAAAAATTCTTCAAACAATTCTAATAGTGACTGCAACATTTTTTTTCAAAAATCTCTTCTCTAGTATTTTTTATAATTTTTTGAAAACTTAACGAATTTCACTTTTTGTATGAAAAGGAGGAAAAGGGGGTTAAAATTGTAATTTTTTGCAGTTTTGAAAAAATTATAAAAAATACTAGAGAAGAGATTTTAATTTAAATATTGTCAAAATAAATATGCCGTCTAGTGTATTTAGATATGGAAGTACTTTTTAAAAATTTCCATGCTTTGCTTACTTTAACTCATATTTTAAAAAAAGAAAAATTTGTAGAAATTTTAATTCGATAGAAAAATAAATTATGAAACAATTTTTTACTGACTTATTGATTAATAATCATAGAGATTAATTTAAAAAATTTTTAGCCACAGTTAAGTATTGGGTAGAAATCTTTTGAATGCAACTTATTTGTAGATCATAAAACTTATCTAAATCTCCACTATAAAAGGGGCAGACATAAGGAACTTTTTGTACTTTATTTAATCTGCTTTAAAGTCCTTACCCTTCATCTAATATTTCTCCAGATTTAAGCAGAGAACCCCAAGGGTGGGATAGATGTATACATTTAAATGTTTTTTATTCATATCAAATTTTTTAAAGAGTCGAAAGCTTGTTTTTAAGGCTCTGCACGAATGTTAATTAATAAATAACAATGAAAATCTATCTCGAGGGAGAAACATTTGATGGAAACGCTGTCCAAACTGATGGAATACAAGGCTTATTTTAATTTAAGTTCAATTATTTATCTTTTCAGATACGAATTTAAATTTTTTTTGCAAAATAATTAAATGGTAATTCTTTTTTGTTTTCAATATAATTTAATTGTTAGCTTCACATTCTTTTTTTATGCCCCTCGGTTACTTTAAATAAATAAACTATTGATATAAAACTTGTACTTGAATCTGACTAAATCAGAGATGCGAGAATCACTGAAGGAGGGGGAAAGTTGGCCAAACCTTTAGACATTGTGGCCCCACCTTCTCTGGGTTTTCTCCTGTAGTTGTTGTTGGTTGTTGGTTGTTGGTTATTGCAGGTAGATATTAAGTTATCTTTTGTTGTGCTCATAATTTATGCGGCGGCTCAAACAACGCATTTGCATACGAAATGTTTGGAGTGGCATTGATTTGACAACGCGCCATGACAAATAAAAAACTAAAACACAAAGAAACAACAACAACAACAACAACATCAATAACAGAAAAATAGTTATTAGAAACTAAAATGAAGAGAGAAATACACACACACGCCCAACCGGATCGGATCGGTCCAATTCATAGAGGTTGTATATCGCCGAGCCAACTAATTAATGAAATCTATATCAATATCTAATCCGTGCGATCATTGTTCATTGTTCATTAAAATCAGCTGCGTGCCTCATGCAAATTTCTATCAAAATACCCTGTGATTGTTAACACAAACCCACAAATGATGCTAGTTGGAATGCTGAGAGACTTGCAGATGAGACAGAAAACTAGCTTAAGGTATTTAAAGAACCGTCAATACAAGGAAAAGATTGGCAAATTAAAGTCGAAAAGTTTTCATGGCTGGACAACCTGATATACTCTGTATCGATGAGAAGTAGCTTGGCACAGGGTAGATTGTAGTCGTGCAGCTGCTGCCAGATTAAACTCCATCATATTTCTAAGCTCTGAGCGGATCCTTCACTTTATTCACAGACTTTGTGACGCAAACATAAATAGTTTTTAGGAGGAAAAGGATTAAAGAAGAATAGGGAGTGAAAAGAAAAATATGGACTTTTAATGGAAACTTAGCTAAAGGAGAATTATTAAAGAAAATTAAAGGGAAAATAAAACAATGAAGGAAGAAGGAAGAAAGTGATAAAAAAGATCGCTATGAAAAAGCTAGAATTATGTATTATAATATTATTATTATGTATTATTAAAATGGAATAAATTGAGAAAAATAACAGATTGTAATAGTAAAAAGGAGTGAAAACTATTGATTAAACTCTTATATAATATGATATAATAGAATGGAGCCTAGTTCATCAACTTACTTTTGTTTCAGGTAGAGCATCAAATGTTCGTCGAGCTGATGCTGAAATTTGTATCGTAGGGAAGTTGATACGCAAAATCATCTGGTCGGCAAATTATGTTAATCTATTGTGTGTGTGTCAGATGGTGCGAACCAGTTCAATGAAGTTTAACCGGCAGACAGACAGGTGGACAGGTGGACAGAGAGACAGCAACCTGTTGCTTTGTGTATGCTAAGCGTATGCATTGACATTCCTTAATTTGCTTAATAATCACTGCAAAATGGCCTGGCAACAGATCAGTTCAGCTCAGATCAAATCAGAAATCTGAAATCAGAGCCAAGTCAAAACTAAGCCAAAATCAAGCCGTTGCCGTAAGCTAAAAGCCAACAAGATGTATAAATGGAGAAGGTAAAAAATAATAAAAGAAAAAAAAAGTGAAATATATAAATACAACAATCGAAACGCGTCTACACAAAAATGAGTGTTGTGGGTCCGTTTACTGGTGACTTCCACAACGACGACGACTAGCTGGCGTTTGAGCCATGGCCAAGATCGCATTGGCCACGCTTGGCAATCAGGCTGACAACTCGGCCTATGCTGAGTTCACTGTTCACTGTTCAATATATTTGTGGCTCAATATATTGGTAATAGTGTCAACAATCGAGCAGCTAATTGTCGAGCTGCGTTCAAGTCATGTTGGCCATGTTTTAGTCGTCATTTTCAGCCATAACGAATCGAGCCAAAAAAAAAAAAAACAAACAAAAATTCTGTAGAGAAAAGCGATAAAAAATATACACTTTCGGCTTGAACATTAAATCAAGTGACAATTGTAATAGAGCCACAAAAAGAACACAGATTTTTTGTTGGCCCAATCGTTGTCATTTCAATTGCCCCGCTTCCAGCTCTTCCCCCGTAACATTGTCCACCTCCCCCCCCCCCACCGGCCAACTGCCACCTTCTCCCTTCGTTGACTTCGTTTCATTTGATTGATTAATTGGCCATTTGACTAGCGCCCATTTGTTTGCTTTTTGCGCCTTTGACAGCCGCCAAAAGTGCCGCAAAGTGCGTGTGTATCTGTGTGTGTGTATCTGTGTGCTTGTATCTGTTTGTTTGTGTGTGTGTGTGTCGCATTTTAAACTAAATATCGCACCACACACAATAGACGAATCATTTGACTCCCAGATTGCTGCGCTTTTCAAAATAATAATAAAAATATATTCATACATATATACAAATAATAAAATTAATGTCATTTGTTGTCATTGTCATTTACAGCTGCCCCCCCCCCCCCCCCACACTCACTCAGCAAACTATTCGCATTGTGTGGTGGGAATTTCAACTAGCTTAGAAATCTGTAGCACGCACTTTATACAAACCGATAAGATCTTGTTTTAGGACTATCTGCATCTGATTTGTATTCCCTAATGGATGTGCTTGTGTTTCTTATCGATCGACGCTTCACATTTGTAGTATTTACAAGGAAAGATAGTAGTAGAATTACAAGATGAGGTCGTGGTAAAAGAAGTATAAATCAGTGTAATAATATGAGATAGAGAGAGTAGAATTAAATCATCATCATCTGTAGTTTTTATTTATTGATTTAATTTATTGTCAACAGTGCACATTTAAGTTAAAAATTAAATGCAAATTCGACTTGAAAATTAAATTAAATTAAAATGTTTAAATAGCAATTAAATATTAGGAGTATTATTATAAGACGCTGAATGCAATAACTATGACAATAGTTGCGGTAATAATACATAAATAAACCATAGAATTATTTATTTTTGTAAGATTTTTATATAGGCATAACAAATAATAAAGGATTGTATTCAAGTATAATTAATAATACAAAATAATATTTTGATGTGAAATGCTTAGAAATTAATGTCAAATTTTAAACTAGCATATGGGCCGTTTTTTTAATGTACATATACATACATTTTATTTAACATATAGTTTCAAATTTCAACATTAATTTCTATACATTTCATGTCAAATTATGTTTTTAATAGTGATCAAACACCTTATTTAGACATTAAAAAAAAGGGGCCTATGTTTGATAAAACTTATACACAGTAAAAGTTCTTTTACATTAGAAAATATCAGGGATGCCACAGAAATCGCAAGCGAAATAGAATTCCGCAGAAAGCAATTCCGCACGGAAATTTCCGCGGTGCCACAGAACTTCGAATGATTTAATGTTTTTTAGCATTTTCACCAACAATTTCGAACTAGGCTGCTTAGGGTTGACACCTTCTCAGATTAAATTACCCAAGGTTTTGTATAGCAACTTTTTTTAGTTTATAATTTTAGAACAATAGGTTTTTAATTTTTTTCTTATTTAATTAATATAATTTAATTTATTTATGTAATAATTGAATTTGTTTAGCTGAAAAAAATTTAAAAGTAATTGGCGCGAAAAAATAAAAATTACTCGACAGCTCTAGCAATTGTCTGCCATTAGTCTGGCAACTCTTCGTGAAAAATGTTTTCACAAATTGCACAATAATTTTAAGGTTTTTTTCGGTAATACTTGATTTACCTCAAAAGACCTATTTTTTTAAAGCCTAATTTAAAGAAAACGGAAGTGGTTCCATATATATTTTTAAATACCTTACTTCGAATTCTGACTAAAAAATGTGGCATCGCTGACCCTGACTTCGAAAATCTGAATCGGACTAGGTGGCAGCATCGGACGCCAGCGATTTTAGCGCTAGTTTAATACGCGTAAAATTATTCTGCGATTTGACCTGTGGCACAGCGAAATGAAATTGAGGAGAAATTCAAGCGAAAGCGATTTCTGTGGCACCCCCGTATAACATGTATTTATTAGAAAAATTAAACATGTAGCACATATGAAACATTTGTCAAGTATTATCATACTTGTAAAATGTGGGAAATGTTAGAAGACATATTAGTAGCAGATCAATACAAATATATGTAATAAAAGTAGTTTTGTTAAAAACTATACTCATCCTTTTCATGTTGTTTCAGTTTTAATTTCATTCAGAATTCCAGATTGATCGTAATGTGAATAGCAAATGAATAACTGTCGAATCAACTGCTGCGAATTGATTTCATTTCGAGTTTGCATTCAATTAATTCGCACCTTTAAAGCTCCACACGATCCCATTCAAAAGTAAGTATACTGGAGCCAAAGGAGGAGAATGAAGAGGCGAATGGGATAAGAGGAATGATAGAATGGCGGAGAGGGGCAAAGGGGGAACTGGAATTGGAATGGAATCCTATTAAGCATGCAATGCGTAGACGGAATTTTAAGATCATTTAACGCTCGCTTCCAAAGTGAGTGTGTGTGTGTGTATGAATGTGTGTGTCTCCTTTTCGTGGTAAGCACACACACACACACACACACATACTATGAGTGTGAGCCGGCGCTCTAAGTGGTTTTCTAACGAAGGATGTGAGGAAACGCCAGGAATACACAACGAGGTTGCCTTCAACCAAAAAAACAAAATAATAATAAAATAAGAAGAAGCATTGAAAATGAAGTTGCTTCCACGAACTGAGATCAAACAACAGCAACTACAAAAAAAAAAAAAAACATAAAAGCGAAAAAAGATAAAAAAAAACAATACCAAAGCGAGAGCGAATTTTGAGTCAATGACTCCATTAAATGCGGTTTTCTGATTTCATTATGCGTTGCCAGGTTCCACTTGGCAAAGGGGCGACAGGTTGCCATGCCACGCCCACTTGGTGCACTCCGCCTGCCGCTTGCCACACGCTGTTGCCTCTCACTCTGCAGTACACGATGAATGTGTCTCTGTCTGCGGCATGCAACAAAACTCAACACAAACCAAAAACAAAGCAACTTACGAGTTTCTCTTCCTTTCTGTGACGGAATACATGCACTTTGTCTGCACAAATTAGACACAAGTTGAACATTTTTATGAGTCGGTCGAAGACGCTCCAAGAACCGTGTGAAATGACAGAGTCCTCAGCCAAATCCTGGCCCGTCCTCTTCTCTCCTTCTTAGTCCTCTCCGTTAAACTCCGTTTTCATTGCCATAACATTACCTGGTACTTTGATGACCATTGCCGGTCTTTAACTGCTCTCAATATGGCACAGTGGAGTCTTTCAGCTATCGTTCCAACAAAAATTATACAGTTGAGCTTCCATAACTCGAACTTCTATAACGCTTATTTCTCTATAACTCGAGCTAAATGAGTGGCAGTAAAATTAATAAACTTAAAAAAAATAACTCTTTAGGTCGAATATCTCCATAACTCGAACCTTTTCTTTGGATAATGGTGATACGAGTTAGGGAAGTTCGACTGTAGTTGTAAAGTGAAAATGTTAAAAAACAGTTTTTTAATAATTGATATTTGACCGAATTAATTTATTTTTTTTTGATTTGTAGTGTAAAAGAATTGATTGAAAATTGATGAAAAATAAATTATAACTTTCATCTCAATAATATTCGTATTATTTAAGTATTTTTTGACTTTTTTTGAACTAAACCTTACTGAATAGACAACAGAATAGAGCTAACTTACTATATAACTGATTTAATCACCTTGAAATATTCCATGAAACAGTCTTCTCAAATCTCATGATGTCCTGATTTAAGATGCATCACGAAGAAGGCGTATACTTAGATATTCGAAAGTACTACACAATTCTTTATCTCCGTTGCTGCAATTGAAAGATCTTAGATCTTAGTTTTTAAGGATCCTGGAATTTCAAAGCATGAGATAACATCTTGATTGATATTATTTTATTATTCTTTTAAATCTTATTTAAAACAAAATTTAGAAAAAAAGTATATGGTCATTTCCAGAAAAAGGTCCACCACTGCGAAAAACGTAAAATTGATCAAAAACTCACATATTGTGAAATTTTCTTCCAAAAATGTATTCAAGTTATTTATTTAAGCAATATACGCTAGAAGAAATTCAATGGAATGAACATATAGATTCTACATTGGAATAAATTAACTTTTCCCATATTTTTGCCCATTTTCTTAAAAATTGACTTTCAAAATTGACCGTTTGTATTTTAACGATTACACTAAGTAAGATGGTAAGATTTTAACATGAACCATTTTTATACAAAGAAATATATTGAATGTTTAATTTAAAACAAGTTTTACAAGTTGTTTTCGATTTGTTGAATAAAATTTGATGAACAAATTCTTGGCAGAAACTATGTGGAAATCTTGTCACTTTCGCGATGTCGCGTTACAAATTACTAATAAAACTTGTTAAATAAAATGATAGTAACATATCAAAATTATTTTTAAAATGGAAAACTACATTATTTTATTATGGCTTAAGAGTATTTTCTTCCAAATTACTCGCCACATTTCGCAGACTTTCGCATTTGTCAAGATGAAGCCAATCATGACTTCCATTTTTCGTCGCGTTCACGATGCTTTGTTTTCCATAATTAGTTCAAAAACGACAAGTCTTCAAAGCTTGTCTTTTATCATAAAAATAGTGTTGATAAAATGCATTAAACACGTGAGAAAACAGTTTTGAAAATGTCCACTTTTGACATTTTTTTTTTCATTTAAAGACGTACAAATGTCGCGTTTTCGATCCTGGAAATAACCATACACAACTTACTTGATTTTTAGATTTTAGATAAAAAAAATAACGCTTCCGAATGTTTCTAAAATAATTTTTTTTTATTTTGTCATTTCCCGTTTTTTTTTATTTTTGGCTAATAAATTTCCAAGAACTTAAAAAAAAGAAAAGCATAAGAGTCATAAGAAACCTACAACTTGTCAACTATATATTTAAGCAGCATATGGGCTAATCCTGAGTTGCGGACGTTACATTTGCACGCAAATTTTTATGTTTAAACTGATACAGAAATTTTCTGAAAAATGCATTTCATTGTGAGTACTCTTAAACCTATTTTAAGAAAAAAGCCTTACTGTTTTTTTGAAAAAATTAGGCTTGCTGAAAGTTCCGTTGCGGCCGTTACAAAAAATGGAAGTCGATTCGAGGTTAACGTGCATTTGCACATTATTAGCGAATTTTGCATAATAAACAAAAAATACCCTAATGCAGAAAATAAGTGGAATATATGACCATATCAATTCAACATCAAAAATTAAGATAAGTAGTCTCGTTAATTAAAAATCTTCATTTTTGTCTGTTGCAGACGTTACACTTTTTGCACACACTTTTTTGCAAATTATTAATATAACTTAAATAAAAGAAAATTAAACAAAGTTTAAGATGAGCTAAGCGCTAAACACTCAGACGACCGTTTTGCCCGTTTTATGATTTTGTAATTTGAAGCCTGAAAATGTATTCTATTATAAGAAAAAGCAACTATTATTAAAAACATGCACTTTTTTGACAACTTTAAGTTTTCGCTCTTGGTTTAAAAAACTTCGGATTAGCCCATATGGCAACTGAAAATGTTACTCTGTGGAATACAAAGAGAGTTTCGACAGATACTACAACTATTCACCTTATGGTAGGCTCAGAGTAGTTACAGTGAGTGGCATAATTCACGTCTAGCCTGTTTGCTAATATGACAAATTAACGCCTAAATTACTGACCCATGACCCCCGCACACAGTGAGTAAAAGGCACCACAGCCCCTGTTCACCCGGGACCCCAAACAACAAACAGTTAACCGACTTTTGGTATTCATAATAAAAAAAACTGAATAAAACGGTACAAATTTTATGCAAAATTTGCTCCGTCAACATTTGTTGTGCGAGTGTGTGTGTGTGTGAGTGTGTGTTTGGTGACACTGTTTGCGCAGTGGGATGCCAGCTGTATTTTGGGGTGGGACAGTGGGGTGACAGGCAGGGGAAGAGGGGAGTGGAGAGTGGAGAGTGGGGAATCTGCGACGTTTTCTGTTTGAAAAGTCTGCACGCAATGCGCTGTGGTCGCTGCTAAAAGAAGGGGAGAAGAGAGCGAGTGGAGAGTGGAGAGAGGGAAGTTTGTAGAGAGAAAGAGAGAGGGGTTAAAGTGGAGCTGTAGAGTTATATTAGGCAGCACACACACGCACACACACGCACTCGCCTCTGACTCGAGTGTGTGTCATGAAAGAGGCATGAAATCTACCCCTCCCACTCCCCAACTCCCCCACTCCACTAAGTGTCTCGATCGTGTGTCTGTTTTGCTTCTGCATGTGTGTGTGTGTGTGTGTGTGTGTGTGTGTGTGTGTGTGTGTACACGCTGTTGTTGTTGGTTCATTGCCCGCCAAAAATTTTGAAGGCCAAAATCATATGAGATTTTTTTTCTTCTTCTACGTTTCTTTTTTTTCTTCTCATTTATATATTTTTTTTTTTGTATTTTTGCGCTTGCTGTTTAGCTTCTGCTTCTTCTGTTGCCTTTTGTACGATTTGTTGTTGTTGCTGTTGCTTGTTGTAGTCATTTCAGGTTTTCCCTTTCTGGCAATGCTTCATTGTGCGAGCTTTGGAGGTGTGTGCGTCTCTCTGTGTGTGTGTGTGTGTGTGTGTGTGAGAGGGGTGTTTGGGGGAGGGGTAGGCCCAAAAGTTTCACATACTTGCGGCGTACGCACACGCACAGCCAAAGTATCTGTATCTCACTGTACCAGTACCAGTATCTGTATCTTTGTATCTTTTTATCCGCAGCCGCTGCTGTATCTGTATCTGTATCACGTCTGTCTGTCGCAGTCGTCGCAATTTACGCACTTTTTTAGGTAGTTTTTTTTTTTGTTCATTTCAGTTTCTTTTAACAGACAGTGTTGCCAGATCGTTGCAGCGGAAGCTGCCCACTGCATTTGGCCAGAGTTGTCGCCTCGCCTTCTTTTCAAAATCTTTATAAATTTCTGTCTTTGTTTTAATTTGATGATTTTAACTTTTTTTCGTTTCTTTTTTTATTTATTTTTTATTTTTTTGTAATTTTGGGCTGCTTTTGTTGTGGTTCCCAGAACTCGTCTTTGTGTGTGCGCCTTTTATTTAAGAATTTCAGCTTAAGAAAGACCAAGCGAAAGAGACAGAGCAACAAATAGAAGAGCGAGAGAGATAGAGGGAGAGGGAGAGTATTGACGCTTCTTGTGGTACATTGAATAGATTCCAACTAGTGTGTGTGTGTGTGTGTGTGTGCGTGTGTATCTCGTTCAAATCGCAACTACTTTTTGGGGGCAACACTTGAAGAAACGGCTTAAGTTTTGCCAGTTTGCTGATTTGGCAGAAAAAAAGAACTTAAAAATTTGAAATCTCAAAACTGAAATCAAAGTTTCACTGTGAAATTAGTTGAAACTTCAAATCATCGATCGATCGATCGACACGCAGAGAACCTTCCACTTGAGAGATCAGTAAATAGAGCTGATAAATGATAGATACAATTTCGGCAGCTAGCGACAACAACAATAAAAAAATACAAAAATTGTATCTATAGAAAGAAACTTGGCCACGCACTCAATTTGCGCTTTAAGCGTCGTTCAGTGTCAAGAAACTTTCAAGTATGTGTGTAAATGTGAGTGTGTGTGTGTGTGTGTGTATCTAATTATATGGTAATACAGGTATACAAATGTACATATAAATTACTCTTATTACAGAGAGACGCCAACACAACAAAACTTAACACAACACCAATTGAACAACAGCCCTCCCGTTGATCTATTACGCCATTCACAATATTACGTATACGCAATGTTAATGAGTTAGTCATGGGCCATTGGCTATGCCTAGGCGATAAGCGATTGACGATCGACGATCGACGTTAAACAGCTTCAAAAATCAACTATTCAATACTATGACAAAATTGAGCCTATCTAAAATATATGTGTATATAATAAAATTTAAGCATTCTTATTCCAGCTGATCAATCGATCAATCATATGCACATTCGACTATTTCACAACGTTGATCTCATCTCATTTCATTTCCACTCGGTTCTCTCTCATCTACATTTATGAGTTATGAATGTATCTTGCTTTCTGTATCGCATATACAATTTTGTTTCAATTATACATTTAGCTATCTTCAGCATTCTGATTCATTGTGAGTCATCGAAGCAGAACTGCAAAGCTAATCGAGTTCCTAAAATCATCATTTTTCTATAATAAAACATTCTCATATGACACATTTTCCACATACATTTATCATCTTTGACTCTAGAAGAAAATAAATACTGAGTTTAGAATCTAATTGCTCAAAATAAATCAAAATTCCTCAATTTAACATTATTAAATCTATAAAAAGGGATATACAAATTCTAGATATTAAAAATAAAACTTAAATTATTCTCAACAAAGTCAATTTATAAAGATTGAAATTAATAAACATTTTATGTTTTCTGAACTTAATATTATTTTGCAGACAGAAGCAAAAATAATAATAACTATAATCGTATTCAACCAGTAGAAACTATCAAAGTTTTTCCTAAAAAGTAGCTCATTATTTTAATATATGTATCGAAATTGTAGAATTTGTAAGTCACAACATTTTTAATTTAAAATACAAATTCAGGAAGAAGGTAGAAAAATGTAATCACTTTATTAAAAAATAATTGAAAAAAAAAAACAAAACACACACAAAAATACGTTGGTTCATAAATAAATAATTGTTAATAGTTTTTCGTAGTTTCCAAACTTCGTTGCATGTTGTCTCAATGTATAATTATAGAATTGAATTGTGTTAATGCCAGATTCCATGACTGCTAATCGTAGTCGTACTCGTTGTGGCCTGTCCCTGCCCCAAAAAAAGAAAAATATAAAAAATAGATTGTAAATTCCATTCATAAAAATAGCTGAGAGTGGATGGAGTGAGTGATGGAGATGGAGATGGAGAGTGGAGAGTGGGGAAGTAAAGCTGATGATGCTATGGATCATCTAAGCATCAACTCATTGTCATAATGATCATCGCTGCCTAAACGCAGCACTCAAATTACGTAAATTGATCTGTCGCTGATACATTATCAAGCGCCCCTCCCCGACCTATGGACCGACCAAAACAGACAGAGACAGTCAGAGAGAGAGAGAGAGAGAGAGAGAGAGAGAGAGATGTAGCTGGCGCTGGGCAGCTGTCATTTAATTTGGTTGGGGGCAAGAAGAAGAAGAAGAAGACGTTGTGGTGTGTCCCCATAAATCGCACAAGTTAACTATACAAACCCCCCTCGCACTGCCACCCTACGCCCTTATGCCATGTCAGCTCACAGCTCATTCATCTCGTCCAGCGTTTATTTTGACTTCCATTTCGGATTTCACATTTCAGATTTCAGATTTCAGATTTTAGACTTCAACGACGATCTCGGCATCGAATACGGCGGCAACTTGTTTCTTTGTATAATTTATACGCTTTTTATTTTGATTTGTGCGTTTGGCCTTCTTGTGTACACACACGTGTGGCTAGCCTTTCATACCCTGTAAACCACATTGCCACAGAGGCGCACTCAACCCAGCGACTGGCAACTTTCAATAATTTCGTTAATTTAAAACTCGCATTGTTTCTTCAGTTGTGAGTTTTATATTTCATATTAAATCATTTAATGTTTCATTTAACTACATAATTTATAATTGTATCTTTTTTCAAGTACTAAATTAATAAAAGAAGCCTTAAATCAATCACATACTATCTCTGGAAATTACTTTTCTAATATGCATTTTATTTTTATATAATATTTATAATAACTTAATTTGTGAAACTAATTTCTGGTTATTTAAAAAAAAAAAACTATAACACATATTTTTTTTTTTAATTTCACAATTTTTTTTTTGTTTTTTAATAAAAATCATTATATCCCTTTCTAATTTATTCTACATATTTCTTTATATCTCCCTTCAAGATAGTTTCAGTTTGAGCTTTTTGTTCTTTATGCTGCTTTTAAAGCTTCATTAACTTTGAATATGATTATGAATATACCCTGTAAGTTTAGGCATTTAAGAAAACAATAATACTAAGCTAATTTTAAAATATTTAAATATATTTTAAATATCGTGACTTATATATACTATATGTCAGATTAAGTAGGAAAGAACTGTTGTGTCTTAAAAACAATTGTTTTATTTTTCAATTACTGCCAATTAAATTGGTCTTTGCATTCTTGATTTATGTTCAGAATATAGAATCAAGATATACATTATATATGTATTATTAACATTATTATTTTTTGCATGAATAAATAAATTATAATAATCTGCTAGTATTATTGATTATTATCAGTTTCTAA
Source organism: Drosophila limbata (assembly GCA_963924055.1). Classification (NCBI taxonomy): domain Eukaryota; kingdom Metazoa; phylum Arthropoda; class Insecta; order Diptera; family Drosophilidae; genus Drosophila; species Drosophila limbata. The sequence goes on from OZ001351.1 coordinate 24,393,338, forward strand.
CTACTACAATCTTCAATATTTTCATTTGCTTATCATTTTTATAGGATATCTCACAGTTGCGTTGTTTGTTTACTGCAATCGTCTCCACATAATGTGAATGTGTCTGTGTTTTTGTTATTGTTTTCTCGTTCTTCCTTCCTTTTGGGCGGGAATAAGTTCTATTTGTTTTTTGTTTTTATTTTGATTATTGTATTTGAACACATACGCGGATTTCTGTTGAGGTCTCCGCTGAACTCAGGTCTTGGCTTGTTTGTTTTGAAGCGCTTTTCCCTCCCAAAAAAACCACGAGAAAACGAAAGAAAACAGAAAACATACATATACTTGTTGTACACAAATGAAAGCAAAGAACACAATTATAGCGCCTTTTCCTCTGTGGATACCCTTGCAGCGGGTATTTTAATTTGCCTACATTTAGTCCCACTTCAGTAAAAACTTATTTTGATTATCGGCACTTTTAGACTTTTTTGACTATTTTGTTGCATTTGATTGCCATTTCATTCGCATAATTTGTTAATCTAACAATAATGTATTTTTTATTAACTGTATTTTAGAATGGTTTTTTTTTCGAAAATTGTAAGTGTATCAAATCTTCGGCGGGCTAGAGATAACTCAACTTTCCTGCCCTTTTTTTACTCGCTTTTTTGCAGTTGTCAGTTTTATTGTGATTTTGATGTTCTGCTTTTCGAGCTGCGACCTCGTCTGGTTTGGCTTAGTCGTGGTCTTGTCTTTGGTGCCTTGTCTTGGGTGTTAGGTCAATGGGACAATAAAAGTGGTCATAATTATGCTGTGCGAGTGTTTGTGAGTGCCAACTGAATGCACATTCATCAGCTCATATACGTGTACTATATGTATGTATGTAGTCAGCGTCGACTTGAGCTCGGAAATGCTTTGAAGCGCGACTTGACTCTCGGTACTCGTTTTATTTTCATTTTTAAGTCAATCACTCAAGCAGTATCAGTCAGTCAGTCAGTTAGTCATTTATTCAATTATATTCAGACATTTATTCATTCATGCTCTCGTGCAGCTGACTTGCCACATGAATGGGGCAGACTCCAAAGTTTTCAACTCGAACTTCGATTCGTTTTTCGTTCGAGTCTTTTTATGGTTGTGGTTGTCGCTGTGGTTGTTGTGGGTGACTTTTCGTCGTCGTGTTTAATTATAAAGCCGAAGATACGATTATGCCCAAAGATCCAAAGCTGACGCCCACTCTTAGCCACTATGCGGTTCATTAACTTTGTTGTTCCCTTTTCTTTTATTTTTTATTATTTTTTTTTTTTCTTTTATTTAGCTGGTTGTTTGTTTGTTCGTTCGTTTGTTGTGGTTGCCCCGCATAGTACGAGTAGTAAACATTCACTTTACTACTGCCTGGCTACTGTCCCACACTCACTCACTCACTCACTCATTCACTAATTCATTCAGAATTTCATTCATGTACTTTTATGTACAAATGTGTGGGCTGTCAAAGCTTTCACACACACACATACACAAATACAGCTGAATAGCTTCAACACTTTTCTGATGCAGCTTTTGAAAGCACACTTTTATTAAGGGCATTCCTGCAGCTGATGCACATTCGATTTTGATTATCGGGGGGCCACAGAAATCTCTAGCGAAATAGAACCTCTTCGAACTAGGCTGCTGAAGAAGGGTTGACACCTTCTCAGAGTTAATTAACGAGTGTTTTGCTTAGCAACTTTTTTAAGTTTATCATTGCAGAACCATAAGATTTTAATTTTTTCCTATTTAATTTATATAGTTTAATTTATTTATATAATAGTTAATTTTGATTAGTTAAAAAAATGTAAAAGTAATGGGCGCGACAAAGTAAATGTTACTCGACAACTCTAACAACTGTCTGCCATTAGTGTGGCAACAAACAAATGCTTTCACAAATTGCACAATAAGTTAAAGTCAAAAGACCTTTTTATTAATGCTTAATTAAAAGAAAACTGAAGTGGTTCCATATATATTTTTTAAATACCTTGCTTCGAAGTCTGACATAAAAATGTGGCATCGCTGACCCTGACTGCGAAAATCTAAATCGGACTAGGTGGCAGCATCGGACATTAGCGGATTTAGCGCTAGTTTGTTCCGCGCAAAATTATTCAGCGGAATGAAATTGATGTGAAATTCAAGTGAAAGCGATTTCCGTGGCACCCCTGTATATTTTTATTTCGTGAATTTTAAATTTGTCGAGCTTAAAATAAAGGCGCGAACAAATATTGTTTTTCTAAAACTTTTCAATACAACAAAATAATAGAATTAAAATGTTGCAATTCATTTCAACTGCTCAAGCTGCAACTTATAAATTACTCTAGTTTACAGCCAAAATGCAAAGTGAATCAAAGTATTTCTTTCTTATGGAGTTTGGCCCGCTAAACACAAAAATGGCATTTAAAATTTTTTTTATGGAAGCGTTTTCGAAATATTTTAATTTTTTCGAATTTTTGAGGTTATTCCAAAACTTTTGAGTATATTTCCATTTTTACTTATCCGATTTGGCCAAGCAAACACTTAAATAAAAGGTGAGTTAATTCTCTTCAACTTCTTTCATACAGTATTAATATCAGTTCAGCAGTTCAGGTGCTAGCGATTTCAAAAAGTTCTAAAATGGTCGTTTTTTGTGATTTTTTGACTTTGAAAGCTAACATATCGTCCTGGAAAAAATAGAAATCAAAAAGATAATATATTTTTTAAAGATTTAGTATCTAAAGTAATTTTTATTTTTTACTGCATTTAATAGTTATTTAATTATAAAAGCTTGAAATACAGCTAACTTCCATAGTTATTTGTACTGAAATCTGTTTCAGGAATACCGCTTCTAATGCGCTTCGTGCTTCAACAATTTGTCATTTGAATCATTATTTTAATTTTTTTCTTAGCTATTTATTGATTGTGGATTTTTAAATTTCATCTCTTCAGAAGTATGAACTATTCAATCATACTTATGTGTTGGCATTATGTATGCATGACCACTTTAAATGTGACACGACGCACTTGGACACACACACACACACACACACACACATTCGTTTGTCTTCGATTGTCTTTTTTTTACTTTTGGCTTTTGTCTTTGTCTTCATTTTCTTCCTTTTCCTCTTCTCATTTTGGTTTTTTTTTTTTTTCTTAACTTATATACCTACCATGGCATACCATTCATAAATCAAAGTGCGACTTTTGCAGCGTTTGTTTAATAACAATTCGAGCCAAACTTGTGCCTCGATTTTGACCACCTCGCGACTCGCATTCAAATGCCGCTCACAGGCCATGAACGAAAATACGTTAGTACGAGTACTCGTACTTTGGCCCTCTCTCCAATACTTGCGAGTAGTTGCCTATTGAAAGGCCTATAGGCTTTACTTTAATTGTTGTATACCCTCAAACAAATTGTTTAAACAGGGCATATTCCACACATTTCAAATCAAATCAAAAAAGACAAAAAATTTGAGCTCAAATTATTTGTATTTTCCTTTGACTCTGACTAATCATAAGTTATTGAATCTCTGTTTAAGACTTTCAAATATCATCATACTATAAGTATGGTTTACCTTAGATTATGTCTATTTTCTTTCTACTATGACAAATCATCAGCTATTTAATTCTCGGACTTTGAGTTTTTAATATCAACTCATAATTCTTAAAATTTCAACATGGTCAAATATTTAAAATTAATCGAATTGAAAATTAATCAAAATTAAATGAACAATTCTGTTTTAAAAAATAAAAACCTTCTTTAAGCTCTTAAAATAAAAAATCGCAATCATTTTGTTCAATTTTTAGCTTTTAATATCATTATGAAAATTTCAATTAAATAGATTAATTAAATATGAAAATCCAAATGCATATATTTTAAGCTTAAAAATAAAGTCTATTTATAGCGCATGTTATTGTTATGATATTGCCTCAATATTCTGAAAGTTTCACAAGGATTTGTCGACGGATAAGAATAAAAAGTTAATGCATAAATAGGGTAACTGTCAAGTAGAGCATTCAAGTTGAAAAATGTGAAAAATGTGTGTGTTTCGAAGTACATACATATGTACGTAAGTTTATTATGTCTGTACATACTATATATGTACTTATTTATGTTTGCCTCAAATGGCCAACAACTTCTGGCTGGGCCGGCAGTCAGCAATCGGCAATCGAACCGCATTTGGATTTGGCTTTTTGGCCTTTCCGTTTCGCGTTGATTGTGTGTAGTTGGTGCCAAATTGTTTGCCCCCACAAATGTTACACAAATCACACACAGATACACAGGTGTGTGTGTGTGTGTGTATGTGTGTGTGTGTGTGTGTGTATGATGACAGCACCCACAGCTGCCGTGTCTGAATTTACTGAGCATTATCAATGTGGGCGACAACATGCGGCGCCTTCACTAGAAGAACCTGAAGAGGCTTGTAACAGACAACGGGGAAGGTCAGACAGGTGCGCGGGGTGAGGGAGCTATGTGCGTGTGGTAAGCTTTATCACAGCTGATTTGTGAGACACTTTTGACCTTAATGTCAGACACAGACTGGAAGAGATAGCACTCTAGTTAGGCCTTTAACAAAGTTGCAGGTAAAGTCACTAAACTTGTATGAATAGATATGTAATAAATAAAAAAATAATAATAAATAATATAAAAAAAAAATAAATTAAATTAAAACAAATTCCTCATTTATACCGAACAATAGAATTATAGATTAGAGGTGGAGAACTATCGATAGTCGGCGCCATCGATAGCCGACGATAGTATTTTCAAAACCATCGACAGTCGACGATAGTCCCGGACACAAAAAATACATACACTTTGTCAAGAAAAACTTTACACACTGAAAAAAACTTAATTTTTTGACTTTACATACGGAAATGTGTGGTCCGGTGACTCAGTGATTAGAGTCGCCGACCTGTCACATAATTAGAACTTCCAGTTTGAAAATAAAACTGGGTTCCATTCCCCCCGTCAATGTAGTCAAACATGTGTTTTGAAATTCTTCGGAACGAAACGCAAAAATATTTACTTCCCGTCATTTAAAACAAAAAAAAAAAAAAAAACATAAGAAAATAATAGCTTTTTATATGTATTTGCAAAACTTTCCTTAACCCATTAAGTACCCATTGAAAATTTCGAATTTTTGTAAACATCTACTTTTTCAACTTTATTTTGATGCAAAAAAAATTCTTCAAACAATTCTAAGAGTGACTGTAAAAAGAAATTTTCTAAAAAGGAAAATGGGGCTAAAAAGGTAAAAGCTCGATAGTGTCGATAGTGCTATCGATAGTTCTCCACCTCTATTATAAATAGCAGTAATATTAATAACAAAAAATATAAGAATTGATTTTTCATTTACATTGTTTAACATAAGTTATTTTCTTTAGACTTTAAACTTGAATGTGATCTTAAACTTAAATATGACTAGCGCCTTAGGAATCAAATAAATAAATAAAAAAATAATAATATTTCTATTTGCAATTAGACCCAATTAAGTTAAGAGTATATATAACTCATACTTGGAGTAGATGTTCAAAAGTCTTTGAAGAAAATAACTAGGGTTGAAAAAATACATACTTCGAAAAATCAAAAGCTCAAGTCGAGCATTCTTTTTGACTACCAATCGAGTTGATTGAATCGATTTTCATAAAAACAAATCGACAACTCACTGGAGCTGGCTTATCGTAATTGATTTAGCGAATTAATTTCAGTTAATTATGACAGAATTGAATTAAATTTTAAAACTGGAAATTTAAATTTCGTTGTTGTAAATTCGAATGCAAAATGAATTTAAAGGCCGAGCCATGATCAAAACGTCATTCCGCTTGGAAATCTCATTAGTTTTGGCAAAGTTATGAAAATCTATTTACAATTACTTAAATAAAAAAGTTTCTTTATAAAACTCGACATATCGGTTATATATGAATTTTTATTTATTTATTTTATTTCGATTTACAGTCTGTCAATCGTTTGCTTACATTGACATTTTTCTCAGTCATTGAGTCACATATTTCAGATGTAAATCTTTCATAGTTTAACTAGTGCTTAATTCCCCGAATTGCTATCGTTGTTGTTGTTGTTGTTGTTGCGAGTACTAAGGTCATTGTTAGTAAGCTGGCAACAGGGCTTAGCACTTACTCATCAGCTTTTCACTTCCATTTTCATAATTTAATTGACAGCTTGACTTGACTCTTATTTATGTAGGCATAAATTCCAAGCATATAGAACACCAAATCTCTAGAGTTCATATTTATTTTAGCAGTTAAGTCTCTAAACACGCATATGTAAAATTCCAAAAGATTGTATAAGAGAGCACAGTTGTCTTAATAACCCAATGATCGGAAATACCTGACCATATTCTCAGTCTGTGCAAGTGTCTATCTAACATATCCACGTCCAAGTCTAGATTTTCCTATGAATGCCAATTCCATGAATAGACTCAGCGCCAGTCGCTAGCTGAATTACAAAATATTTTGTTGATTAGTTAGTTAACATGTTAATTACAAAAGCGACAAGAATGCGCCCCAAGCGAGTAGATCAAATTTAATTATATACCCAGTAGATATACGATTGTTGAAACAGGGTTGCATAATATTGTGACAGAATGTATGAGTTATCTACATTTTTAAGCTCTTGATTTCTGCAGGGTATATAAAAGTATCTTCCTCTCTAGGTTAGTCTCATATTTTGAGTATCTCTATTTATCTTTCTATATATTTCTCCTCTACTCTCTTTTCATTTGTAATTTTTATACCCTGTGCCCATTGAAAATGGTCAATAAGGGTATATTAGATTTGTGTGATGTATGAAACAGGCAGAAGGAAGCATCTCCGACCCCATAAAGTATATATATTCTTGATCAGCATCAACAGCCGAGACGATTGAGCCATGTCCGTCTGTCCGTCCGTCTGTCCGTCCGTCTGTCTGTCCGTCCGTCTGTCTGTCCGTCCGTCTGTTTGAGACAGCCGATCTCAGAAACTATAATAGCTAGAGACTTCAAATTTGGTATGTAGGTTGCTGGATACCGGACCCAGATCAAGTTTGATTTTAAGTTTGGATCGGACCACTATATCATATAGCTGCCATAGGAACGATCAGTCGAAAATCAAGTCTCAGTATGAAAAACTTTTTTGTTGTTTAGATAACTGAACCAAACTGACAGAATATGTATATGAGATGGTCCCAACCAATATTCTATTTTATGGAGACTGGCACAGGGTATCCTCCAGTAGAGCAAACTCGACTGTAGCCGCGCCCACTTGTTATTTTTTCATTTGTTATTTTTTATAATTTTTTGAAAACTGTTAAAAATTAATATTTTAACCCCTTTTAACCCCTTTAGCAATTTTAAATTGAGAAAAAATTTGAAAAATAGACTTTTTTTAAAATTCAAAATTTTCCATGGTTACTTAATGGGTTAAAGAAATTTTTGTATCATTCGAACGGAATTTAAGTGAATAAAAGATCAATATAAGAAACCCGCATCAAGACATCTTTATTATACGCAAATTTGAAAATTTATGGTGTATGAAGACATTAGTGGCTCACTGTACATATTTCCCCTTACGCAACCAAAAAAGATCATCGAATCAGTGGAAGAAGTTCAATTTGGGTGGTTTCATAAAACTGGACCACTTTGAAAATGTGCCAAGCCCATTGATTAACTAGTCTGTTAGTAAGTTTAAAGTTTATGAAATGGAATTGAAATTGAAAGCGAGCTGAGTTGAATTGAGTTGAATTTGATTACTGCGCCATCGATTGCATATCAACTCGATCGACTTATCGCCAGCAAACTCAAGGCTCAATTTTATGGATGAAACTGGCCCCAAAAAACTAAATGCGTCGCAATATATGTATATAATAAAAACACAATACATATTAGTGTATGATTATACTAGTTAGTATATGCATACATATATAGACTTGTTGTTAGTTCTTGTTGATGTTTATTTCGAAAACGCAATAACAAATTGCGTTCTATTCGCGTTCGCTTCGGTTTCGAATGCCCTTTTTCAATTATCGTGTGCGCTCTGGCTTCGAACTTTAAACTGGGCCCAGACACCTGTTCTCTGCTTTTTTGTTACCAAATTAATTGGGGGGGACCTAAATCGTTTTTAATCAACTTAGAGAGCGAAAGAGAAAGGGCAGAAGAAAGGGCAGGAGAAAGGGAACAAAAAAGAGGTATTGCATTGTGTGTTGCACTTGATCCCAAGCAAAGTGTGGTGTTTAGTGGTGCTCAATTTCATGCGTTCATACCTTTATTGTGGACACGCACCGCTGATCGAGTCATGGGCCAACAGTGGCCAACAGTGGCCAAATGGTCAACGGGCTTTAAGCCACGAGCCACGCATATTGAACAACTTCCGCTTCATGTTTGGGTCGCTGGCGTTTAATTGCCGAGTTAACCCATTGCACATAACACTCTGGCTAATTACCAATAACCGACACATGTTCCTCTATCTACCTGCCAATCGATATGAAACTTATGTATACATAAGTATATATATGGTAATACTATGATTCATCATCAAGTGAATTTATCGATTCTTAACATCGACTTGATCAACGCAAAAGTTGTGATCGAAACCGTTGAATCCCTTTATAAAATTCTATGAAGCTTTTATTTATAAAATAAAATAATTTAATTTGAAAAGTTTTCTGATCGTAGCCTGAAAAGAACTGATCGTACTTAAGTACATCCGTACCACAAGAATCTTTATCATTAAACTATTTTGGAGTAAAATAAATTATCTTCAATATGAGATCTCCGAATCTAACAGATTGTCACATGGAACCGTTTCATGATTTTATAAATCCTCAATAGAATCAATATAGCACTCTAATAATTGCCTCCAACCTTAGATCTTTTAAATCAGTGATTAAAACCCTAACCGAAACCGTAATCTTTAACCGGTAAAAACCGATTGAAGTTGAAAAATTTTCATTTGACCGAAACCTAAAAGCCGAAACTCTGTAAACCGAAATAACCGTTTAATAACCGTTTCCTTTATATGGGTTAATAACGGTTTTCATACATTCAAAAAAATAATTATTTCTCATTTTTATTTATGATTTTTATTTTGATCTTTTATTTGTTATATTCAAGATCGAATTTTCATGGCACTGAATAAGCGCAAATAAAATAAATTTGTTAAATGAAATATTAAAATTTTTAAAATGCAACTAAACTACATCAAACTGAAAAATATGTGAAATTCATGTGTGAATGAAACATTGAGAAAGTAATTCTTTTTCATTAATATTATTATATTATTACCGGCATACCATACCGGTATTTCAAAACCGAAACATACAAAAACCGGTTCACCGTTACGAAACATTTATTCAAAGATTTTGCGTAACCAATAACCGAAAACCTAAATGCGAACAAATCCGAAACCGTAACTGAAACTGTTTTTAATCAATGCCAAAATTGCAATTGAGTTTATTTCAAAAAAAAAAACATAGCTGATCATAGAATGTGATTGTGATCTTTACCAATGAATCAAACTTTATGATCGCTGTAATCAGTCAGCTTAATGCTGAAATGCTGTGGATGGAATCTGCTCATTAAATGCATCTAAAATTTAATTCTTGTAACTGACCCGCGATCGTCAGATGTACGATCTTCATTTGTAGCCCTTGAAACGCTTGAATCCAAATATAATATATCTCCGAAATCATTTAATGTCAAGTGCGTTTGCGCTGTTCCCTTTTCCCACAACAATATTGCTGATTGTATGATAGTTTTCGATATTTAGATGTGTGTATGCGATGACAGTTGGTCCCGTATTAATTTATGTGCGCACATCAATCGGACATTTTGGGATCATTCAGTTGGCATTCAGTGAACTGCCGTGATGTTAGCATTTTGTCAGTGTCATGCCACATAATTGTTGTCACTTGGCCATCATCCTACGCAGTGCGACACGCAGCTAACTTGGCTTCTACCTGAGCCAATTTCATTTCTATTTCTGTCTCTACACTCATTCCCATACCCATACCCATACCCATACTCATACTCATTCCCATACCCATTCATCCAAACAGTTGAAAAACTAAAGCGTTCGGTAAGTTCCACGAATTTGCCTTAAGTAGCTAACTTAACTACCTGTCGAATTTGTCGAGTACACTGAAAAAAATGAATACGCTGTAAGAAAGAAAAGCGTATAAAATAGTAAACGAGATGGTAAGTAGAATATAACAAGAAAAAAAGGGAAGAGCATCCAAAAAATATATTATAATATCATTATTAGAGAAAATATTTTTATTTTATTTTCGTAATTACTTTAATTCCATAACTATTAATAAATAATCAAATAAATACCATAACACGAATATTATATGCAAAGAAAATTATGTAAAGAATAAAAATAATTCAAATTAATTTATTAAAAATAAAAAGTAGACATCTGTTTAAACATTATGCTTGCAAAGTTAATACCAGTTTACTCATCCTACCATATTCTCTACTAGAGTATTTAAAAGATGGCACACTAATACTAAGCAAAATAAAAGGAAGTAACTCTATGAAAATCCGAAATTAAAAATCCAACTAAATCAATAATAAATTTTAATTTATTTTATTTAATATACCCGTTACTTTAAAATTAAGTAAAAGGGGATATTGTATGGAACAGGGAGAAGGAAGCATCTCCGACCCTATAAAGCATATATATTCTTGATCAGCATCAACAGCCGAGTCGACTTAGCCACGTCCGTCTGTCCGTCCGTCCGTCTGTCTGTCCGTGTGAGGGCCTAGATCTCAGAGACTACAAGAGCTGGAGCAACCAAATTTGGCACACAGACTTCTATAAGCCCCACTCAGATCAAGTTTGTTTCAAAATTTTGCCACGCCCCTTTCCGCCTCCGTAAATCGCGAAAAGTTACCACTGTTATTACCTATGATCCTACTAATTCGTAACAAGATCGGACAAATGGAAAGGTGGTATGACTTTTTTTTTTAGGTGGTAATGGCTGATTAATATTTTTTAAGTTTTCTGTAAGTGCGTAAAAGCAAGCAATAAAAAATAATTTGAATTTATTTAAATAAGTAATGGGTATCCTATAGTCGGGCGCTAGACTACAGCCTTTCCCACTTGTTTTTACTTATATTATTTAAGCTTAGAATTAATCCTAAATTACAATGTGGCTTACAGCCAGAGCAGCGCCTCAAAATATATGAAATAAAATCAAAAATGGCATTCGATGGCAACTACAATATTGAACTTGAACTTGTGCTGGATTTCTCTCAGTGCAGGCGTACGCATTTCCGCACAGATTGAAGAACTGTTGCTGCTGCTGCTTTATCTGCATCGCTAAGCGAGGGGCGTCCAGTATCTTATCAGCTGCCACTGACAGCGCCAATTAGCTGAAGGCCGTCACCATCACCATCAACACTCTTTCCCTCCCCGCCCCAAAATCTCGCCACTCTCTATTTGCCAAAAAAAAAACAAAAAAAGCAAAATAATCAAAATAAAAATCATTTCTTTTATTTAGTCAATTGCAATTTGTGTCGTTGTCTTCCTGCTGATCTCCTGTTTTTTTATTATTATTCTTTTGCGCGCTGGCGCCAGCTGTTATCAGGGGGCGTGGCCCGCCTTGCCGCACCCACCCCCTCTGGCATTACCCCAAAAGCAATTTAAGCGTGCGTAATCGACGTCCATGAACAACGAAATTAAACATAAATTTTATAAAACACAAAAAAAAAAAATAAATAAAGAATGGAAAAGAAAGAAATACTAGAAATGTAGCAACAAAAAAGTATACAAAAACTGTTGGGGAAAAAAATCAATTAAATGAAATTTATAAGCGCAGCCAGCTAGCAGACCTCCCCCTTCCCCCTACTCCCTACTGACCCACCCTCCTTCCTTCTAGCCTCCTGCCATTCTCCACACAAGTCTCTCCAAGACTCAAGCTACAAATGCGCGACGCTATCACTGACCTTGCCAAAACTTTTTATATGCACAAGCACAGATACATACATACATACATACATACATACAGATACAGATACAGTATGTAGATAGGTGTACATTCTTACTACGTCTGGACGCCCTTGCGTGCGGGGTATATTAGTTGGAATATGTAGTGTGTACGCAGCCAATAAATGTCATTCTATAATCCAAGTTTAAAATTCTTAATTTAGCACTCGGCATTAAAAAAGTTAATACATTTCACCAAACAAGTTCTTATATTTGCGGAGGAGGCATTTAAAAATCGTCCTTAGATCCAGTATTTCGTACTATGATACCAAATGGAATTGATTTTATTCAAGAATCCCGTAGTTTATCAGTTGGCTACATATTTTTTTTTACCGAAAATTCCAAAAGCCAAGGGCGAAATCTTAAAGTTGTCATAAATCTGCAGGTTTTTCAATAATAGTTGTTTTTTGTTATTATAGAATACATTTTCAGGCTTCAAATTACAAAATCATAAAGGCTTTACGGTGCTTCGGTTGTTCATGGCCGAGCCTAATCAATGAACTCCACTTTTTGCCTCTTAATTTCAATAATTCTTGTAAAAAAGGGTATTTTCAATGGCCAAAAAAGTGGGCAAAACGGTCGTCTGAGTGTTTAGCACTTATCTCATCTTAAACTTTGTTTCATTTTCTTTTATTTAAGATAAAAACTGTATCAAGAAGATATTTAATATATATTGATAATTTGAAAAAAAGTGTGTGTAAAAAGTGTAACGTCCGCAACAGACAAAAACTAAGATTTTTAATTAACGAGACTACTTATCTTAATTTTTGATGCTGGATTGACATGGTCAAATATTCCACTTAATTTTTTGTATTTGAAAATTTTTTGTTTATTTTGCAAAATTCACTAAAAAATGTGCAAATGCACGTTAACTTCAAATTGACTTTCATTCTTTGTAACGTCCGTAACGGAACTTTCAGCAAGCCTAATTTTTTTCAGAAACAGTAAGGCTTTTATCTTAAAATAGGTTTAAGAGTACTCACAATGAAATGCATTTTCCAGCAAATTTCGTTTAAATTAAATATTAACAAATGCGATTAGCAATTTTTCAAACTAAGAACCAAATTGTAGTTTTTTTGTTTAGTCAAAACAATTCAAGAAAAGAAAAGTGAAAACAATATAGTTTACTCATCAAAACCAAATGGCATTAAACATTTGAATATTTATATATTTTGAGCAAATCAAAATTGGTGTACAGCTGTGTGCTCTGATCTTAGAGTACTTGATATTCGATTGATCACAGTTCAATTTTCTTGGCAGTTTCGTTTTCTGATGTGGCGCAGAGTTTGAAATCAAATTAGAAAATCAAATACTAAATTTTTCAAATTATGCGCATAGCCAAAGGGGCGGGGGGAATGGGCAACGCCAAGAGCAAACGAAAGGGAAAAGGGGAGAGAGAGTAGAGAGTAGAGGAGGCAATTGAATTCAGTATTCGCCAGGGGAGCAAGCTCACCTACTTTTTAATACTCTATACTGACAATAGGTGTGTGAGTGTTTGTGATTGTAGTTGTAGTTGTTGTAGTTGCTGAATGTTGCCAAGTCGCGACTCTGACGGCTTCAACGCTTATCAAACACGGAAGTTTTGCCGCAGCTAACAAACTACGCACAACACACACACACACACACACATACACACACACACACATACACAACACACATACATAAGCTTGAGCTATTTTTTTTTTGCCATTTGTTTAGGTTTTTTATTTTTTCTTTTGTATTTTTTTCTTGAGACTTTTAAATTAAACAGAGTGTGTGTGTGTGTGTGTGTGTTTAGCGCATATGTAAATTAACTTTTATTTGATGCAGATACATATGTGCATAGATACATAGATACATGTTTTGGGCTTAGCATTAGCTTTCGGTAAGAAGATCATGTCAGATCAATTCAAATCTAGAGCAAACCAACACACAGATACATGTTTGCACATGTGTGTGTGTGTGTGTGTACATCTCACATCAGCCTATCTAACTATTTAGAAAGCTATGACTAACAACACTTATAAATCAACTGCCTTATATTTGCCTAGATACATTTACAGATAAACGATTTGATTTATTTAAACTTTGCTTTGCGTTTCAAGCATGTTTGCAATGAACCAACTATAAATCAGCCTATATAGAAATTTTCATTTTATTTTATTTTATTTTTGCTCAATGTGGGCATAACATTAATTAAATTGGAAATCAAAATTAGTAGCACAGCTTAAAATAATTAATCATATTTTAATTAAGACCAAATTAATGTTATATATTAAGTAGTATTTAGTAATTCAGAAAGATCGCTAAAAAAAACCATTTAATTTAGAACTATTAAGTTATGTTATAAAAAGCCAGCTTCATTTAGTTAAGTTAATTAACTAAAGTAACAAGTGAAATAAACTTGTAATGAAATAATTAAAATTTTATTTCATTTTCAAGTACTTCAAATGCTTTTCAATTTATTTCATTCACATTTAAAGCACTTGAAATGATAATAATTTGCAATCAAAGAATTTCTCATTATTAAACTATTTTCTATTTAAAAGTTTCGCTTTTTTCAGGTGATATCATCGCCGTTGTCTTTCTTATTTTTTTTTTTTTTTGTCTTCTTCTTCGATTCAATCATCAATTTCTTCCTTTGCCGTTTTGTCTTTTGCTTTTTGGTTCACAACTCTCAATAGACTAATTCGTTGGCACTTCAAGGGCATTCAAACTTCAGCTACCCATTGAGGGCATCTTCTTATTATTTATTTTGTATACCCTGTACACATAGCTAATCGGTAACAGCGGGTATTATAATCCATACAACATTTGCTTGAATTTCTGTTTATAATCACAAGACATAATGAATGAATAATGAATAACAATTTAAGAGTAATTTTACACATTACATGTTTGATTATTAACACAATCCAATACGCAATTCTATTATCTCAGTTGCTTTAAATCTAGTTGAAACTTTTTAAAGGCAAACAATAAAATTGTTGTCGCAAGTGTTGTTTTCAATATATTTCCTAAAACGTATTTGTATTTATTAGTTAGTGCAGCAATTTTGCTCTGTATTATCTAAAACTTATACTGCAATTTTTTCTATTTAATGTATTTTGAAAGTAACAAACTTTTTTTTACTAAAATTTACTTTTAATTTTAATAATGTTATTATATTATATATATTATTATATATATTATATTCTTTATGTTGTTCCATTTTACTTCATAAATTTATATTCCCAAAAGTAGATTCACAAATCATAATAGTCAAAGTAAGACAGTGATATAGAGAGAGAAAGAAATAAATAAGTTTATACTATATTTTTGATAAATGATATTTTTCATAGCGTCATACTCGAATATTTAATAGTATCTTTTAACTGCATACAGGGTATCTGCTGTTCGAGCACTTACAACTAGAGCATTTTTTACTTGTATTTTTTTTTACTCTTAATTTTTTTGCTTTTTTTTCGGTGCTCTTTTCATTTAAGTTTTTTCTCCGACGCGATTTCATATTGCGTATCTTTTGCAGACTGCGTAGCTCGTTTGTTGCCATGCGATTCGAAATCTGCTCATGTGACGACTGACAACAACAACAAAAACAACAATAATCATAACAACAAATTCAAACAGGCGATACAACAACAATAGTATGATCCATTACTTGATCTCTTTGTTGTAATAGGATACGTTCCAAATCTGGTTAAAATACAGACAGAAGACATACGATGCGATGCGACTCTCTACTTATAGTATTTGTGTAGTTCTCTCAAGCAGGTGCCCACAGTACCGTTCGGTTCCCACAGCCATAAAATATAAACATAATATTAAGAAGAAGAAATAAACCGAAAACCGAAGCGGAAATCTTCAGCTGATCAACAGATATGCACCTTGATATTGCGACTTATCTGATTCAACAAATGTACATATCAGTGTTGGCCGGTTGAGCCAAAAAACAAGACAGAAAACGGACAGATTTTTTTTTAAAGGGCAACAAATCTGGACAAACCATATTTTCTTATTAATACATATAAAAATAATTAAAAATAAAATCATAGCTTTAAAAATTACTACAATATTGAAAGTATTAGCTCTTTATTAGCCAGTAAAATATTTTCCACAGGAAATGCATCAATTTTTTTTTTAAATTTCAAAGATATTCGACGATCCGAAAATGAATATATTAGATGACGCTTAGATGTATTTGATAAATTCTATGAGCGACTTAGAACATTAAAAAATAGGATAAATAATGCATAAAGTAAAACTAAATAAAATAAATGAATTTTTTCCGGATAGGGGACGTTTTAAAATTTTTGCGGAAATCGCAGTTCCAAAAGGGACAAATTTGTCCTCAAAAAGGACAAATTGGCAACACTGGCTCATATATTTATGCGTTCTTATCTCTCGCTCCCTCCCTCCCTCGCTCTCTCCGCTCTCACTCTCACTTTCTAATTTCGTCCCATCAACTGCAACTGATCCTCGAAAAATCCACTTAAGGACATGTTTCTGTCTTTTCCAGCCATACAATCTTGACCCTTGTCTATTTTCTAGTTACAGGGAAAATTCGTCAGTCTCAACATGTGTCAATACATTTTGCGAGTACTATAGATACTTAATATAAAATCTCAGTGACTATAAAAAAAGCATACACAAGCTCGTTTTAGAAGCTTGTCCAATATTTAAGACACAAAAGGTCCTAGAAAATAATACCGATTTTTAATAGAAAATATATTTGCTATGGAAATTGACAAAAATTGTATTTTGAAAAATTCCGCCTGGTTCGCAATAGAGATTATCTACTTTCTACCATACTTGGCTTAATCCAAACGGCTTGAATGGTAAGCTGGATATTTAGTTGGGAAAGCCTTAATCCGTTTGGCATTGTAGGGTATTTCAACTACCTGGCAGCTTCAACAGTACTATATGTAAGTTTTCTTACACTATAATTTAAGCTAGTGAGGTAAAGATATTCGATACATCGATGAGTCTTTTTGAGTATAATTATTTTTTTTAATTAAAAATTTGAAAACTCTGCGTCTTTGCAATTTATTAGAATTCTTCTTTAAAATTCATTATCTGTTTGTAATAAATATTATTTAATACAAGCAATAATTTCATAAGAATTACCTTAAGTGTGAATTATACATATATTGAAAATTGCATTTTCTTTAATTTAAATTTTAATTATTATTTAATACTTTTCAGGGACCGAAATTGTTATGAGTAATATAAATAAAAATTACTTTTAATAATTACTTAAAATAATTACTTTATAAATCATAATTAATAATTACTTTTGATTAAAAAAATAAAAAGCACAAATAATTTTTACAATTGATTTTTAAATAATAATATCCATCAAAAATAATAATTAAATTAGATTTTTTATTAAATTAGTCTTTAATAATAAAAATACTGATTTTTATTTTTGCAGTTTTTACAAGAGTTATTCAAAATTTTATGAATACAAATATTTAGGAACTTTTATTTTCGATTAAAAAAAAAAAGTTTCGAAAGAGACAAATGCAGAAATACTGTTTTTCCAAAAATTTGATGTATTTTAAACAAAAATCTCATTAGTCCTTATATGTGATTTTTTTAGATGAAATTTTGATCAATAACAGTTATTTTCAGTCTCTGATACTTTTATTTGCAATGCCAAATTTAAATATAAATATAAATACATACGTTTAAAAATTAAAAAAAAAAATATAATATAAAAAATCGCTGAATTTGTACAAATTAATCAATTAATCGACAATTTGATGTTTTCATTTTAATAAATGCGATGTACAGTTTGGATGAAACTCAGTATTTTGAGCAACACTTTATATTCGAATTAGGCTTAGATAAAAGAACCTTAAAAACGGGAATGGAAGTGGGAAAAGGCACATTTGTGATGCTTAGATGAGGGAGGACGGAGGAGGGAGGAGGAGGATAAGGATTGGGGAGAACAACTGTCGCAAGGAAGAAGCATTCGGGCAGGACCATTAAATATGTCAACGAGTGCTCGTAAATTTGATGAATGTGATGAGTGTGTGTGTGTATTCATGTGTGTGTGTGTGTGTGTGTGTCTCTGTTTGATGGATTGATTGATATTGCCGGCCCAAAAAGTCTACTGAGCTGTTTAGCCTCCCTCCTCGAAGTATGTGTGGCATGAGGCCAACTGCCGCAACCGGCAACAGGCAACAGACAACAGACAAGAGGCTGCAACAGATTGCGGCAAGCCGGCTTTACTTGCAACAGCAACAGCAACAACAACAGCAACAACAACAGCAGCAACACAAGAAGTTGTGATTGCGTGTGGGCCATGGACCAAAAAACTCATAAATGTGGCCCAGCTAATGAGGGCTAGTAAATGTGGCTTGTAATAGGCACAAAACCTAATAACAGTTCAAAGGCAATTTGCCACAGTTACAGCTGCAGATACACACACACACACACACACAGACACACACACACGCACACACACACACATACTGATATGCACAGTAGCTGGGTTGGCAATTATGTATGTATATGCAGACATATGGCCAAGAAGACCAGTGTTGCCAACTTTTGTGAAGCAGAGAATACTGCTTTTAGCGGGAAAAATAATTTTATTATAAATTTATTAAATTAAATGTATTTATGTATAAAAGCAAGTGAAAAAGTGGCTACAGTCGAGCTCCCGACTATAGGATACCCATTAGTTATTTAAATAAATTTAAAATATTTTATGTTGCATGCTTTTGGGCTCTTACATTGCTTGAGACTTAAATCAGCCATTACTACCGTTATGGTTGCCGATCTTATTGCGATTAATTACCAAAAAAAATGCGATTTTCGCGATTTGCGGAGGCCGAAAGAGGCGTGGCAAAAATTTGAAACAAACTTTATTTGCATGGGGCTTATAGTCACTGAGATCTAGGATCTAACACGGACAGACAGACAAGGCCAAATCGACTCGGCTGTTGATGCTGATCAAGAATATATATACTTTATAGGGTCGCAGATGCTTCCTTCGCCCTGCTACATAAATCTGAGCTGATCGTTCGAATTGCCTTAAGATATCTTCTTGAGAGACTAGTTTACATCTGATCTAGTTTGCGTCCTGATCAAGAATATATTATAAATGGTATAAAATATAATTGAGGGCGTCTGCCACGCCTCCTTAAATGCGTTAAACATTTCGTGAATAACGCTCAAAAACAAAAAAAGGCCAGATTTGACGTTAAAATGGCTGTTGTGGCAGCACTGGCCGAAGAGGGCTGGGTCCAGAAAGATGTCAGCCTGCCACCTTGCACCTTTCCCTGGCCGTTGGCTAAGCCGACTCACTGCAAATGCCTCAGTGTATCCGATAGATACATAGATACATAGGCATGTATTACGCACACATACATACATAGGTACAGGCATTGGCCGTACTATAAATACCACTCTTTTGCTATTTCTATCGCAGTTCTCTCTCTGTGTCTATGTATATGTGTAATAGATACATTTGTGTGTGAGTTTGTGCCATTTGCTCAGCCTTTTGCCGTTTGCCGTTTGCATATCTGCGTATCTGCGTATCTCTATCTATTTTTTGATTTTGCATTTGTTGTAGCGCTATTTCGGTATCCTCTCGATATGTATATATGTATTTCAGAGAACGCGACAACGCATTGTATTTGCATATGAGTGTGAGTTTAGTGCGCAGTCAATGCAAGTCGACTTGGACAGACGCTACCACACATGTATCTCATAGATACAAATGCTCATTTTATTGTTTTCAGCATTTCTTTTGTATTTCAAAATAAATATTTCAAATTTGCCACAAATTCCAATTCAATGCGTTTCGAAATGTTTGCAAAAGTTGTGCGAACTGAATTTAGTTTTTGTGCTGCTTGAGATTTAGCTTCGATTAACTTTTGAAAATATATTCGTGTTTATAACTATCTGTTTTAAAACAGAGTAATTAAGTTCACAATTAATAGAGGTTTATCTATCTAAATTTGTTTGATTTGAGAGAAACTCTTTGAAAATATTGATAGCAATTTCCAGTTAAAATCTTTAGGACATTTTCCGCATTAAACGATTTTAAAGCATTAATTTTCTATTTACTATATTTATTATTTATATTTCAACTAGAAAGATTAAGATTTGCAAAAATATTATTTTTATTTAAGTAATTTAATTAGACAGCTCTTAAAATAGGTAGCTAATTTAATGCTATATTTAATAATTAGTCTTTAAAAGTATTTTATAAAATAGTTGAGCATTTTTACAGCTGGCCCAATCTTTAAGTATCTGTTTATTTATTATGCCTTCGACTTTTAATATGCCCATTAAAACGATGTGCAAAAAAAAAGAAGAGAAAAAGCTTGGGAAATGTAGAAGGAAGCGAAGCAAATGGGAAGGAATGAAACGTGCGTAGCTTTTTAGAAAATAGGTCAAATCTATTTCGGGCTGTCCATTTTATAAAATCACAACAACAACAACAACAAACTAAATATCAATAAAATAAAAATAATGAAAAACAGCAAACGGTTTTCGTTGGCTTCGCCTTCCTGTTTTACTATTTTGCCTTCTCATTTTTGTTGCTCTTGTTGTAGCTATTTATTTATTTGGCTCCTGAGTTTCGATTTCGTTGTGCTTTATATTATAATTGATGTTGTTGCTTTTATTTTTGGTTTCTTTTCTTTTGTTGGCACCTTTTGTTGTGGAAAATTTTTTGGCGCGCTGATCTCATGGCAGGCAAAATTGAGATAAACTAGCTGAAATTTGTTGCCAGGTCGCCAACAACGGATGATGATGATGTGGATGAGTCCATAATGTTGTATCTATAGGTTGGCACAGTTGCAGCAGCAGCAACAAAAACAACAATAAGCCATAATTACAGCGCGTCTAGGAAATCAAAGTCGAAGTTGAAATCGAAGTTGATATCGGTTTTTGGGTACGAGTATCCTCCCCCAAAAAGCATATCACTGAAAATCCTTTGATTTATTTGCCGCCTGGTACAACCCTCAAAATCAAATCTCAGACGTTGTAACTGTATCTGTGTGTGTATGTGTATGTGTATGTGTATGTGTATGTGTGTATCTGAACATAAGTATCTGCAGATGGTTTTGCTGCTCAGCTGTGCGTCAATCTTATGATTAATGATTCACGTGAGTCTGACTAAACTTTTCCTCAAAATACTTACTACAGCGAAAGTTCCTTTACCTCAAACTCATATACACACACACACACACACACACACACACACACACACACACACACACACACACACACACACACACACACACACACACACACACACACACACACACACACACACACACACACACATGCCCTCGATTACACACACAACAGCTGCTGTGGGAACACGTTAGAATAATTGTCTCATAGATTATTCGTGTAAGTACAAGTATTACAGGATGTCAAAGCCCAAAACGAAGATGAGGCCAAAAAACTAATGGAAAATTAACGTCAATTGAATACCCTGAGAAAGGGGATAAAATAAAATTTGACACATTCAGACTTGACTTGTAATTCATTCGAGTTCTGTCTGTTTTTGCTAATTTCTTAAAACAATTTTTAAATAAACACTTGAATTTTTAAGTATTCGTGAAATTTATTGAATTAGTTTGCAGTCTGAAAGAAAGTTCTAACACAGTCGATTACGAAATATCCTGGAATTTTCAAGTCAAAAAATCTTGACAATATATTTAATTAAAATTACAACAACATTGTAAGAAGACATTCTAAAAATGTCAAGCTATTTTAAATCGAGCTAAGTAAAAAACTCAATTTAAAATTATTGAAAAAGAACAAAGAAATGGGTAGAAAACAAAAATTTAATTTTGTTGCCTTGTGCTATATTAGAAATACTGACCGAAAAATAACACTAGAATACAAGTTTTTTTTTTTAATTCTAGTTTTACCATCTCATCGATTTTTGAATTCCTGAAATTTTCAAGACAATTTACATATCTTCACCTATCTACAAAACTATTGATAGTAGAATTTTTGTTTTCCAAAATCTATTTATTAAATAATTTAAAAATTTAATAATTTAAAAATATTTAAAGGCCAATTTTAATAACTTTACTTAGTACACGTAAAAATCAAATTGCTAAATAAATGAAAAATTTACTTAAGAAAACGGATATATGTTATGTATCTTTAAGTATCTCTGTGTAGTATTTTTAGGCCTTTCAGTTGCCAAATCCCATGTGAATATTTAGAACGAGTTAGCATCGAGTTAGCCGAATTTTTTTTGTACTCTGACCAAACACGAAAAAAGGAAGAAGAGAAAAACTCTGATTTTTTTTTTGTTGTTTTTTCCTGTTTGGCTTTTATTTTGTGGTAGACAAAGTTGACTTTTATTAATGTTTTGGGGCAAAACAGTTGCAATGCTGGAAATGTTGCTACTACTTTTTGGTTTCATTCAAGACAGGAAGGACAGGAAATGCTTTCAGGACAAATTCCACTTGTCATGGTGTTCTCAGTTCTCAGTTCTTTAAGCTGTCTCTGTTGCCTGTGACAATTGAAATAGAGTTTGACAGACTCGTACTTGGAACTACATACACACACACACACACACACACACACAGCTGCATTTGTAGTAGGTAATTCTATAAAAATAAGAAGAAGAAGATGAAGAAGGAGCGGCAGGTGCTTCGTCCTGTGTGACAAATCGCATGACAAGTCAAGAAATCAAGAAATCAAGAAAATCCACATTTGTGAAAGAATTCAACGGTTTCATTGACTAATTGATGTCATTAAGTTACTTTACAGTTTTGTACTCGTATTTAAAGAATCGAATGAGTGTAAAGAATTAAAGTACGAACTGTACTTTGTTGAGAACCTTGCTGAACTACCGAACCCATCACTGGCAACTGAAAACTACTCGTATTCGTATGATCTTATCTGTGTGCTTCCTTCGATTGCACTTGCAATTGCAGTTGCCTTCCTTCTGGGAATTGCAGGCAACCTTATCATCGTCACTCCAGTTTTATGACCGTCCAGCGAAAGTGCCATAAAAACTGTGCATCCATAGAATTTCAACGCTGTGACAGTGTGCTGCCATAAAATATTCAAAGCTATGAGAGACGATGCGCTGAGAGAATTGAAAGTTAGTTGAACTAGCAAAAGAGATACAGATATTCAAACATATAAAAATAAATAAATAAATAAAGATATAGGTTTAGAAATTTATTTATTTTTTATTTATTAAATAATTAATTAAATTATTTATATATTTAATTATTAAAGTCAAATTCCAAAATTTTATTATAGATGATTTTAATTTAAAACAAATCTATATTCGATTAAAAAAATATGGATACATAATTCATCCAATTTTTTTGTTATAATCTAGAATATTATTTTATATTGATTTTGAAACAATAGAAAAATAATAATAGAATCGTTAGTCGTCGAATTTAGATTCTTTAAACATAAGTCATTTTATTTTCAAATTAATTTTTAGACCCTGTAAATCAGAACAATTATTATACTTTAGTCCACGGACTCAATTAACAATTAGAATTTACAGGTTATCAAAGCAACTGCCATTAATATACACATATACTTCTAAATCTTTTTTTAAAATTATAATTTAGTTTATGAGCACGTGTATCTATTATTATTTTAAACGCTTTTGTATCTTTTATTATTTAATACGGTATCTCCACCTATTTCTCTCAGTGCACAACACTTGCCAAAAGGGTTTTTGAGGAACTCTCTGTGCGGGGCAATAAAACGTATTCACTTGGATCGTTGAATGTATCTGCGAGTAAGTATCTCAAGTATCTGGGTAACTCGGATGCATTTAACGAGCGCGGGAAACTGACATCTTCATCATTGTCATTTGGCACCTGAATGACGCTCACCTGCTATTTTTTGTATCACTTTTATTTTTGTCACTTTGCGAGTGCACTCGGGTACTCGTTATTGTTATTGTAGTGAATCAGCCTGGCAATTATTATGAGTGTGTGTGTGAGTGTGTGTGAGTGTGCATAGAAAGTTAATTAGACACGTTGTTGGTGTTGTGACTACCGGGAAATTACCAAACGTATCGCAATGCGGCTGACTAATTGAGAGTCCCCCTGCCCCCTGCCCCCTGCCCCACACCTCTTTCCCACCCCCTCCCCCTGCTCGCAACAACCTGTCGAGTGGCAGTGCCAACTGCTGGGGGTTTTCATTTTCCACAGTGCCCACCTCGTCACTTGCCACTTCCCAGAGACATAGTTGTTTAATAAATTGAAGTTGAAATTGAAATTGAAATTGAAACATTTGCATGCCTTCGTATTTATTATCATTCGTTTGCGTCTTTTCAATAGGGGTTTTTATTATTACAATATTTTGATATGGCCCATAATGCATTTACAGTGTGTTTTGTAATCGAATGCAAATGCGGGTCGTTTCAATTTCAACTTTTAGGGCAATTTAAACGAATGCTACACACCCTCTAAAAAGCAATTAAATATTACGCAGATCATGATCAGCGAGACTTTCAATAGAATTTGTTAAATGTATGAGTATTTTGAGTTCTGGCTTAGTTCTTAATTAATTGCATTTATTTGAAGCTCTTATCATCTTTTTTTTTTTCAATTAAAATACTATACTAAATACCAGCAAGCTAACTAATTAATACTTAATAAATACCGGCAATATCTTAATGCTTTAGTTATCAAGTGTCTGCATAAACATCAGGGAAACTATATTAAAATATTTTATTTTTATTGAGATATTTAAGTAAACTTGGAGGATCTAGAAAATTAAGAAATGTTCAAAGAAATAATATAAGTTAGCAGATAATTATAAAAGTAACCATGGAGGACAGCAATGCGACTAAAATTAAATATGCTGTATTTAAAAGAAAAAAAAAACACGTTAACTGGAAAATAAAGAAACGAGACCAAAAATATTGTATGTAGAAAAAATACTGAGAAAAGTGACTATAGAGGACAGAAGGATAAGTTTAATAAAATAAAAGTGTGAAAGAAAGTACAAATAACTTCGAAATACAGAACATCGAGGACAACGTTTAGTAAATAAATTAATAAATCGCAGAGAATTTGTTCAAAGAAAGTAAATGAATTTGTAGAAGAGCAACTAAAATGTCAATTTAAGGGGGTGACCCGTGTGACGTCCGTTTTTTTTTTTACTGTTTTTCAGGAATTTTTTTTTAAGAGCGTTTAAAACTTAGAACTTTGAAATTTTGAACAATTTTTTATACCCGTTACTTATTAAGAATAAGTAAAAGAGGATGAAAGTCTATGTGTTTAACGTGAGCTCCTGCCGCATTGGCTTAATCTCACGGTGCAATCACTGGTTTGAATTAAGCGTCAATCACCGCCCTCTTGGATAATATCCGCAAGTACCAATTGCAGTCACTACTGTTTTGTCGTGAACTGCCTCCTTGGTGAGGAGCGAGGCCTACCTAATCCTCTGCCGGTCTATGGTGCGCGGCTCCCGGTTGTATAACGCAACTCCACGTCGAGCCTAAGCTATACCCGCATTTGGGCATTAACCACAGCCACCACGATACTCCCCCGAAGGGTCCGCAACCAAAGACCAGAACGGAACAAGTCCGTCGGCACCTGGTCACCCGTGGTACCAGAATTAAGCCTCTGGTCAGACCTCGTAACCCGAAGGCTACTACCAATTTAAACAAGTAAAAGGGGATATTGTATTCGTTGCAATGTACGTAACAGGGAGAAGGAAGCATCTCCGACCCTATAAAGTATATATATTCTTGATCAGCATCAACAGCCGAGTCGATATAGCCATGTCCGTCTGTCCGTCCGTCTGTCCGTCTGTCCGTCTGTGTGAGCGCCTAGATCTCAGAGACTATAAGAGCTAGATCAACCAAATTTGGGACACAGATTTCTGTAAGCCCCACGCAGGTAAAGTTTGTTTCAAAATTTTGCCACGCCCCTTTCCGCCTCCGTAAATCGCGAAAATCCACCACACGCACAGTTTTCAAGATATTAAGTTTTTTTAAACGGTGAACGTTAGCTACTGTTATTACCTATCATCCTACTGAATCCCAACGAGATCGGACAAATAGAAATATGTAATAACGGGTATCCTATAGTCGGGAGCTCGACTATAGCCTTTCCCACTTGTTTTCTTATGTAAAGTCAAAAAATTAAGTTTTTTTCCGTGTGTAAAGTGTTTCTTGATAAGCTGAATGTTTTTTTTGTGTCCGGGACTATCGAAGACTATCGATAGCACTATCGTCGACTATCGTTGACTATCGATGGTTTTGAAATTACTATCGTCGGCTGTCAATGGCGCCGACTATCGATAGTTCTCCACCTCTAGTCTGTACTTAACAAAATACTGAATACTCTGATAAATTAAATCATTTTTGAACAAAAACCAAGTAGTATCTGAAAGAAATAATTTTATAAATCTTTTATACAGTTTTTACGCAACTTGACTGCATTGAATATTGTTTAAATTTGATGTAGTATTTGTATATTTATATCGAAAAGTGTACGAGATTTGCACATTTTGTTGCAATTAGTATGTTTAAGGTGGATCTGTTTCGACTCATAATTGGCAAGGACAGACGCCAGAGCTGCTCGTTGCCCAACGAGCGAATCTGTAAATTCTGGCAACTCCTGACCGAGTATTCCCCCTGTCGATCGGAGATCTTTCCGTTCATCTATTGGATTGTGCTGGGCATCAGCATCTTCGGCGCCTATTGCAGTATCTGGGAATATGCGCATCTCTATTGGTTTCCCAATTGCATCGTTCACATGACGCGACCCCGACATTTCAATGTCCTCTCCAATGCGGCGTTGCGGAAAGCGCGACTCGTTGGCGCCTTGATCATGTCCTATGTCTGGATACTGCTGGTCTATGCCCTGATCAGCGTGAGTACATGACTTGTCTCAATTATCATCGTGTTGATATTCTAGAAATTAATCTGCAATCAAATTAAAGTTATTGAATTTTCAATTAAAAGCTTAACAAATTCTAACCGAAATAAT
The DNA here is from genome assembly GCA_963924055.1 of Drosophila limbata. Classification (NCBI taxonomy): domain Eukaryota; kingdom Metazoa; phylum Arthropoda; class Insecta; order Diptera; family Drosophilidae; genus Drosophila; species Drosophila limbata. Next base: position 24,420,241 of record OZ001351.1, read on the forward strand.
TGATAGTTTGAATAGCTAAAATAAAAAATTATTAACTTTAATGTTTCCTAATATTATAAGATTTGTTCTCAATTTGCTCAAAATTAACAATAACAGATTGGGAAGTCAATTAGGAGCTGCATATATAACAGTCTTAAAATATAGTGACACAATTTAATATTTTATAGCATGTTTATTATTCTATACCTAAGTAAAGCAGCTGTACCAAATTTCATCAACATAGCTTAACGGATAGTTCAGTTCAGTTAGACAGTTGACTTGGTGGATAGTTGAACTTAATATATAGTGACATAACTCAATAAATTCTCATTAATAACGTTTCTAGCTTAAATTCTTTATATATATATTTATATTATATTATATTTATTAATAAATTCATACGTATTCATCTTTTTTATCATCCATATAAATTATTTTCCATTCTTTTCTTATAAATTATAGTGGAAGAACAATTAAAATGTATTTAGTATTCTATACCTAAGTAAAGCAGCTGTACCAAATTTCATCAACATAGCTTAAGGGATAGTTCAGTTCAGTTAGATAGTTGACTTGGTGGATAGTTGAACTTAATGATATTGTGAGAACTTTCAATAATTACGCATTAATAACGTTTATAGTTTAAATTCATGCATATTCATCTTTCTTATCATCCATTTAAATTAATTTCCATTCTTTTCTTATGAAATTAGTAAGTGGAAGAACAATCTAATTAATTATAATATATTTAGTATTCTATACCTAAGTAAAGCAGCTGTAACAAATTTCAACAACATAGCTTAAGCGATAGTTCAGTTCAGTTAGATAGTTGACTTGGTGGATAGTTGAACTTAATGATATTGTGACATAATTCAATAGATTCGCATTAATAACGTTTCTAGCTTAAATTCTTTATATATATATATATATTATATTTATATTATATTATATTTATTAATAAATTCATACATATTCATCTTTTTTATCATCCATATAAATTATTTTCCATTCTTTTCTTATGAAATTAGTAAGTGGAAGAACAATTAAAATATATTTAGTATTCTATACCTAAGTAAAGCAGCTGTACCAAATTTCATCAACATAGCTTAAGGGATAGTCCAGTTCAGTTAGACAGTTGACTTGGTGGATAGTTGAACTTAATGATATTGTGAGAACTTTCAATAATTACGCATTAATAACGCTTCTAGATTAAATTCAAATATATGTATAGTATATTTTGTAAGAATTCATACATATTCATCTTGATTTAAATCCTTCTGTCATTATTTAGGCAAGTCCACACTTTATGATGCCCTGGTTGATAATGAACTCGATAATACTGATCCTGGACTTTTCACTATGGGTTTTTGATGTGCTCACGGATCGCTTGAGGTTCAACATGAATGCGGTCTATCCGATGGTTCGTTTGCTCTGCAGCCTGGTCTTGATCAATTGTGTGAAAAGGGTCTTTGATAATGCCATTAAGAATAACCTGGCGGATGCATTGAAGTTCTACAACTGATGACGACACATTTTTGAGAAAATTACAAACTTAATTGAAGACAAGTCAAGGGAACAAATCGCAGGCAAGTGTGGCACAATTTGTGTAGCCATTAAATCGAATGGGTTATCAATAAAAAAATGAAAAAAAAACATACAAAACATAGGTGGAGGTACTAGCTAATTGTATTGAAACTGCCTGTCAGTTATTGTCCCTTTTCTGTATCTGTTTCTTCCTCTTTTGCTCTCGTGTTGTCCTTTTCGACCTGTTGCCTGCTGCCTGCTGCCTTTATTAAGCTCAATTAAGCGGCACGCACGCACATCGCATCCCCAAGCTGACATCGACATCAACGTGCCCCTTAATCAGTACCCACAGTGCCCCATGTGGCAGGTTCAACCGACAACTGATGCCACAGGTTGCCGCCGCTGTCGCTGTCGGCCCGTGCCTAGCAAACACCTTGCGCACATCGAATTCTTCTCTCTTCCCTTCTCCTCTCTCTTCCCTCTTTTTCACTCTTCTTCGCCTTCAGTGGCAGCTTTACTTTATTATTTCTCTGGAACTTATCTTGAGCATTTTTCTAAAATTCAACAGATAGTTATCTTATTTCAATTACTAACTTCCACATTTTGCACTTAAAACCGAGCTTAAAAAGCAGCTGAAAATAAGCTTTGGCAGCTTTTTCAGTTAAGCTTTAGCTTAAAATTTTTTTAAGAAATAATATTTATTAAAAGTATACAAATTAAATCATAATAAATAAGTAAAAAAAATAATTAAATTGCAAAAAAGTAAATCAAAACAAAGCTTTTAAATGCAGCTAAGCTCACACTTGACAGATTATTTTAAGGATTAATTTTCTTTTTTATTTACTGTAGTAAATTGCAGTAAATCGTTATTTAAAATTTAAAGTAATAAAGCTTAAAAAGCAGCTGAAAGTCTCAAATTTAAATTAAGCTCAGACTTGTAAAAATTCTTCAAAAATATACGAGATTCGTTTTATTATAATAACAAAATTGCAGACGTTGTTTGAAAAAATTAAAAAAAAAAATGATAAAAAAGCTTAAAAGTAAAAGCACGCAGCAAAGCTCATTAAAGCTCTCAAAATTACTGCTTACTTTAGTCAAATTTTTTTTCATATTTTTAAAAAAAAAGAGCATTTAAGTCAGTTTTCGATTGTAGGGTTCCAGAACTGCGTACAGAACAGACAGCATGAAATTCATGATAATACTTAACTAAATATGAGGAAATATTGAAAAAGCTAGCAAATTGGAGTGCTTACAACTGCAGTATTCAACTGAATTAAATGAAATTCACGCTTAAATGAATTGTTAGAGCATACACAATTCGATGCAATTTGCTGAAATTTTGTTTGCTTTGCGGGCGATTCGTACATTCGTTGGCTCCCATTGAGAAATTGCACCTGTCCGCACGAATCGCAAGCTGCAAGCGCCGAAATCTATACGCAATTAAAAAAAATATACACAAAAAGAGAAAATAAATAATAAGAGCAGCAAAGAGTAGGCAATATCAAAGCGCGAAGAGAGAGAAGAAGGCATTTTGAGGAGCAGTGCTGCCAGATTCTCTTGTTTCCCGTCAAATCTGGCTTTTTTGAAAGGCCATTTGCTAGAAAAGTTTGCAAACAGCGGGCAGCGGGAATTCTGGTTCAGATTTTTTTTTATGCCCAAACTTAGGAAAAATTTAAAGAAAATATAAAAAAATTCACTTTGTGAAATGGTAAAATAATGACAGTACTACAAAATTTTGGATGGAAGTCAATTCCTAAAAGAATTCTGGGGGCAACAATACTTTAGCAGAGGTTGCGCTTGATATATTATCGTTGCCTCGAAAAGTGTTGCTACACAATAAATTCCTGCGATTTTCATATGATAATGAAAATAAGGAAAATGAGGACAACATTGATGAAATTATTCACATCTTATGCATAAAAGATCAGCTGCTGCTCAAATGGCTCACTTTCTTTCTGAGCAACTGATTTTGTGAAATTAATGCATTGATAAACTAGCTTTTTTAGGGTTTTTTTTTTTTTTTGATTAATTTCTTAGCTTTTTTGCATCGTTCCTCTTGGCAACACTGTTGAGGAGCCTGAAGTTTGAATGCTTAACAAGAGGGTTAAAAAAAGCCGCTGGGCTAGTTATGTGACATTCGTTGATAGCTGCAGATTGCAGCCTGCACTTGCCAACTTGACTTGGGCTCAGACGAGGGCGACAGCGACGGGGGGCGTGGCAGGGGGAGGGGCCTATAGGTTACAGCTGGCTGTAGTTAACTCCTTCCCATGCCCTTCCTAACCAGACAAGACTCTGGCCTGAGTTGCAGTGCCAACTGCGGTAATTCAGCCAAAAATGCACATTTGACAAATATGGGGAGTGCTCGACTTACAGATACCCAGTAAAATAGTGTACATTTTGCAGTTGTATGAATATAAACACATAATTTGAACTGTCTCTATACACTTTTAGCTGCAAATGTTATGCTGTAAAAACCAAAGCGACTTGTAGATACCCTGTAATCGGAATTAAATTATATTCAACACACATTAGCACAAGGCAGCTTTTTTACGAAAAAATTAAAAAAAAAAAAACATGTATAATAATCACAGATACCCTGTAGAAAGCCACCAAGTGTAGTAATGTGACTTGGTGTCTATAAAAAAAATTATCTAGATACTTCTTCAAGCATGGGCTTTGCTCTCGTTTCCCAAGATAATAAATAAGAATTAATTATCAAAATTAGTCTTCGGTTGGAATTTTTTGACACTTTTCAAGAACTTGCAACTCCCATAACTAAAAATACACTTTATAACTGTTTGATCTCTCATCAATTATACATACAAATTTTATTTAAAAACTTTCTTAAAAATTGCTTCAATTTCCTTACGGCATATCGATTTTGTCAATGTTTGATCAAATTGAATGCTGCATCAGAATTAAATTCAATCGAAAAATTTAGTTTTTAAACAACAATATCCACTTTTTGCATATCCCTTGACACTTTTCCAATTAAGTTCTTAAGTTGAAAAATAAAACCCGACACATCGTATATTTTTGGCCTACTATTCTGATTACAGGGTATGCACACTTTCGTCAGAAGTAAAGAAAAAACCAGTTTTGTGTTGTTTTTTTGTTGTGTTTTTGGCTCAGGCCTTGTTTTTTTTTTTTTTTTTTTTATTTATTAACTTTTTCTTCAGCTGCATTTTGGACAACTTATTTAAGCTCTCTATGGTCAATATTACAATCAGTGTATTTGTGTGTGTGTGTGTACGTGTGTGTATGTATGAATTCTCAGCAACAATTGTATGTATGTACATGAACTATAAATATATGTATATAGTATGTATATACTTGGATATTCGGCAGAAAAGACTGCCTACAATTTGTTAGATTCTATTACGTTTCCAGGGTATATTTAAGGTTGCATATAATTAATAGGGTATAGCATAGTTGCGTATTCAATGCGATTTGGTATACTTTATAAAAACATTCAGCTTTTAGCAATATTATTATAAATACATATATGTACTATATGTATTTTATGTATATTTACAAAAAAAAACAAGCAGACACTTTATATACATAACAAGTGCTATACTCTATAGATACTCTATAATGTAAATTGTTTTTGTATTTTCTGTTTTCATTTATTATTCCTGTGCCACATACCCAAATACATTTTTGAATATTCTAATCTAATATATGAATATAAATATATATATTTAATAATATTAATTATCTTATATAAATATTATTTTTGTTTTTTGTTAGTTTAACTATTTGAAGCCGAGCTAAAATGTATTTTATTTCCATTATTATTTATAACTTTTAAAGCTGTTTTTGTATTTTTTTTTCTTTTGCTTAAATCAAAAGTTTGATTAAAATAAAAGTAATTGAAAAAAGTAAAAATCAAATGTCATTTCAAGACTTTTATGACTATTTTGTACTTTTGATTTGCAATTCTCTGTGTGTGTAGTGTAGTGTAGTGAAGTGCAGTGTAGTGTAGTGCAGCGAAGTGTAGTGCAGTGTAATGGTTGGTTAATGGTCAAGGTCACCTGCGTTGTCTCTGGAGAGGGGGGGGGGGCCTAGAAAAATGTCCAAATCAATTTTAAGCAATAAATTAAAAAAATATATACGCTTAACAGTGACAGAAATAATATGCGCACACTCACAGGCACACACAATTTTTAAAAGTTTTAAGCAGAGGCGTTTAAATTCTTTTTTCTCTCTTTAAAAAATAAAATTTAATTACATACTCATACCAGTCACAGTGATGCGTCGTGAAGCAGTCACTGTGATTGCATGGGAGAGAAAAGCACCACATTAGAAAAGTAGCATGATAAATTAGTTGTGAAGCAGTCACAATATTTGATAAAGCAATAAAAATGGATTAATATAAAAACCATTATGATCTTTAATAAGTTTATACTATTTTTTGCATTGAATATTTTATGAAATTAAAAGATATTAATCAGAAAAATTATTAAAGTAACTAGACTCCAGGGCATATTTAATGTTACAAAAAATAACTTTTTTATTTTTTTTGCCTTATCATTTATGATTTTTATTACTATTATTATTTAAACAGTTACCTGTCTAACTGTACGTGACGTAATTATTTTAAATGAAGTTAATTTACAACAGTGACTGTTCACAGCATATGGTGACTGTATGATGATGACAAGCTTTAACCGCTAAGCAGAAGCTTTCTGCCCCAACTCACGTCACTGAACGATCAGCGCAAAAGGCAGTAAAGAGTAAGAGAAGCAACAGCCTCAGCAGCAGCAGCAGCAACAATAACAGCAGCAGCAGACCGGCAAACGAAATGAATACGTACAAACGTACAACAAAGATAAACAAAATACAAAATACGAGTTGCGACGCAGCAGCAGCGCAGCGCCGGCGATGACCTTCACCCAATAAAACGACCCAGTGGTCGGTCAGAGTTAACAAAATTTGCAGTTTAACAACAATTGCGCACGTCAATTTTGATGCCGGCTTCAGCTTTGTCTGCCTTCCCTCTCATTCTCTCTCTCTTCGACTCCCACTCACGCGTTGTTTGTGTTAGCTTTTTGTTTTTGCATTGAATTCGCCGGCATAACGTAAATACAAAATATGTGTGCATGTGTGTACGCGTATTTGTGTGCGAAGGGTGCTATGCGCTTTGATGTTTTGTCATGAGCGCAGGCTGAGCAGCGCAGCAAAGAGAAGTGCAGTTGCAGTCGAATCTAGCCGACGACAGACAAAGCTTGCCTGCAGAGAGCCGAGAGAGTGGGAGTATGTTAGTATTAGTGGGAGTAAGAGTAAGTGTGGCTTTAAGAGAGGAAGTTGGAACACATTGTTGTTGCTGCGCCCTTCTTCTTTTTATAGTTGAAATCTTAACTGAACGAAAAAGAGAGAGAGACAGGATGAGGATAAAATACTTAACGAATTGCTGCTTTTTAATTTATGACCAGATATTCGTTATCTAAAATAAATTGATTGATTTTGATATAACAAGTTTAGTGACAACTATTAAATATTTTGAAGGGAAAGTGTATACAAAGTGCGACTTGCGTGTTGTCTGACAACTTAATTTAATCGCAACACTCAAAAAAAGAGAAATAAATAAAAGAAAAATAATACAACAAAAATTTAACAAAAAAAAATCACAAGTCGCAATAACAACAATATAAAACAAATGAATGATTGTAGTACAATGGCAAAAAAAAAAAATTTACAATAATAAATTTTGTGATATTTTGCACTTTTGTTGTTGTAGCTGTTGTTGTTGTTGTTGTTGCTGCCGGCATTATTGAATTTGCCGGTTGTTGTTGTTGTCTTTCTTGTTTATGTTGTTGTTGCTGTTGTTGTTGTTGCATGTTCGCGACACATTAAAAGTGAAAACAAAACCAAAAAAGAGCAACAAAATTGATTGAATTAACTTAATTTCTGGTGTCAAAAAAGTGTAGCGTTAAATTGCATGACCAGCCAAAGTGGGCGGCCAACGGTTTGTGTGGGCGTGGCACACATACAAGCAAACAGTATGTGCAGTAAGTATTTTGACAAATTTAAAAAAAATAAAACGTTCATAAATATTACTTATTTAAAAATATAAATAAATATTGTTCATTCAATTTAAACTTTTTTTTGAGCCATAATAAAACGATTTCAAATAGAAAAACAAAAGGTTTTCATGCAAAGTATTGATATTAACAAATAACAAAATAATATATGGGCTAACCCTGTGTTGCTGATACAGCTCGCACTCAGATTGGTGAAATTAAATGAAATTTGCTGGAAAATGCATTTCATTGGGAGAACTCTTAAACCTATTTTAAGATATAAGCCTTACTGTTTTTGAAAAAGAATTAGGCTTGCTGAAAGTTCCGTTGCGGACGTTACAAAGAATGGAAGTCGGTTTGAGGTTAATGTGCATTTGCACATATTGTGGCGAATTTTGCATAATAAAAAAAAATATCCAAATGCAAAAAAATAAGTGGAATATTTGACCATATCAATCCAGCATCAAAAATAAAGATAAGTGCTCTCGTTAATTAAAAATCTTAGATTTTGTCTGTTGCGCACGTTACACTTTTTACACACACTTTTTTTCAAATTATTAATATATATTAAATATCTTCTTGATACAGTTTTTAGCTTAAATAAAAGAAAATGAAACAAAGTTTAAGATGAGATAAGTGCTAAACACTCAGACGACCGTTTTGCCCATTTTTTTGTCCATTGAAAATACCCTTTTTTTTACAAGAATTATTGAAATTAAGAGGCAAAAAGAGGAATTAATTGATTAGGCTCGGCCATGATCAACCGAAGCACCGTAAAGCCTTTATGATTTTGCAATTTGAAGCCAGAAAATGTATTCTATTATAACAAAAAACAACTATTATTAAAAAACATTTAGTTTTTTAACAACTTTAAGTTTTCGCCCTTGGTTTAAAAATTTTCGGATCGGCCCATATGCATATACAGACGTGTGCGAAATAATAAGAACAGCATATGAAGCAGATTAATTTGGTAAAAAAAGGTGCTAAGAAAACATAATTATAATAAACCCTTATATTATTTGAATAGTTCACATTTTAAGCTATGTATATCCTAAAAGAGTTCAAGTCCTGCTATGTCCTTATCTTTTATAATGTCAACTTTGTTGGGTTAAGTCGAAATTCAGGTGTTCGAAAAAATAAGAACAAAGTGAGAAAATAACGGATTGTCGTTTTCTACATAAGTTTAAACAATTTATAAGTATACACTTAGTTGCCTACATTTAGCATAAGTGGGCTCCACCCCTTTTCCGGATCATTTAGACACATCGGGACTTTATAGGAGCTATGAGAACGCGGCATCTGGAGATAGGAGTATTCTCCCAAGTATTTTCTTCTTCTTGTCACAACAGTCCAAAATTTTTTATCCATAACATCTCTCATTTCCATCGCTATAATATTCATTGATGATCCACTAGATTATTGCTCGGCGAAAGAGTCAATCCCTCCTTAACATCAATATTGTGGTATCGCTTGAACTCATTATCTTGCCTTGAAATAAGTTTTGAGACTTTTCTTTGCGGGTAACTCCATTGTAGGACCTCTTAAATTCATCAAAACACTTTCATATATATTTTCAACATGGTAGGTGGCATTCACGGTACCCAGAATTCCAGCCAGAGGATTAGTCACATAGGGCAAATAAATTCTCTACATCCAGAAAATTATGAATTGATCCTGACACCGTTTGTTATGATCAGTTGAGCCAAATGTGGTAAAGTTCGCTTAAGATAATAAACAATAGAAGGTTAAAAGCTCTCAATAGCCGAAATTATGATGAAATTACCATTAAGCACGGTGGTCTAAGACCGATGCTACAGAAATTTATTTTTTTTTTTGCGGATATGCCATAAATAAAATTGTGGGTATCATGGATCTCAACTTCTATTCTATAACAATACTGGCAAGTGTTATGCTTAAAATAAGATGCTCCACGTTAGATTTATCCACACTTAAATTATTCAAATCGCATCACAAGTCAAGCGAAGTAGTACTTAGGATCCCACAATATTGATGTTAAGGAGGGATTGACTCTTTCGCCGAGCAATAATCTAGTGGATCATCAAAGAATATTATAGCGATGGAAATGAGAGATGTAATGGATAAAAAATTTTGGACTGTTGTGACAAGAAGAAGAAAATACTTGGGAGAATACTCCTATCTCCAGATGCCGCGTTCTCATAGCTCCTATAAAGTCCCGATGTGTCTAAATGATCCGGAAAAGGGGTGGAGCCCACTTATGCTAAATGTAGGCAACTAAGTGTATACTCATAAATTGTTTAAACTTATGTAGAAAACGACAATCCGTTATTTTCTCACTTTGTTCTTATTTTTTCGAACACCTGAATTTCGACTTAACCCAACAAAGTTGACATTATAAAAGATAAGGACATAGCAGGACTTGAACTCTTTTAGGATATACATAGCTTAAAATGTGAACTATTCAAATAATATAAGGGTTTATTATAATTATGTTTTTTTAACACATTTTTTTTACCAATATAGTCTGTCTCATATGCTGTTCTTATTATTTCGCACACGTTTGTATGTATAAATAAATTTATTTTTTAAAAGAGGACGTTGTTTTTTTTTTGCAAAATAAAAAAGCAATTGGTCAAAGCAATTACTCGACAGACTGTGTGCATAGACATCCATTTGTTAGCCCGGGTCAATACGTGTATTTCGATGCACTTGATTAGAAACGGCGACAACGACAATTGGCCTCAAAGAGGAAGGGAGAGAATGTGTCTGAAGGGGTGGGGGTGGGGAGGAGAGAGGGAAAACTGTTCGAGGGGTGGGTGCAAATAATTATTTCAATTGTGTGTGATTCATTCAAGGGAATGTCGAAATTTCGCAGTCATGTGAAATTAATGCCATTCTAATTAAAGCCCAACCGGTTTTTTGGGAAATTCCATGAATTCTAATACCCTTTCCGAACTACTTTAGATAAGGATACAGATAAGGAAGTACAATAAAAAACAAAGCTATTGGGGGAACACCAGCCAGTTCTTAATCTCTCCCTCACTCTTTCTCCCACTCTTTCTCTTTCTCGCATGTTCCTTATTGATTTCATTTCATTTTACAAAGTTCATTTAACTTCCGAGTTTCCAAGTTTCGCAAAATAAAAGCTAAAAAAAAAACATCAGAAAAAAGAAGCTGTGGACAAAAAATTATAAAAACTAACAAAATAAAAAACAAGTCGGTAAATGATTTAGATTTTGTTGGTATGTTCAAATATTTTATTGTATAATTTGATAAGCATAAATTTTGAAGAAAAAAAAATAATAATAATAATTAAACATTTTCTTTTTGTTGGTTTTTCTTTTCTTTTTTTTTTAATAATAATATATTGGTATATCAATAGATACATATAGAAACATCTATGAATATACATAGTTAAATATGTACATGTTTGTGTGTGTGTATATGTATTTATTGAATATACATTTTATTAGGGCGCAAAATGTTGTTTCAATTAATATAAGTAACTAAATAACGAGTTAAAATTATTAGATATAAGATATATATATATATATAGATGTGTGTATATATATTTGTATAATATATAGTATTATGTAGTTTTCTTTTCTTCTTTTTTTTCTTTTTTTTTTATATATAAATCAAGGAAAAAATATAACATAGTTTTGCTTTATATGCCAAATCGAAAAAAAATTTAATCGAAAAAAATATATATATATAAAAAATATTTTAAGCAAATTCCAAAAAAAAAAAGTGGGTTTCATATTTTTCTCAGGATTTTCTTTTACGATTTTTTTTGTGTTTTTTCTTTTTGGATTTCATTGGTTTTTCTTGCAGTTACAGTTACTTCAACAACTATACAGGCACATATATGTATATCTTATACATGCCCGATATTCTATGTATATATATATATATATATATATATTTATATATGTGTATAAAAATTGTAAATTAAAAATATATAAACATAATTATTTTTGTTTTGTTTTGTTTTGTTTTGTTGGTTTGTTTTTGTTTTTAATATATTTGCGAGGATTTAGAGGTTTTGGTTGTAGTTGTTGTTGTTTTCACTTGGTTTCAAAAAACAAAATAAAAAAAAATTAAATAAAATTACACAAAAAAAAGTAAACCAAATATTATGAATTAATTTAATTTTTTTGTTTTTATTAAAATGCATAAGTTTACATTATTTTTTTAGTTGCTTTTTTTGTTTTTGTTTTTGTTTTTTTTTTGTTAACAAACAATAAATTAAATTGCTTTTTGTTGTTTTGTGGTTGTTTATTGTTGTTGCTGATAAATTTGTACGGTTTTCAAATTGTAGTTGCAGTTGTATTTGTTGTTGTTGTATTTGTTGTTGCTGTATTTTGTTGTTGTTGTTGTAGTTGTATGTACTATAGGAAACTAGGTGCTTTCGTTTGTGTGTGTGTGTGTGTTTGTGTGTGAGTTTTGTATACAATTCAATATGCAGGTGTATGGGTGTGTGTTGTGTGTGTGTGTGTGTGTGTTTTTATTTATCGAAAAAATAAAAATTGTACAATTTTCCTTTTTGTTTTACTTCTTCTTTCGCTTAAGTCTATTGCTATATGTGGCGCATTTTTCCCGGTTTTATTTTGGATTTTCTCTACTTTTCTAGTTTCTTAGCTGACTCATTGTTGTTGTTGTTTCTTGTTTATTAAGAAAATATTGTTTGTTGCTGTATTTTTTTCTTTTTTTTTTCTTTTAACTAGTATTTAACGAGATTTCTATTTACAGTGTTTCTTTTATTAAACAACAAAAAATAATAAAAATAGTTTTTTTTTTTAGTTATTTAAATTGTTTTTGCGTGTAAAAATTGTTGTTTTTTGTTTTTTAGTTTTTCTTTCAATAAATTGCTTAAACATCTGATTAGAATTTTACATATAACAATTTGTTTTGTCGTTTTTGTTTTCGTATTTTTTTTTTTTTTTTTTTTTTGTAATATTTAATATCGCTTTAAATAATGTATGTGTATATATATATAGATAGTTATATAAGTATGTATAATTGTTTATACATATATTGTTATAAAATATAAAAAAAAAATCGCTCTTTTAATTGTTAGAATTATACAACACGTATAATGCCCTATATATTATAATATAGAGGACACGGGGGCAGAGGAGGGGGGAACCCAGAGTTGGTATTTCAAAATTATCTGAAACTTTTGTTTTCATTTTCAAAATATTTGTATTTCAATTTCTATTTACAAGCGAGAAATCAACGTCATTAGTAAGCTTAGAAAAATTGACCCAGCAATTTTTTCCATTCTCTTCCCAGATAAAAAAAAAAACATAATATCTATATATATATATATATATAAACTATGTAGAAAGTAGTTGAAATTTTTGTTATCCTATGAACGAAAAGAGAAATAAAATTCAAAATAAAAATAAAGCCATTACACACTAATTTCGTTGAAACGACGCCATATAAATGGTTTATCCTATCATATCATATCATATATGTGTATGTGCTATAACTCTATATATTTACGCATATATATATGGAGTTGTAGTAGTTAGTTAGTTAGTATTACTAGCTGGCTAATAGTTTCCTAGTTAGTGTCATCAATTATCATCAAAAAAAAAAGCAAACTAAACCTAAATAACAGTTTTTTTTTCTTTTCTCTTCGTTATCAAGTTTCTATTTTTATATTTATTTTTTCTTAATTTTTTTTTTGTAGTTTCTTTCACTTCATTGCAAAAACATTCTAATATGTAAGGTATATATGTTTTTAAAGGGTTTATATTTTACTGTGTATTTGTATTTGTATATATATTTATATATAACAGTAAACAGTAACTCTCGCTTCTATTCCACTTTTTATTGTTTTCCTTTTTTACATAACTATTTTCTTTCTGTTTTTTTTTTTCATATAACTCTTATTCGCAAAAAATCGACAGTTGAACAGCTGGCAAAAAGTTTTGTTTATGCAGCCAAAAAAATTTGTTGTTTTTCCGTTTTTCTTTCTCACTTGTTTTCAGTTTTTCCTCTATCTCTTTTTTTTTATCTAATCTATAGCTCCCGTGTTGTTATCGTTGTTTCCTTTGCTTTTTTTTTCAATAGTTTCCCTATTCTCGTTTTTCCATTTCATTCGTGCATTTCATATGCATTTGTTTATTTCTTACAAAAAAAAAGTTTGAAAAAAATTGGAAAAATATTTTTTAAAAAAAATCTATATAATTTAGGTGTATATTTAGGATGTGTAAAAAAGAAAAAAACCAGTATTTATACATCTCTTTTTGATATCAAAAGTTGTATAGCTATATAGGATATTTTTTTGTGGATTGCGAGAGGAAAAAAAATCGCAGGAAAATTGAAAAAGCCGCTTTGTTTGTAACACTAAAAAAAAAAATATATATATATATATATGGGCAGTAGTAAAATTGTTATAAGCGTTTCTTTCGTATGCCTAAGAAAAGCTAAACCGATTAATATCTACCGATTAATCGATTAAATTTGTAACAATCTAATTCTAATATAAGTATGTAATTAAACAAAATAAAAAAAAAAAAAGCCTAAACACATTTGCGTATTCATTTTGCATATGCTTCCTAAACTCGTATATATAGAGATATATATATTTAATTAGATAGGAGTCTTCTGTTATATATATTAAAGACGAAAAAAAAAACCTAGACAGATAATTGTATAAAAAGGACTTGTTATTATATATAAATATAAATATATATATATATATATATATATAGGATAGTCACTTTATATTACTAAAAAGTTTATAAATTGTTTTGTTTTCATTTCATTTGTTGTTTCTTTCTTTGTTTGCTTGTTTTTGTTTGACGCTTGTCTTCAAATATTGCGTTTCTTTCAACTTGTTCTTCATCTTCGTCCATTCTATTTTCAACTGTTTCTCGCGCTCATTTCATTCCTGCAAATTGGCGCCCATGCATCTTCCTTCTCTCTCTCTCTCTTTCTCTCTCTCTCACTGTCCCTCTCCTGCTCTTTCTCTCTTCGTTTACAACACACTTGTTCTTATTTGTTGTTGCTTTTGTGTTTTTTTTTAGTGGCTCTTTCGTTGCAACTTTGTCTGTTTTCCGTTTCCGTTTTTGTGGTTTTTTCTTGTCCTTGCTAATTATTTATTTATGATTCACTTCATAGTTAAGTAGCTATCTAAATATAGTAACTAAACGCCTACACTATGTGCAATTGTAATAATAATAGTAGTAAAACAAATGAAGATAAGTATAAACTAGAGGATAAGGACTTGCAATTCCTGCCTCTGCATAGGATTGAAGACTGTTTCCGTTTCCGTGTCCCTTTTTCACTCCTTCCAAATTCCTTCTTCGTTTATCGCTTGCATTTTGCTTTTTCGTCTTATTTTAGTTTAGTTTAGTTATAGTTTTTCTTCCAACTTGCATTTTGCTTTCTTCAAAATCAAATCAAAAAATATCACATTAAAGAAATCCAATTTAAATCACTATTTTTGTTTTTCATCTATCATCTATAGAAGCAGTATATATCGATATATATCGAATATCGATTTGTGTAAGCCTAAGCCGAAAGCTAATAAGAATAAGAAAAAAAAATCATTTATATATATAGTATATATATCAATTAAATATATATATATATATATACTATATAGCGTTATTTTATAGCATCCGATGCATAGACATCATCATCTAGCAGCATCTATGATCATCATCATCATCAATCAATCAATATTATTACAACTGTTATCGTTATCGTTATCATTATTGTTATCGTTATCGTTATTGTTATATTATCATCATCGAGACATGGTTCGATCGATCGTTCGTACGCTCTAATGGCTAATACTAAAAACTGATATTGAAGTTCAAAAAATGCTTGTTAGCCTACCGTCAAAATACACTAAACGAAATTAAAAAGAAGATTAGTATTTATACAAACACTATCGTAGCATTCTCATATATGGTCATCGAAAAGAACAACAATATTTCTTCGAGGATCACTTGTTTTTTTTCTTTCTTTCTCTGTTTTACCAACTCTTTGGGGCACTCCCGACCTCTCCCCTTTCGGAGTACCTTTCCCGTTTCTTTATATATATAATATATATATTTATATATATATTGTATATTCTTAACCCACCCGCTTTACCCACTTACGTCTATCGATCGCGATCATCATCATCATCGCCATCGCTATCATTCAGCGGCATTCTTACTCAGACGCAGGCGTGCAATCAATTCCTGTTGTTGCTTCTGTTTCGCCTTCAGCAATTGACGCTTGAGACTCAATTCGCGTTCCTCACTCGTCAGCTGTTCGCACAATTTGGCCGCCTCACGCAATATGTTCACCTTGGGCGCCCGCTCCTTGTCCCGAATGTTGGGTATCTGTTTCTTCAGTGCCTCGAACAGATTCTTGAGCCCAATGCGACGCTGACGCTCCATGTCGTTGTGCAGATTACGCTTCTCAATAGTATCAGCCTCATCCAGGCTGAATTGACGTTTCAACATGCTGTTATTATTGCCGCTGCTGCTGCCGCTGCTACTGCTGCTGCTACTGCTGCTGCTGCTGCTGCTGCTGTTACAACTATTGTTGGCGCCCAACGTGGGTTGCTGCTGTTTCAGTTGCGTCAAGTCGGCATATGCCTTAAAACCATCGCTGGTGATCAAACATTGCGAATTCAACTTCTTGACGCGACTCTTTTTGCTGGCACCTGTTGCCGAGCTGTGCGAACTTGTTGCTTTGTTACCACCTGCTCCCTTGATCGTCGAGGAGGAGGAGTTGTAAACACGGTACAGCGAATCGTTGTCGTAGTAACGCTTGCGGCCTTTACTCAGCATCTGCATCTGCATTGGCGTTGCGCAATCGCTGCCGGCACTGCTGCTACTACTGCTATTACTATTGCTTTTGCTATTGCTACTGCGTGAGACAAACGGCGAGTAGACGGTCGTCGACACGGATCCAGCGGATCCAGCACTCTGATACGGCGTACTCGACGGCGATGGGAAACGGGAATTGGCCTCCGATTTGACGGGACTACTGCTTGCCGGTGTGTACGGTAATTCATACCGTCTCGGTGGCGGTAGGGTCGACATTTTATTCGCCACCTTTGTCTGCAGTGCACGGCGATCGCGATCTGATGGATTTGTGGGTAGCTTTTTGTCATTCAACGAGACAACGTCGATTTCCTCATCTGCAGCGATACAAAAATGGGTGGGGAAACAAGAAAAATTAGTTAAATGCAACGAGTAGCGAATATTAACAAAGAAGTTGTACATAAATTGTAAAGTAATCAAGAAAATAATGGTAAATAGCAGTCATAAATCGAGTAGAAGTTAAAAGTAACGAGCAACTAAAAGTAAGAGTGACGAGTAACGAGTAGCGAGTAACGAGTGACGAGTAACGAGTGACGAGTCTTTCATTTGCATACACTTATTAATAGTTAAGAAGTTTTTCGGAAAGCCCCGCAAATGTCTAACGAATGTCAACGACAGTTCAATGACTCAATATGATGATGTCACTGCGCCTCAATCTGTCTATCTCTCTCTTATACTCTCTCTCTCTCTCACTCTGTGGTGGCCCACGCAAAGCGGATTAGTGTGTCAACGTTGTGGGGCACAAGTGGCTTGACGCCACTTGCAACAGTATCAGAATTCAGGAAGCAATAGATTTGCACGCAGACAACAACAACAAAACAGGCGACTAGAGTCCACAACCCTCAAGAGCACAACCCCCAACCTCCCAACCTCAGTCTATGCGGCAGCAGCAGAGGCACCAATCTCCCACCCCCACCAACACCCTCGTTGAATGCCTGACGTCATGTGCCACATAGTTTCCGCATGGCAACAACAAACGCCTAAAGGAGAAGAAGAAGCAACAAAGAAAATACACATAAAAAAAAGCTCATAAACCGTCGCGACCGCTTGGCGGTTAAATGGCTCGGTGGGTGGTTGGGTGGTGCGACTGTCAGTGTATAAACATATCTAGATATATGTATACATTCATCTTGTGTGTGTGTGTGTGTGTCTTTTGCGCTTTGCCAAAAAAAAAAAGAATGAAAAAAAAACTGAAACGACAAGCGCAAACACGCACGGGCTCTGATAACGGTACTAGGCAAAATATGTACAGTTTTGAAGGGCAGAAACGCTAAACTCGTCACACACACACTCACATTTTCTCTTTAACCCCCCTTCCACCCCCCCCTCCCCCTTCCTCTAGCGACGGACGCCTGGCTCCAGCTTCCGTTGCTAATTTGGCGCTTCCGTTGAACGCGTCCAATGAACCGACGTCGCAGTCGCCGTTGCCGTCGTCGTCGCAGTTGCAATCAAATGTTGCCCAGCCCTGTTTTAATGCCTTTAATCAAATCATAAAAAAAAACAAAATTTGCCAAGAGCAAAAGAAATAAAATAAAACTTATGTCACAGCTTTATCTGCACTAACGACTCTCCCCCCTCTCACACCCTCGCTCTCTCTCATTTTTTTGTGAGCTGCGAATATATTTGCACAAATGTTGATTATTTTATTTTATGTACTTAAAATATTTGCTTTTTGCCTTTGTTTTTGCAACTGTGCAAAGACAAGAGAGCGCGACGCTGAGTTGAGTTTGAGAGAGGGTGTGGGAAGAAAAAGAGAGAGAGCCTCTCTGACCACACAGTATTGTTGCCAGGCAGGCAGGCAGGCAGGCAATAAAGCAAATGGAGACTGCGCACAAAACAGAAACTTAATGCAAGCGAAGCTTCAAAGTTCAAGTTTGAAAAAGCTTCAAGTCCAAGTCCAAGTGCAGTCAGCAGAGCGCAGCAGCAGCGATGCGACCGCAAATCAACGCAAATCAAGTTAGACTGAGACAGAGTCTAATGCAAAGTGTGGGTGAAGGGGGGGGGGACAGAGTGATAACCAGCCAAGCGCATTGCCTTTGGTGGGCAACCACCTTTGGCAACATGTTGCATGAGTCAATGCTATGCATATTATCATCAATACACGTTTTTAGCAGGAAGGAACAAAAAATTTACAAAAAAGAAAAAACCCACCGAACCACCAAACATCATTATGAAACATCATTAACGCTGCCGGCTAGACAAGCTACAGACCTTATACCCGAGATCCCAACAACAAGAATGTTGCCCAACGGCCATTTTTATTACTTTTTTTTTTGTTGCTTTTCTCTTTTCTTCTCAGACACAAACGCCGCGCCGTCGCGACTGCAGCTCGGCAGCAGCAGAACAGCAGCATCATCATCTGTTGGAATGCGGCGGCCGCAAAAAGCAACAACAACAATGTCGGTCTTCATCATGTTGCTGACACAGCACTAAATGTTGCTATGCACTTATATCTTTTACTTTTTGTTGGTTTCTTGAAAAATGCGCGCGATTCCAACACGACGACCACCGTCAAAGCTCAAGAGAGACAGAGCGCGGGAGCGGGAGATTGAGAGACCGCACACTCAGAGACAAACAGACAGAAAGCCGGCAATGCATGATTTGCATTTTGAGAAGACGCAACAAAAAAAAAAAACGGAAAGCAACAAAACAAATGGCGCCGCCTCATTCCAAATGTTGCGCAAATCAAAGCAAAAAGCGAATGCAACTAGTTTACAACAGTCAACTGCTGTTGTTGTGCTCTCGTTGTCGCTCTCGATGTCGTTGTTGTAGGGGGATTTCCTCAAATGGCGTAATGACGCAGAGGGAAAAGGAGGGGGGGGGGGGGGATGTGCAAATGCAGCAGCAACAGGGTGAAAAATAATGATATTGCTTGTAAATGTACCTGATGATGATGCTGCCGCTGCTTGCGCCGCAGTCGCCGTCGGCAGCAACAACAAAACAGACAGAAATGAAAAAAACCAGACAAACTTGTTTGCAACCAAACAACTTGGCAACTTTTGTTGCTAAGCAGCGCAAGATCAAATCAAGGCAAGCACACAGAGTAAAATAGTAATTATAATAACAATAAAAAATAAAAAAAAGCAAAGCTTGGGCAAAGAGGAAACAGCTTGTTCTTGTTGTTAATTACAATTGCAAATAAAATGCAGACAGCGACGCAAGCAGCACGACTGAATAAGTTGCGCAACTTTTATGCAGCTGAGCACACACACACACACACAGACAGACAGACACACTCACACCGCCATCAACACTTTTGCCCTATAAAATTAACATATTCGAGTTTGATTGAAAAACGAAACAAAAGACACGACGAGACAGCAAAATAACAACAACAACAAGCACAACGCAGGACAGTCACAACAAAAGGCAAGTGACAAGTGCATTGCCTTAGCAGGGCAGAGGGAGAACCAGCGCGCTTGCCAGTGAGAGAGGGATCATTGCAAATGGCAGCGGGAGAGCAGCCTTTATTTCAGACGGAAGAGAGAGAGCGCAGCAGGCGGCGACGCCAACGTCACTATTGATGCTGCTGTTGTTGTTGTTGTTCCTGTTGATAGAGCAAAGTAACGTATTGCATTCCACTTGCGCTCGTTTGCTCTCTCGCTCGTCCCAATGTAAACACACACATAGACAAAGCAAACGGTACACAAATGAAATTGAAATTGAAATAAAAATAAAAATGGCATATGATGTAATTCGCATGAAGAATTTCGAGCCTATAACAGAGAGACGCGGACAAGGAGATGAAAAGAGATGAAGACGAAGATACTGAATGACGGAAGATATTTGTATATCTACATACATAAATAAATAAGGCAAGCAAGCGCACAGTGGTACACTGTTTATAGCAAAAAGTCGTAAAATCAAAATGATGTGCAAAACAAAAACAAAGCTGACGACACTTTTTCTATCGACTACAAGAGAGAGAGAGAGAGAGAGAGACAAAAAAAGGGGAAAGCGTAGTTGTAAATTGTTTAATAACACTTCTTATTATTTAATTGTGATGTTTGTTTACGTCTTTTTTCCCGCTTGTTCACCAAAAAAACAAGGAAGAATTTCGCGAAATGACAAAACCAGCAGCACAAAAAACAAGTCTCACTTTTTATTGTTATTATTATTGTTATTATTATTATTGTTGTTGTTTTTCTTATTCATATTCCAGTATTGAGAACTTGGCGACAGTTTAAACAATGATTTCATCTCATTTTGTGCAGTTTCAAGTTCTGTATTTGCATTTATTTATTTATTTGTTATTATTGTTGTATTTGTATTTGTGCATACGAGTTCCGTTGAAATGAATTATAAATTTATTGCTTTTTCTAGGAAATTTTGCATGACGCGAGCATTTTACAGTGCACGCCAAACTGTTGTTCCCACGCTCGCACAGTGCCCGCCAAATTGTTGCCAAAAACATGTGTTGGCAACATGTCGCTAGCAACAACAATGCAACAATCGCATTTGCCATGTTTTGCGGTTTTACCAGCCAACAACAAGAACAACAACAACAACAATTGCAATCGCAAATTGTTGGAATCAACAGCAACAACAACAAAAGAGTTAAATGCGACGCGTCGTCGCTTCCGCTGCTGCGCAGTCGCAGTCGCTGCCAGCAGCATTCCCACGCCAGGACAAGATTTGTTTATCATATACCCTTGCAGAAGGTATTATAAGTAATTTATAGATTGTGCAACGCCAGAAAAAATTGATTTAAAAAAAACCTTTTTTTATTTTATTACAATTGATTTTTATAACAAATAAAACAACAAACTGTTTTGTCTTCAGTCATAAATTTCAAAGTTCAAAAATTACATTTTTGCTTGTGTTTTGTGCGTTTTGCTTGATAGCAAAGTGCATCTTAAACTGTGTCTGTCTGTCTGCCTTGGCAACTTGTTGCCGCAACAAAGCGTAATTTGATGCTGCTTCCTTGCCCCCTACTCTATATAACCCTCTCTCACTCTCTTTCCTGTATCTCCCATTTATGACTCATAGTTGCGCCCAACCCTCGCTTTATGTGACAATAACAAAAAAAGAGCATAAAAAAAGAATCGCAATAAAAAAGTCGTTAAGAGCGCTTGAAGCGGCAAGTACCGCCCCCACTTTATTTATACATGTATATGTATGTACATGTCGCAATGCGCCAAGCAACTTCTAACATCAATATATCAATACAAACACACACACAGAGACCCAAGGGGACACACACACAGCATAAATTATGAGCAGAAATGACAACAATGAAATACGTCTGGCAACATTTTGGCGAACGTTAGCAACATTCAATATTGTTATTGTGTTGCCTGTGCTTTGGGCGTGTCAAAGGCTAGCAACATTCTTTATGCTTTAATAATGTCTCCGTTAAAGGCAACATCAGGAACAAGAGCAACTTCCGAAAAGGGAGGCTCGTTGGCGTCGACGTCAACGTCAACGCCAACGTCGTCGACGCTTATCATTGCCAAAATCACAAAAAGAATAAAGACTAAACGAAACGAACAAATTAAGTGCGTAAGAGTAGCGCAGTCGCTGCTGCCGCCGCTGCTTTTGGCATTTTTATTTTATTGCCTTCGTCTTCATCGCCGTCGCCGTCGTCGTTGCGTTGCGACCTTGAGCATAACAATTTATTGCTTCACGTGTGCGAATAAGCAAGACAAGCACGAGCGAGGGAGCGAGAGCAAGACAGACAGCGGTGAGAGAGCGACACGCACACGCAGAGAGACAACACACACGCACAGCTTTTTTGGAACCACAAAAAAGACGCGCCTAGCAACAGCGCGAAACGCAACGCAAGAAGAAAATATAAACGACGCAAAGCAAACCAAAGCAGAGAGCAGACGTCGCCGCCGTCGTCGTCGTCGTCGCAGCAGCATTGTTAAAGCTCTTTTTGCGCTTGTTGTTGTTGTTGCTCTTATTTTTTTGGGGTTGGGCAAAAGCAAAAAAATCTTGTAAGTTTTTGGCGTCAAGCGTCGATGCCAGACGCATAAATTTCGTCTTTTCAGCGAAAGTAAAAACAAAAGCAAAACAAATGGAAAAACACACAGCAAATAATAAAAAACAATACACATAGTTAAACGGAATACGCAACAAAACAAGTCTGTTTTGCTGTCTCCCTTCCACCCACTATTTATTACAACTACACTGCTACTAAAATAATAATAATAGTACTAATAATAATCATAATAAACTTATAAAAGCTCTAGTCATAAAACTTGTCCGTTCCTGTTTCATTTGGTTTCTACGCACTTTTTGCTGTTGTTGTTGTTGTCGATTTTGTTGTTTTATTATTCTGCGACCTTCATTCAGTTCATTAACATTTCGGTTTTTGTGAATTTGGATTGTATTCGGTTGGCAACAACAACAACAAAAACGATAGAACATACGCACTACGCATAGCAAAAGGTGCGATAATGCCAATAAAATGCGTAGCAAGAAACAAATGCGAACAGAACAGCAAAACAAACGAGGCGCCAACAAATACTAAACATGTCCGACTAAGAAGAAGAAGAAGAAGCGGCAGCAGCAGCAGCTGAAGTAACAGCGAAACTATGCAAGGTATGTGTGTGTGTGAGTGTGTGTGTGTGTGTCTGTATACACTATTCGCTTTTATTAATAGAGCTTGTTAGATAAATATTAGATAAATTTTGCAAATATCAACAGCTAATTGAGATTATGTAAAGCTTTTGATTGTGTGCGTTACAATTCAACTGTTGCTTTAACCTCCCTCCCCCTACACCAAACACACACACACACCCACTCAATCCTTTTGCGTTACGTTATCATCTCCCACCCTCCACTCCCATCGTTTTGCGTTACTTTCCACATGACATCCACACAATCTCTGCTAATGAAGCGTCACGCGCAATACACACACACACACATGCTCACATAGCAAGCAGCTTTTAATCTGCAGCACACGCACCTGTTACAGTTCTTGTTGTTGTGTATGGAAATAGTTTTGCTTTTTTTTGTTGCCATGTGTCGTTTTGTTCCACTGTACATGTGTGTGTGTGTGTACATACTTAAGTCATGTTACGTTTTTCAATTATCATCAAACGCTGCTGGACGCCTTCGTGCGTTGCGACGCCGCCGTCGCAGTCGCTGCTATCAGCAGCCATTTGAGATTGGCGTCGGCGACGGCGTCAGTGGCGGCTAATTTCGCACGTTGCGCGTTTTTTTTTTTTTTTAATCGTTTCACGCGCGCGACTTTTTGGCAATCATTCGAGTTGAATCATATACAAATTTGTGTGTGTGTGTGTGTATTAGTCGAACAGCATCAGCCTAAAGTTTATTATGTGGGCGTTTTTCGCTAATAGTTTAACAGATATACAAACACACACACAATTTTGTACAATACATACAATACATAGGCTGGGAATTGAGCACGCCTAGTAACAACAGACAACACCCAAAAATAACAGCAACAACTGCAAAAATGAACAATCAAAAGAAACGACGCCAGCAGCAGCAGCAACAGCATCAACACAAAACAATAACAAAAAAAAATTAAAGAAAGAGCATAAAAATAATATGCCATAAGCTTTGTGAATGCCGCCGGCGACGACAATTCTCAGCAGCCTTTGCCACTGTTGTTGTTGCTGCTGCTGCTGTCGCTGTCGCTGCCGCTGCGTCTCTGCTCGCTGCTGCTTGCAATTGCGAGTGTGAGTGCACTCGGCAGAGCGACGGCACTGAATAAAGGAATGAGAGACTGACTGAGCAGCAAACAGAGCAGCGAGCTCACGTTTTTCTGCTGCTGAGAGACGAAAACAAAAACGAAATGAAACGAAACGACGAAACTTGTGCAATTTGTTATTGCACGACGCGGGCGTTGAGTTTCTGTCTGTGTGCTTTGTATCACTCAGTACGCGTGTGTGTGTGTGTGCTTTTGTGTGGGTGTGTATGCGCTTGCAGTTTGTGAATGGGAAGCGTGAAAAGCTTTACGCGCCAAATTGCAGTTGTGTTTGTGTACGAGCAAAAGGTAGTAGTAGTAAAATAGTAAAAAGAGTAGTAATAGTAAAAGAGTAGTAGTAGCAGTGTATTTTTGCGAGGGTTGTTCAATATGTTGGACGCAAGTCGCAAGCAGAAAGACATTGAACCCCAAACTCAAGTCAAGGCAAAATGCCGCCACGTGGCATGGGCGCAGACATCCTTGAAAATTTTGGGGTGTTGGCCACAACAGCAAAAAAAAAAATTTATAGAGAAAGAGAGAGAGAGAGAAAATGACTGATAGAGAGAGAGAGAGTGTGTGTACAAGTTACTTTTTAAGGGCGTAGCACAAACTGCGCAAGTCGACGCTAGGGGATGCTTTTGACCCCCAACAACAACAATGGATGCGAGAGGATGACGCCATGAGGGCCAAAACAACATAATGAGCCATGAAAGCCACGCGCCAGCACTTACCAAGGAGAAGGAGGTGCGGGTGCGGGTTGGGGTTGGGTGTGGGCTAAGTAGTAGTAAGGGCAGTGTCGCTATGCGTAGGCTACAAGGCGCCAATGAAATGTACAACTCCAACAACGGCAACAACAATAATAACAAAAAAAAATAAAATCAATGAAAGCTCTTTAACCCACCCAACAACGCAAAGCAAGCCGGCAAAACTGCGCTGTCGCTGCCAACGTCGCTGTCGACGTCGCCGCTCAAGCGCGTGGGCGGGCGTGTGTAAAGTTTACTACGTTTGCTGTTGATGTAGGCGATCGATTTTCTTAGGCGCGTCACAATTTTTTGTCCCTGTCTATTTGTTTGCGCCCACACGGCAACACTAGTTGAATGTAGCGTAGCGCAAGGATGAGCGTGTGCAGCAAAAGAGAGTGGGAGTGGAGTGGAGAGCAAGAGAGAAAGAGAGACGAGAGTGGGAGAGCGCGCACACAGTGCATGCACAGTTATTTCCGATCAAGAGCTAGAGTAAATGAAATTGGGGAAGGGGGGCGAGCATGCACAGTTATTTTTTGATCGACAGCTGTTGTAAATGCGAGCGAAGAAGACGGGGCAAAGATTAATGGAGTTGTTTTGTATAACAGTATACAAGAAAAGAAATCAATAAATAGGTAATAAAGAAGAACTCAAATAAGTAAATTTTATAAATATATGGGCAAAATGAACAGTAAATTCAGTTTAGGAAGGCAGTGAATGAGAAGGAAATAGTTGTCGATAATATAAAATAGAGTATCGGGTATAGAATATAAGTGTCGACGACTTACCGGAATCTGAGGGCGTCTCCAGATTGGTCTCCATCTCGCTGCGCGTGTAACTGTGATCGCTGATGTGCCGCATGTAGATGCTGTTGTTGCCGTCCACCGACGCGGATGATCCGCAACGGGAATCGACCGTGGAATAATCGCCGTCATCGGAATCGCAATCGGAGTTCGAGGCTGGCGGTGACAACGAGGTGGCAACGACAATTGGTGTCGTCTCATCATCATCTGACAATGTTTCCATTTTAGTTGTTGCAAATGTTGTTAGTCCTAATCCAGATCCAGATCCTGTTGTTGTTGTTTCCTGACTGATGACATCGAGAACATCACCGATTTGGGGCTGATGATCGGGCGTGACATATAGCGACATATCGATGCGATTTTTGCTCGTATTCTGCAACTCGCGACTGATGTGATCGATATATGTGGCATCCTCACTGCTGGTCAACGATATATTATTGCTGCCCATGACGCAGGCACGAAGATCGACATTGTGACGGAATTCCGTAGGATTTGTGATGGCATCATAGCACGAGATACTCGAGATACTTTGCGGCGTCTCTGGGCGAGCAGAAGATGAATTCAAAGATTTCGTCGATTTGATCATCATCAACTTTTGACTGTCTGTATAAATCTTGGTGTTGTTTTGTGTAGCGATACTTTTGCGCAACAATGAGGCACCTGGCGGTATATGTTCCTCAGCACTGTTACTGTTACTACTGCAATTACTGTTATTTTTCTTGTTAATTGTAAACTGCATGGATGATTTGGGTTTTGTTATTGTTATTCTAGCCGATGTTGCGTATTTAGCACGTTTGTTGCTGTTGTTGTTGTTGTTGTTGCTACTGCAATTCTCGACATTCTCTGCTTCCTCCTCCTCGGCCAACTCCTCCTCATCATGATCCTCAATTTCGATTTTAATCTGTCTGCCACTGACAATTGCTGGAGGAACTGCGATGCTTTCGCTATAACTCGATGCAGCTGAATTTGTCGTGTTGTTGTTGTTAATATTTCTCATATTGTTGTTGCTGTTACTGCAGCTGTTGTTGTTACTGTTGCTGTTGTTGTTACTGTTGCTGCCACACATAAACTTGGGATCCATAATATCGCACGAGGGCATTGTGGCAAACGACGACCACATACAATCGCCAAAACGAATCTCGGTCTTTGCATCAATGTAATTGAAGTCATCGGCAAATGTGCTGCTCATCGTCCGGGAACGAGCGGCAATTTTGGCGACATCCTCCTGAATGCTCGACCCTTTGCTGCTCCACTGATCCTCGAACTGCTCCTCGAACAACAGACCGCTAATCGTGTCGTCGTAGATATCGTAGTCGTTTAAATAGTCGTAGCTGGGGAGTCCTCCGTTGCAGGCAGTCGCCATTTTGATACAGTTATTTTTGGGTTCTATCCTCTATTGATATTAAATATATGTATGTGTAAATATATATAAATATATTCCTTGTTTTCTTTTCCTTGTTTTGTTATTACTTTTTGTCCTGAGTTGATTATTATTGTTGTTGTTGTTGTTGTTATAGTAGCACACTGCAAACAGGAGAGAGAATAATAACAAATCAATTTGGGACTAGAAAAAACTAGAAGAAAAACTTAAAATATCAATCTATCTATTTAGTTTAAATAACATACTTTTAAATTAAATTTAATTTTTATCTAAGTTTCCTGAACAGTTTTCCTTTAAAAAATCTATTCCTACATTAGATATGATATTATCCTATTTGAACTAGGCGCCAAATTTCCCAATGTATTGGAACATTTTTATTTTCATTACTATTTTTCTTCCTTATATCTGATATTTTGTTGCTTATTTTATCCAATTTATGTTTATATATTTTTTGAAATGTTATTTAATCTTTAATTATTCAAAATAAATATATATTTTTTGTATACTTTATTTCAGTATTTATTTTTGCTGCTGTATTTTTAAAAGAAAATCGCGAAAAGAATATTTATTTCATCCTTTCTATATTATTATGGAGTAATTACAAATATTTATTTAAAACAGGGCAAGATTTAAATAGCTAATATAATAATTATAAAATTTAAAAAAAAAAATATAATATATTTTTTTTTTTCGAAATAAAGTATTTTAATTTTTTTTTTTTTGTCAAAACTGTTATTTCACCATGCAACATAACTGTACAATTTATTTAAATTTTATTAGCAATCAATTTATAATTAGATCATTTATTTAATCGTCGAAAAATCTTCTTTTCTAATCTTCATTTTTTTTTTTTTTTTAGAACTTTCTACCTCTTTAATTGCCTCAACTTAACTGCCTACCACGTCGCCATCTTGCAGGAAGAAATGCTCACAAAGAAATAACGGCACGCAAAGAAGGAGAAAAAAACGAAGCTAATTATCAATTTTTGAATTTCATTTTCATTTGACGCAAACGTCAGCGGCTGCTGCTGGCGCCACTGTCGCTGTCGCTGTCTCTGCCCGCTGTCATACCGATGCTACTGCTGCTGCTGCTGCTGACGTCGACAGTTCAGAAAAGTTATCAAAGCAAAATGCGAAGGCAGACGACAGAAAACAGACAGGCTTTTAATTATAAATAAATTGTTTGATTCTATTTGATTTGCCATCTGAATTAGCTTGGCAACACATGCTGACATTTTATTCCGTCTCGCACATATGTACATACGCACACTCCTAGGTACAATAACAGTTATTGCATCAATCATACACTGATAAAACTTGATCTGTCTATCTTTATCTCGCTCGCACTTCTATCATGGCATGTAATAGTAAATGCAAAACGTATGCAGCAATAAATTTGGCACGCGCGTTTATCTTACTACTTTTGCTCTCCCTCTCCTCCTCCTAATTCAGCTGCACGACAGCTCACTTGCACTCGCACTCACACACACTCATACAAAGAATTTTAAACGGTAAGAAAAATAATTGACTTGACGAACCGAATGACAAAAGCGGCATAAGACATTCAAAAGACACGGAAAGCGAAACCGACGGCAAGAAATCAAAAGAATTGCATAGAACAAAAAAAAAAAAAAAATCATATCTATTTGTGTTTTCTTAATTTTTTGATACTTTTTAAATTTGATTTAAATATCGAAATTTTGCTTACCTTTTGCTGTGCTCTTTCGTTGTTTTATTTTTTTAATAATAATATATTATTATTTTAATCCAATTGCTGTTGTCGATTTTTTTTGTTGTACTTCTTGTACACACAAAAAAAAATTAATTTGTACACCCGAAAAAAATGAAGCTCAACAAAAAAAAATATTTTTGTATATATATATATATATATGTATTTATTTTACACAAAAACACACACAATGAAAACTTGTACGTCGAGTTGTTTCCGAATAGTTGTTGTTGTAATAATTTTTGGCAAATTTTTCAATTTGTTGTCTCCTGTTTGTCTCCTCCTCGTCCGTTGTGTTGTTCAGCTTCGTCAAGTACTTTTCGTACTTTTATTACTCTTCAAGAACTTCTTGTTCAACTTCTTTGGTGCTCTCGTCGCAGCAGCAAAGTGCAAATGAACATGAAACAAGGCAGCGGCGCATCTATCGCTCTGTTCTGCTGTCTCCTCCTTTTGCTTTTGCACACATTTGCATTTGCACACACACGCACTTAGAAAAAGCCTACAAAAAATTGTCTGCCTTGTAGCGGTATTTCTTTTTCGTTTTACTTTTATTTCTTTTTTTTGCTCTACTCCGCCGTTGTCGTAGTAGTTGCTTTTGTTGTTGGTAGAAACTTCACATTCACTTATTAGAAGCAGCAAGAAGCTTTTATTTCGTTTATTCAATTCAATTTAATTTGTATTTTTTTTGGCGGGCGCCTTTGCTCAATTGTCTTCGGGTTTATTTAGCGTGTCCGTTTTAAACAAAATTTAATATATATTTTTGAATTTTTTACACTTTACGCTTTTTAGTTAGTCCGAGAACAGGAATATGAATATTTGTAGTTATGTTTTTGGTAACTTTAATTTTTTGTAGTTATGGTTTGTGTTGTATATTTCGCTTTGATTACTTGTTGTCGTCTATTGCTTTGCCTAGTTAAGCTTATATTTTTATTTAATTTATTTTATATATATGTTCAGAAATATATATATATGTATGTGTACATTTGTTAATTCTTTTTTTGTTGGGCGGGAAACAGCCAAAATCTACAAAGACGAAGAGCCAACCACGCGTCGGACGTTCAGCCGTGCCTGAGTCACAAGAAAGAGTGGTTGAATGGTTGGACGAAATGTTGGTTGGCTACCTACGCGCGAAGCGACTCAGTAGTACATGGGCATCTTGCCTCTCGAGTGCACTTCTCTCACTCGCCCTCTCTGAGAGCGTGGTGAGTGGTGAGAATGAAGCACGGTGCTTTACTTTTGAGTTGAATTTTTTCACAGAGAGAGAGAGAGAGTGTGATAGTTCTCAGAGGCTATATAGCGTATACGCTATTGTTTGGGCGCCTTGTGACTTGGCTTCGCAATTTGACGCATATAATGGATGAACGCAAAAGCTTTTACAATTACACATACGCACACACTCATAAGCAAACACACACTCAATATGAATTTCACAACAAAATAACTCACACGTGTCTCACTCTCTCTCTCGCTCTCACGCTCTCATGGCATGCAGCTTACGTTCTCTGTTTATTTACCTTTGTTTTTGGACCCGACCGGCCGGCCGGCTGCCTATGTATGTATAAGTATGCATGTAGCTTTTTGAGCGCATTTTTCAATATGTGTGCATATGTATGAATGCGCTTGTGTTTTTGTTTTGAGTGAAATCAACAAAACGAAGTGCGTTTTGTTTTGTGCTATTATTATTAATTGAATATATACATATGTATGTACATATAAACCCAATTTTGTGCCATACGCAAATAAATGCTATATGCGGGTGTGTCTGTGCGTGTGTATATTTGTGTTAATGCATGTAATTTAAGCGCTTTTTTTCTAGTTACACCAAAGTAGTTGGCAACTCGAATTTCTGTTTGTCAAGTTGATTGAACTGTTGAACTTTGTGGCGACTGCTACGTTGACGTCGACATCGACTGTTGAAAAAGCCGCAACTGAAACACAACAAAAACAAACAGAAGCACTGAAAAATGAAAGACTGAGAAAACAAAAAAAAAACAGCAAAAAACCAAAGAAACAACAACTTTATATGAAACCTACCTCAAGTCTAATTTAATTATGCGCTCCAAATAAAAAAAAAGAACAAAAACAAAGACAGATTGCATAGTAGAATGGTAGGTATGGAGTGGAGAGGAGAGTAGGGGGGAGGGGGAGGTTGGGTAAACAACTTGTCACACGGGGTGTCGAACTCATCAGCATATTGACAGAGAGAGAGAGAGAGAGGGAGAGCTAGAGAGAAGCAACAGGAGTTGCAGAAGGATTTTTTTCTCTTTCTGTTTTTCTGCTATCAAATTACATTAACAGTTTCAATTCCTGGTTGCCATGGCCTAAGGGGCACGAGAGGGCTAAGATATAGAACAAGTGAAAAGCATAATTAAGTTCAGAGAACAAGCTGCGAAAAGGATATTGATAGCGAAGGGAAAGACAAACAAAAAAAAGAGCTGATGTGACATGTGTATTATGCACAGAGCCGACGCATAAACATCCTAGAAAAGCTCGAATAGTATACTAAATATTAAAGTTATATTTAAAAATTAAAACTCTTACAGCAAATATCAAAATTTTAAGAAATATGTGTTGTTAATTATAAAAAAATAAATTATAATTTCTAAATCAATTTAAGGTGTTAACAAATTATTAACTCGAAATTTATTAATCTTAATTAACTAATTTAATAAATAGAAAATAATTTAAGTCTGACTCAAAAAAAAGTAAAAAACTACAAAGTAAAAAGTTTCTTCATATTCGTCATTTCATACAAATTTTAACAAAGAGTGTGTCAAAGTGAATACACCCTACAGGTAGGGTATTCCGGTTATAACCGCTAAAGTTGCTGCAGCAAAAACCGCAAGGAAGCTTTGCAGCACACACACACCCACAAAGGCATCAAGAAACACACACACACACACATGCAGGCAGTGATTTTCGTGTCCCATGGCCACGGTTGTCTGTGGGCGTGGCAGTTAGAGACTTATGTAAACGCATAATGCCTCGCTGCTAATTTGACAAAGAGCAGCAAACATTAATTGGCACCCGAGGGTTAAAGTCCAGCTCTGTGCGCAATGCGTCAGCAAAAAAAAAATTACACAGAGATAATTAGCCCATTCCCCCCTCACCACCTCCTTCACTGAAAAAGCCGACAAATCCCTGCTGCAAATGCATATTAAATTGTTACCGTTGTTTCTTGCTTTACTCTTTACCTTTATACATATGTGTGTGTGTGCATACATACATACATAATTCATAATGTGTGTGTAAAGTGCAGCAAAAGGACAAAAAATTCATTTTCTGCTTCCTCGTCTTCATTTTCATATTCTATTCGAATTGCTTTTAAAATCTCAGCTTTGCTTTTGTTCTTATTGTTATTGCAATTGCTAATGAGAGCGACAGGGACAGCGGGAGAGCAAAACTTACATTCGGTCTTAGATTTTGTCTTGACTTGTCGACATGTCGAATTCGAAATTCGTTCAATACGTTTAGTTTGCATTTGCACTTTCGGCGCGTGCAGTTTTGTTGTTGTGGAACTTGGCTTCGACACACACACACACACACACATGTATGCAACTGACTATTTCTGCTTTCGTTTGCGTTACGTATTTTGTTTTGTTTTGACTTCGCAACGAATGCGATGCCGACGACGACGACGCCAACAGCAACATTTAGTAGTGCAATAAAAACAACAACAACAAGCATGCACAAAACGAATTTCATCAGGTTGGCGCGAATTATTTTGCCTACATATGTATGTATGTATGTATGTACATATGTATGTCAATTTTTATTTATTTTTGCGCCTTTCTTTCTTTCAGTTTAGGTTTTTCTTCTACTATTTGTTGTCGTTGTTGTTGCTGTTGCTGCTGCTGCATTTCGAGTGCTTTTATTTTTGTTTTCCTTCTTGTTGTTGTTGTTGCTTTTGGTATTTTGCGCAATTATTTTCGCGCGTGTAACATTTTTTTTGCTTGTTCTGCTTTTTTCTTTTTTTTTTAAACATTCTCTTTTTTTTGCGTTTTCTTATAGTTAATGCGTCGTCGATATAGCGGTAAAAACCAACTGCGTAAATAATGTCAACAAGTATGGCCCGCAGTCGTCTGCGCAGCTGGCAGCGCAGTCGGCGTCGCTGTTGTTGTTCCTTTTGGTTTAGTAAATGCAAAAATTATCTAATTCTTATGCAAATGCTGAGTGTGAGTGTATAAAAAAACTATTAATATCATATGTATTATGTACATATGTACATATTAATTTGATCTAGTAATTGAAAAGCTTCCGGAAGAGCTTTTCGCGTATGATTGCGCAATTTGTAACGGTGCATCGTAAATAATTCGTTGAAGTGTGCAATAAATGTATGTATGTAGAAGGAGCTTTTTATACCCGGTAACCGGGTAGCAGTTTCGAGGGTGTTATCGGTTTGCGGCCGTAGAAGGCGTATTTAATCCTATTAATATATGTTTAATATTTATAAATTATTCTAAAAACATACATAAGCAATTAAAGTAAAATATGAGAAAATGTAAGAAACCAAGAAGTAAAATAAAATTATTTTTAGTTAATTGTTAAAATCTTATAACTTGTTTTTTTTTTCAATGCTTTAGTAGCCACAGCCACAATAACAATATAATAAAAACAAAAGCGTAATCAAAAAAAATGATATAATAGAGGAATTTTCAATAAATAGCTTCTACTTTTTGTTTAACTTATAACAAAATTTGAAGATTTATGTGAATTGCTGTTATGTTATTTATTTCAAATTGTTTTTGTTTTTATGTAGTTTAAGTGTTTAATTGAAAAATTATTCGTTATTCTTATGAAATTTGAATGCACGTTAAAAACGTTAAGTACAATTACAGTCCAACTTCGCTAACTCGTATCCCCATTATCCAAAGAAAACGTTCGAGCTATGGAGATATTCGACTTATAGAGTTATTTTCTTAAGTTTATTAATTTTACTGCCACTCATTTAGTTCGAGTTAGAGGGAAGTTCGAGTTATGGCCGTTCAACTGTATAAGTTTTCTTATTTTTTTTAATAAACTACAAACTAAAATTGGAGCTCATTTTGCTCTAAAGCGGATACCTAAGGTCCTTCATGCAGGGTAATTCGTGTTCGAGCACACTCGAATGTCATGCTCGGCAGGCGCAGCACAACTTTGTCACCTCCCCCCCCCCCCCCCTCTGTCACTGTCACCCTGTCTCTGTCTCTGTCTCGCTCTCCGTCATGTTCTTAAGCTCTCGCTGCATATTTAACGGTTTACACGTGCGAACGACATTGTAATCAGAATTGCGGGACCTTCGGGGGCGTTACGACATTCTGTTACAGTTATTGTTGATAAGACGCCGTCGCAAATGTTGTTGTGCCGTTGTTGTTGTTGTTGTTGCTTTGGCAGGTGTTGCTGTAATTGCAATTTAAATACGTCGCAGCGGCTGAGAGAGAGACAACTGTTGGGCGACTTTTGAGAGAGATGCCAGCACACATACATATGTACAATTAGCATGCATGCATGCGCGTGTCTGTGCATGTCCACTGGGTATACTTTGGCCTATTGTCCGTTGATAAGCGTGGTTAAAAACGCAACTAATTGTTTTTTTTTTTTCGATGGCATCCACTTCTGTGCAACATTGTTGCTAACTGCGTCGCTTTTTGGCCAATACCATGTGCACAGTGCACGCCCGCTATGACGAACTAAGTGAAATTTGCGAGTACAACACTTTTTTGTATCTATAATTTTGGTAATTGTCTCATCCCTGTCGAAAATTCTTAAAAAAAAAACCAAAAAGAGGGCAACTATTTTTTTTATAAGTGAATTTTGAAATTTTTAATGCAAAAGAGATTTTGCATGGTTGTTTTGTGCATGTTGTCACTTACATGAATCGTTTACCAACACTGCATTTCCTCTCTAGAAGAGACCCCCTTAAAATTGTTTCGTCAAAATTTATCATAAATTGACCTCTTTTCAAGGTTTTTTTTTTTTTAATTTTCGGCAGGAATGCGACAATGCGAAAATGTTAAAAGTTTTTGAAAAAAAATCAAAAAAATTCTTTTTTAAATTTTATTTGCAGAATCCAACTATAAAAATTAATAAGTTGTCTATTTTGTAGTCAAATTAAAATGCAGATTGAAACTAGAGCAAAAGCTTAGTAGATAAAAGCTTTTCCCATGAAAATCGATCAAGTTTTGGACGAAATGAAACTATTGTAGGGTATGTCGGGTGCGGTATAGCTGTAATTGTGCAGTAAGTGTAATTGCCAGCCTTGGCGCCAGCTGCTATCGTTGGCATTCCATAAAAAGTGCAATATACACAGTAAATAATGTGAAGAGAGCTTTCAAAGTTATTTCGCATGATGCATATGTAGCTGTAAATCACAAAACAGTTGGCACAGTGGGCGTCGCAAAGCTTTTATTCTATTTCATAATATTACGTACATTTGAATGTACGAGAATGTTGTGAAATGTTGTAAATTGATCAGCAAAAAGCTTTTGGTCGATAAAAGAAATTATTGAAATTGCAGATGCAAAAACAAAAACAAAAAAAAAAGGATTACGCACAAGTGCACAAAAACATGAAGAAGAATAATTGAACAGCAATACAAAAGAATACACGAGACGACACGACAACAAGCAACAAGACGATGAAGAAGATGAAGAAGAAGAGTAAGGGAAAGAAGGCAAGTAAACAGACACAAGCAGCAGCAGCTGCAAAAATAACAATACGCAAAGAAGAAGAAAAACAGCGACAAAGACAATGCCAAAAGGCGCTGACGGCTTTGGTACAGTCGCAACACACACACACACACAGCATTTAAAAGGCAATAAAAGAAGACAACAAATGCAGCGTCGAGCTTTATAACGGAATGGACCTGCACTCACACTTGCATACATACATAAACGCACGCTCGGATTTCGGTTTTCCGTTTTCGGGGTTTCGGTCAGCACTTTGAGCGCCAGTCAAGAAAGTATACTCAAAACAAAACCAAGAACGCGACACTCTCCAAGTCAAGCGAGCGCGCTCTCTCACACTCATGCCGCTAGCCGCTAAAGCTTTGAGACGTCGCAGCGCAGTCGACGTTGCCGGTCAGCCTAATGTGCACAAAGTTTGGTTTTTTTTTTTTTGATTATTCCTTTGCCGGTATTTCACAATGCATGCAAATGCCGCTCTCTCCCTCTCTCTCTCAGTGTTTTGGCTGTGCCCGAATTTCACCAACAATTGAAACTGTATATGCAATTAACTAATTATAGACCTCATAGGCCAAAGTTGAAAGCATTGCGAAAATAATTGACACTCAAAAACAAGTTGAGAGCAAGAGAGCGACAAACAACAACACACCACACTCCGTGGTGAGCAAGAATATTGAGCAATTAAGTGAGCGTCTTTTGACGTGAGCGAATGAGTGAGTGAGAGCGAACGTTTGTGTGCAAGGCAACATTTCGAGTGTAATTGTGAAATAGTTTGGCAACATTGTTGACGCAACATTCTGGTGCCACGAGTGAGTGAGTGTGTAAAGAGTGAAAGTGCAAGTTGTGAGTGCTGGGGGTGGATGCTTGTGGATGTTATTGACCATTTATGAGATTTAATCAAGGTCGTTCGCCAATTTGCAGTTGCTTTTTCGAACTTTGTTGTTTTGCTTTTTTCTTTTCTTTTTGGGTCTGCGTCGAAATAACATTAAAGATTTAAAGGTGTCTGAAGCAATTGCCACGCCCTTTGGGGCAGTTGGCTCATTAGGCGAGCAGTGTGGGGGAGGGGGTGGGGGTACAGTGATGGCCAAAGAAATAACAATAAAAGTAGTTTAAATGAAATTAATTAATTTATTTCAATCATATAAGTTAAATAAAATAATTTTAAGTAAACTTTATTTAAATAAAAATTTACATTTTTTATTTGTTGGTTGTCGTAGGTGGCAAAAAAGGAAAATTCAGCGATGTGTGTGTGTGTGTGTGTGTGTGTGTGTGTGTCTGTGTTGTGTCTGTCTGCGACCTTCAAAAAGGCAGCAACAACAACGAGAACAAAACTTGCCAGACAACAAACAGATAAAGGACATTCAACTTGCGTGAGAGAGAGAGAGAGAGGGAGAGAGAGAGGGTGAGATAGAGTGTAGGAAGGGGGACAGAGACAGACTACTGCGCAATCAAGAAAATGCCTCAAAGATTCTCGTGTTTCGGGCCTCGTCCTTCGTCCTTCGTGGCTGCTTTGGCGCCTCTTCTGAAGGTCACAAAGTGAACAACAACAACAACAAGATGAAATCGCATCCTTTGCTCTCGACTCCTTCCTTCCTGCATCCTGTTTATGGCGCCACATAACAAAGTCTGGCAACAGGACACAACCAAACAAAACAGGCAAAAGTGAACGGGGAAAATGGGGAAAAACCTGAACAGGGATTCGTTTATGGGATTCTCAGCCTTTTTGGGGGACTGGGTTAAGGCAGCCAGACGGCTTCGTCTCCAGCTCCAATTTGATAGCTACGCTCCCGAAAAAAATAAACAAATAACAGAAAAGGTAAAATGCGGCATCATTAACCTGACAACCTCAAGGACACAATTGCGTCCTTAATGCCGCAAGGAAACTGTGTGGGGAAAGTTTCAGGTAACACTTAACAGAAAATTTAACAGCAAGCTTAACAGCAAGTTTAACAATGAATTAACAGCAAGCTTAACAGCAAGATTAACAGCAAGTTTAACAGAAATTTAACAGCAAGTTTAACTTGCAGTTTTAACTTAAGTTGTTTTCAACTGTTGAGAAATAAAACAAATTGAAATTAAAACACAGAAGAAAATGGAAAAAGTATATAATATATAGAAAATGGAATGATCTAACTTATGCTTATGTATGAATACCAACTATACCTATATAATTATAATTACAATTATTATAATTGCAACTTATTACTTATAAATCCACACAATATTTATATATATTACTTTCACTAATAGATATGAAACTTTATTATTTATTATCTATTTTAAAACAATTTATATCTAGAGATCTACGTATCTATCATTGAATATCTTCCTATATTTAATTTATGTATTTAAAGATTTATCTATCAGTTAATGTCTTTGCAAAGATTTTTATGTCCATGTGTTTATCGTATAATTTATATGATATCACATTTTGTTGTCTATAAATTGATCTAATTTTCTATTTATATTTCTTTGTTATTCTGGCTTTTTTTTAGTCTATATTTTAAATATAAAGTATATTTTATTTTGGTGCATAAATAAATATTTCCTTGCAACTCGATTTACTTGTCTTTCCATTTAGTTACATGTATGTACATAAGTATGTCTATTTATTAATGTCTATGTCTATTATAATGTCAAAGTATCTTTACATCATTTATAACTATTTCTTCAGTGAAAACTCTAGAATATTTTAAGTAAAATAAAACTAATTGCTAATTGTTATTCGTTGTAATTTGCTTTTCGCTCTTACAAAATTCAATTTAATTCAAGCGATTAACGTGCCCCAAACACACACACACACAGACACACACACACACACACAATTGCATCACTTTGCACTTGAGTCTTAGAAGCTGAAAATCAAACAACAACAATAATAATAATAAGAACAACAACAACAACGAAGAGTGCTCAAAAAGTGGCGCACAAGTGGCAAAGCAAAGGATCCACTCGACACGCCAAGAGGGCAACCAAACACCAACAACAACAACAACAACAACAACAACAGCAACAACAAAAGCAACAACTAACTGACATGTGAACAACTTGAAAATACCCTGTACTTAGACCAATTTTGTGATATATTTTAAGCATTTCATGTTTATTTTTGAAGTGAACCGGAACTAGCTGTGATTTCATTGTGAACTAGTTCTAAAAAAGCTGTGAACTTGTGAATCAATTGTGAATTTGTTGATTTCAATTGTGAACCACATTTAAATTTAATATTAAACCAGTTGTGAACTAAATATAAATCAGTTGTGAATCAATTGTGATTAAGCTAACTGTGAACTAGTAGTGAACCAGTTGTGAACTAGCTGGGAACCAGTTATGAATCAGCTGTAATTTTATTATACATATGCACATTGTATGTATATCAGCTCCTAGAATTGAGTCCGTTGTGAACCAGTGAAGAACTAGTTGCAAAACAGTTGTCAACCAGCTTTGAACTAGTTATGAATCAGCTGTGAATCAATTTTAATTTAGCTATGCGTTTATTGTGAATGAAATTTAATAATGCTATGTACTAGTAGTGAACCAGTTGTAAATTAGTTACGAATTAGTTGTGAATAAGTTGTTATTGGACGTGAACTAGATTCAAATTTGATGAGTGCTAGTAGCGAACCAGTTGTAAACCAGTTATGAACCAGTTGTAAACCAGTTATGAACCAGTTGTAAACCAGTTATGAGACAATCGGAAACACTACTACAACATCTACAACAAAAATCAATCTTAGAGTCAGGCGTCGACTCAAATATACGAGCAGTAAATATAAAAAAGTCGCCGTCAACGCGAGCCTCAATCAGAATTTTGCTTGTGCGTCCGATAGGCGCCAGATCTGCGTGTATTTTGTTAGTGTAAACACGCTCAAGAACGGCTGAAAGCGATTGAAATTAGTTAAAGTTTCGTGTTTACTGTAAAGTGTGTACACCTTATGGATTACAGGGTATAAGCGACAAGCACAGCTGACGACAGCCGACAAGAACTGGAACAACGCAACAAAACGACCCCACGCCCAGATCTCTTTTCGGGCATTCTGTGTATCGCAGATATACTATTTACCTACCTAGGTATCTTTGGCAGCGGGCACTTGATGCCCTCGTCGGTTGTCGGTCGTTCTCGTCAAAGTTGCACTTGAAGTTATCTGTGGAAAATCATTAAACACACACACACACACACACGCACACTTGATAAGCATGAAAATCTGGAATCCTATTCTTGCGTCTCTCTCTCGCTCATTCTCTTCCTCTCACTTTCTCGCTTGTGATCCACCAGATTTGTCGATTTTTCCGTAAAATAATTTCTTACTTTTAATACCCTGTAGTCGTCAAAAGTTTATGAAAGAAACATTTTGTTTAAAATTAAACATTTTATACCCTGTAATTGTACAAATTTGCAAGTGTGCGTTACGAAAAGCGGCCTATAGACAATAGGGTTGTTAAAAAAAATCAAATAAATAAATGTAATGACTTAAGAGTACACTACAGGGTATCGGCTAGTCGATCACACTTGGAATTACTCTTTATTCTGGTATTAGTTGCAAATGTTTCACTTGTATTGATCCAAAGACGTACAATTTGCTCCAAATATTACTACTTATACCCTGTAAATGTGTAAAGTAGGCCTAAGCGACTCTAAATGGCTGTTAAAAATTTAAAATAAATATATAGCGCTAGCTAAAAAAAAAAGTAAAATATAATAAGCAAATATAGTGGTAAAAACAGCTTGAAAGTAGAGCACAGGGTATCTGCTAGTCGATCACACTCGATGTGATTCCACTGCTGTTATTAGATGAAAGTCTAAAACAATTTGCTCATAATTTTTAAAGTTGTACCCTGTAATTAAAGTTAATGAGCTGCATGTACAATATGGCGGTAAATTACAGGGTATCTGCTAGTCGATCACACTTGAAATTACTCCATTTCTGTTGTTAGTCGAGAGTCTCTCGCTTTCTTGGCCCAAAGTCACGCATTTTCCCAACAATTTCCGGCTCCGTATCTCCGACAACGTACATAAGAGCCGTGACCTTTTCTCCAACAACAGAAAATATAAAATTAAATATATATATATATATATAGGATTTTAGGCACCCCACCTTATATATATATATATATATATATGTGTGTGTATCTGTACATACTCCCGATATTTTTGGCCACCCTTAGAAGATATTTACAACAAATTTAGACTGCAGTTTGTTGGCACGACGACATCGCGACTGGGTTTTAAATTTAGCCCACCTGGGGATTGCTTATTTCGGATGCCACTATTACAGAAAGAGACAGCCTGTGACTGTGAGTGACAGACAGAGAGAGAGAGAGAGAGAGAGAGAGAGAGATTGGAGACATTTGAATAGTTTCTCTTAAATGCTTCTCGTTCTGACAGTTTCGACGCGTTAAATTCACTAAAAACGCGTATCTATCACAATGCCCAAAAATAAATTGATTCCACAAACTTTTAGATACGCTTTTATATCTTTTCACAATATTTCCGGGGCATTTTCCATTTTATGACAGTCCAAAATTAAATGACAAAGTCACATATTGTATAAATAAATAAGCAATTGTCTTTCATCGCAAGTGAATCATGAATTTTAATAATAAACATTTGTTTCAGCTTATACCCTGTACTTAAGAAATGCTGATAGGGTATTGGTAAGAGTTCAGTTAAAGATATCAGTAATTAAAGCTATTTATTATCTTTATATATACAACTTTTCATCGATTGTTTGAATCATGTCTTGATTGTAGATTTTCAAAGCAAACAAAGAGATTTTCAAAAATGTATAATGAACCTAACGAAAGTAATCTTTAAGATATTAGCTTGATTTTTGGAATATGCATGTATATGTGTTTAAGCTTTATGTTCTGAAAATTTCAACATAGTTCCATAGAAAACTTGGGTGTTATAATGAAAAAAAGTTGCGTGCTGAGGGAAGCAACAATTATTATAGGAATTGAACTACTTTAGAAATAACCACAGGGGATTTTAATCACATTGCGTTCTCCAGGGTCACTTTTATTTGAACTCTTGTCATTTTTTGAGATTTGTCAAAGCCAGGGATTCAAACCCTAACCGAAACCGTAAAACCGGAACTCTGTAAACCGAAATAACCGTTTAGTAACCGATTCATTTATAAGGGTTAATTTCCTTTTTTCATACATAAAAAAAAAATTATTGTTCATTTTTTATTTTCATTTTTGTTTTTAATTTTCTTATGTTTAATTTTTGATATTCCTAATCGAATTTTCATAGCACTGAATAAGCGCACATAAAATAAATTTAAATAAACTGAAGAATATGTGAAAGAAATTTGTGAATGAAAATTTAAGAAAGTAATGCCTTTAAATTTATTATTAATATATTATTAATCTAAATAAATATTTGAAAAAAAAAATTTTTTTTTGTGAACCGAAA
The DNA here is from genome assembly GCA_963924055.1 of Drosophila limbata. NCBI lineage: Eukaryota > Metazoa > Arthropoda > Insecta > Diptera > Drosophilidae > Drosophila > Drosophila limbata. The sequence goes on from OZ001351.1 coordinate 24,461,981, forward strand.
CCATACCGGTTTTTCAGAACCGAAACATACAAATACCGGTTCACCGTTACGAAATCTTTATTCAAAGACTTTGCGTAACCGATAACCGAAAACCTAAATGCGAACATAACCGAAACCGTAACTGAAACCGATATTCGTTTCGGTTTCAATCCCTGGTCAAAGCTTATCTTTCTGGATTTTTTATATTATGTTATTTTAAATTTTCCATCAATCTAAAGGCTTTGCCCAAGTTTAAGTTTTAGAATAATCTTTTAATGTATTCAAAATATATTTATATTTTGTTACATGCAAAATTGGTGAATCATCTTTTAAAATAATAAACTCTAGATGAATAGATAAGACCCAATACATAGAAATGTTATAATTTTAGCCCCATACAACTCGTAGTACCTTAAAAGTTGGCTTTCTATCTATATCTAGCTGGATATCTAAGCCCTAGAAAAGAATAGAATATGAGGAAACTATGCAAAGAACTTGTATGGTATTATCATAAGTGGGGAGATCCACACACTTTCATAATCAGCTGCCTGATAGTTCGCTCCCGCTCTCACACGCACTTTTTCTCGCTGTGTCCATCTCGCTCTGGGTCTTGGGTATTTCTTTAGCATAGGAGGCAATATCTGGGCGTGAAATCTTATCAAATGTCAGAGACTTAAGTGTTGTATTATAATTCATTTAAAATACAAACTAACTCAACTAATTTACTATCACTTTTTTTTTTAGTGCTGGCGTTGACTATTTCGAAGGTCGCTCCACGTTCTGCGTATCGCCCCGAAAGTCGGCTCTATATAAATACATATATAGTTGCTATATGCGCAATTTATATGTGAACAATATATGTATATATAAATATATGTATATATGTGTGTATATATTCTGATTTTTATAGTATAGTTCTTGGTTATGTACATACTTATCAATCAAGGTCTGCATCGCGCGATTCTGCAAATATGCGTTGTTAATCTCTTCTACTAAAGCAAACACGTATATTCCCAAACACACACACACACACACACATTTAAAAAAAACTATTAGGATTCCTATGCGCAGTTTTATTTAATTTGCTTGATTTCATTTTTATTTTCTTTTATAATTATACTCTAACGCGGAGTATTTGAATTTGCCAATAACTACGCGAACTCAGCTTTCTCTTGAGCTAAGTTAAGGAAACTTGTTACACATGTATCCTATAGCTGAATATGCTATATTTGATTCAAATCGAACCGATTGAAGCATTATTTCTTGAGGCTTTACTTTTATAACTATGTGAACTGAGCTCTCAATGGAGCTAAGCTGATGAAACTTGGTATAATAGGGTCGTACAACTTTATACACGATGTAAGACTACAATTAGCTAAAACAAAGCTTAGTCTAAAAAAATTCCTAGAGAATTCTAGCTATTTCCTGATCTTTGACCCGAATTTGACCCACTTTCAGGTCGAGTTTGGCAAAACCCCGTCTTATTGCACGTCTTATTGTCTCAGCTATGTTGTGTGAAAATTTCATCATTCTACGCTTAGCCGTTTGGTCTACACGTTGATTTTCAGTCAGTGAGTCAGGACAAACAGTTTTATATAGATTTGTAATTTAAAGAAATTTTCGTTTCAGCATTTATTTTGTTAGGGTATCAAAACTTTGCCCATGCAAAGTTCTTACAGTACTTTTTTCAGTTTTTTAGTTAAGTTTGATTTTATTTATTTGCTTTTCTCTTTTATTTTTTTTTTGTGAAATTTTTTGATACGCATTTCGCACTATTTCTACGTCGGCCTTTAATTATATTAATAATGTTAGCGTTGATAATAAAAACAACAATAAATTGCCAGGCACGCTGAAACGAAGGCCAATACCATATAGACCATATCTATACTGTTATTCCGTATTGCCCGTGCCAACGAAACTTGACTCAAATCTATTCGGTTTTTTTTTTTATATTTTACTTTGTGCGTATGGAAATAGATTAGTATATACAAATCTATTAGAACTATATAGAAACATATGACTAGAAAGTTTATTGTACTCTCAAAGTTTGAAACTCATCAAAGTACTCAAGTCTTCACAAAAGGATCGATTGGAATTGAAACAGCGTTCAAAATTTGACAATATTGCTAGCTAAATATTCAAATTATTGCTGTAGTATCGGATTGCAAGATATACTAGATGTGCTTATCTATAAGATTGTTCCTTGATGCTGTTTCAATTCCATTGTTTCATCAGATATTTAACAAGAGTTAAGGCAACTTTAAATAAATAAATTTGATTCACATGCTGCCATTGAGATGAGGTTTTTGTATAGGAACAGTTGGAATTGAAACAGTAGACAATTAATCGAATAAATTTGAGTTTGCATACAACTTCTTTTATTATATGTTTCAATTCCACTGTTCCACTTAGCGACCTTCTAGGCTAAACTCAACTATACCTTACAATGTTTCAATTTCACTGCTCCAATTTCTGCACTTTTTGAGGCATATTTTGGATTCTGAATAATTCCATAGCCGTCCAAATAAGAAGAAGCAAACGAAACTGCTAATTAGCGAGTCAAAGAATTTCGCATGGAGAGAAACAAAAAAAAAAAAAAAAAAAGAAAAAAAAGAAAAGGGAAAAGAAAAATAGGCGAGTATAGAAAAATATAGCAATATGCTAAAGGCGACGTTTAGAAGTTAATTAAGTAAATTGGAAGAACAAAAGCCGCAACAAGCGATGGCAGAAACGGTGGAGGGCAGAGAGGGGCGGGGCAGGTGGGAATGGGGATGCTACCCAATAGGGGGGCGTGTGCAGAAGGCAAAAGTAGCAACAACAACAACAACAACAACAAACAAGAAAAGGAGCTTGATGGCCACATAAATGCCAAGTCGATATGCCAATAAGTTCGCACAACATTTTAATATTCCCAAGATTGCCCAATGGATGGCAAAAGATTAATGAACGTGTCGAGACCCGAACCAAAGTTGATTTGCTGGCCAAAAGAATCTGGTCATGAGAAATGAGATACAACACACACACACACACAATAGATACAGATACATTTTTAGATACAGATACAATAACAGATACACGGCAATAAAGATGCTCGGCACTCGATGAAGCTACGAGTATGCATAATTGACTCGACAGACAGACAGACAGACAGACAGACAGATAGATCGAGATCATATTCATCTTCTTCTTCATCATCTTAATCTTCATCCTCGCCGCCTGACAACAAAGTGGGTCGCATTCACGAAACTGGCAAACGGCGAAGCTTACGAATCGCATAGCAAAACATGGAGACCAACAAGGCAACAATGCGGAGCCAGCTTAGAAAGGTAGAACAAAAATAAAACTATGATAATCAAGCTTGTCCATATGCGCGAGGGTTGCCACCAAACTATGCCACTAACTGTTTACTTCCGCTTTCTAATTATGTACTAATGAAAATTGAAACAATTTCAAATTAAATGCCTATAATGATTTCTTTTTTGAAAGACTCTTTAAAATGATAAAATAGTATTTATATTTATTTTTTTTTAATTAAAAATATTTAATTTATTTTAATAACAATATAAGCAGATGTTTAGCATAAATTCTTCAGCTAAAAGACAATAAAACTTTATTTAAAAGAAAAATAAATAATTTTGATATATTTTATTTTCATATTATTTTTTTTGATGTCCTCAATAACATGTTCTTAAATGTGTGGCAATTCCAAAGTTTCAAATATAATATGCGTTCAAAAATATTAAAAATGAAACATAAATTAAAATTATTTAATCGTGGTTTTATTTTAATTTGCTTAACAAAACAGTTTTATCGATTTAAAAATTGTAATATTTAGACCTTATAGTTTGTATTTATCCACTGCTTAGAATAATACATATGTGCAATTCCCGCACCCGTGAGTTTGAGTACTTCTCAAACTGACCTCCTGCCTTTGCTGCGGACTGGCGAAATAAAGAACGCCATACAAATTAAAATATTACATGGTTGACCCTGAAACTTGGGCAAACGCCGCGGCGTCGAATGTAGCAGGCGAACGGGCACTGTGGGCGTCAAAGCTGTTTCTAATGCCAAATTTTTAAATATGCCAGAAATTTGCCTAGAAGTCAGCATGGTAATTCCATTCACTTTCTGTGATTTCCTTTTGGACCAAAAGTCCTGGTTTATTGATTTTATATAAAATCTTTTATAATCTCTGTAAATAATCCATTCAAAATTTAAAATTCACCATCGTAAATTGGTAATAATTTAGTTATTTTATAGAGATACAAATAAAATTTAATCAGAAATCAGAATATTTTTTTATTATGTTTATACATAGAAATTATAGCAACAACATTTTTCAGCACTGCTTAAATATACATTTTTATATTTTTTTTCAATTATTAAAATTTTGTTATTTTGTAAAGATTCAAATGAATATAATTTTATCAGAAAATTAGAATATGTTTTGTTCTTTTTCCAACACTGTTTTAATTGCAAGTTACTCACGCCTTTTGTATAGGAATCTTTGGAGTGTGGAAGCATTTCAATGGGTATTCAGACCACTGTGCAGCAATTCACACATTTTAACCCAACGATCGGGAGTCGCGTCGATCAATTGCCATGGCCATTGTTCAGTTTTGTTTTTCTTCCCCCTTTTAGTTTTTTTTTTATTTTTTGCTTTTGTTGCCGTGCTAGATTTGTTGGTGGTCCCTCCGGTTGGCAGCCCTTTACAAAGTGGCAAAAAATCAAATACGAAAAAATAGTGTATAGTGTTTTATTTGATTGTATTTCTTTGTCGTTGTGTGCGCGTGCCCATGACAAGTGTATGGAAATAGCCAGGAACCGAAGCCAAAGCTCGAGCTGATCGGGTTTGTCGCGTGTATCAATGGCGCGTGAATGTTGGTAGATAACTTGCTAGATCGGAATGTAGCTGAGGGGAACGGTGTGGACAGACAGTTGGCAAGATCAGCTGACAATCGGTTGGTAAAACAGTTGGTAGATCGATGGACAGCTTGAAAGAATGACGAAGAGATCGCTTAGTAGATCACAGAACTCTTGGTAGATCTTTTGAGAGATCAGCTGTTGCACAGAAAATATAGAAATTGTTTGAAAGATCGGTTATAATAGTACTTAAAAAATCAATTAGCTGATGGGTTGGTAAAATGAACTTTCAGCTAGTTAATCAATTGAAAGATCGAGTTGCTTGATCAGTTGATAGATTTCATTGAAAAAAGTATTTGACTGATCAGTTGTTAGATCATCTAGTGGTTAGAATTTTGAAAGATTAGTTGTTGGCATATCATTTGGCAGATAATAATAATAATATTAAATAATTTAATAGATCGCATAACAAATTGCGAGATCTGAGATTCTATTACTTCGGTAGATTAGCTGACAGATTCATTCGTAGATCGCTTGGTAATTTGCAGAGATCACTAGAAAGATCACTTGGTACATCGATTATAATATCAGTTAACAGATCGCTTAATAAATCATTTTGCAGATATATAAGTAAAATTGGTTTGTAAATCAGCCAGCAAATGATAAGAATCAATTTGGGTGATCAGTTTATTGATTTACAGATCGGTTGTTCGATTTTTTTGATAGATCACTTGATAAATAATTTATTAGATCGCTTAACAAAATACAAAAACTGATCTTCTAATGTTTGCTAGATCAGCTGACAGACTCCTTCGTAGATCGCTTGGTATCTAAAAAGATCACTTGGTAGATCGGTTTTACTATAATATCACTTAATAAATCATTTACCAGATTTATTAGTAAAATTTGTTTGTAAATCAACTAGTAAATGGTAAGAATCAATTTGGTTGATCAGTTTATTGATTGACAGATCAGTTGTTCGGTTTTATGGTAGATCAGTCGTTAGAACTTTAAGACATTGGTTCCTGGCAAATCATTTAACAGATCACTTAATAAATATTTTATTAGATCTTCTGATCTTCGAATATTTGCTAGATCAGCTGACAGATACTTTCGTAGATCGCTTGGTAATTTGTAAATAATTCTCTTGAATGATTTGGAGCTTTAAGCTGAACCTGATGATCCCACAACTGGTATGCCACATTCTTTAAACTTGGAGGGCGACAACAATAAATAAAAAATTAAAAAAAAAACACGCTCAAATCATTGAATTCGTCATGCGTTCTGTTTCGTAGATGGAATGCATAGAAGAAGGGCATTTGGGGGGCAATGCGTGAAACTTCTTTTAAATTAATAAGAAATAATAAAATATATAAATCTCATATATGGTAGATACAAGCATATCTACTTATATAGCCTTATGGTCGAGTGTGGCAGAGTGTTGTCCAAATAGAATGCGATAAAACTGTGCAAAACGCTTTGCTCGCAGTACGTCTTTTGTTTCTGCCTCCGGTTCAGCTTTTGGCTTCTGTCGCTGCCTCTGCCCCCCCAGTGGCCCGAGGGGGGATGGAAGTGGGCGGGGGAAGGGGGTCTCCTCCGCTTTCAAGCGTTGCGACGGCGCGTGGGAAAAAAGGCAACCACAAAGCTGTTGGCGTTGAATGAGCTAGATAAAAGTTAGGGAAACCGGCAGATGCCGAATACGTGATACACTTCTTCTAAACTAAATTAATGAAATTAAATCCAGAAGGTGATTTGGAGACAATTGAAGAGTGACTTAACTGTTGGTAGACTGCTGTAAAAATAAAATAATGTCTAGACTTTTTAGACTAGGAATTAACTGCAATTTTCAGATTATATATTTTTAAATTTAGAATTCGATTATTAAATAACAATCAAAATTAAAGTTAAAAAAAATATTTATTATTTAGATGCACATAATTCAGGCGATAAATATATTGTATATACTAGTATCTTTTAGCCATAATATGATAATTAAGCAAACTTTAGCTTAAGGAAACACAGAGTAGTGAAAGATAGCAGTGAAATTTGGATAGGGAAATTAAAAAAAAAAAGTACACCAATTGAAAAGTTAATTTAAAAATGTATGCGAAAAATATTTCTACAAATTCTACAAATTTGTATATACTATGAGCTCGTAGATAATTTACTAGATTCTCTTTTTTTTGTATTGGAATGTTAATTTTAAAATATATTCCAAAAGTTTAACTATGTTTCATAAGCTATGACTTTTATATTCTGTAAGTTCTGCGATAATTTATTTGAAAAGTTTATTTAAAAATATAAATATAAAATATGCTATGTTCTATGTTTTATAGTCCTCGTTTTGTTTTCTGAACGTTTTTATATGCTGTCTTTTATTAAATTAAATTAAATTTAAATTTAAAATTTTTTCTTTGAATTCAGAGATGTTTCTGAGGTTAAGATCTGCAACTTTAGAAAACTCAATCAGCCAACATAATCCAACATATCTATAAGTATTCCATACTTATGTGTATATAAAAGTGGAAGTTTAGGCAATTCGACTTTTAGTTGAGCTTTGATCTCAGTCTCGTGCAGTTTTGTCCAGTAATCACAAAAATTTGGCGTGTGGAAATTGAAAAGCTTTGACTTTTTTTTAACTTTTCGTTTGTTTCACAAAATTCCTCGATTCTCGAATTTAATTCTAAGGAATTTGTTCTTGCCTTAAAAAAAAAAGAAAACAAAAGGAAAAATAAAGCAACAAATGGTTTTGTGTAACACAAAACTGAAAACTTTTCGAGTGCATAAATATGTAAGGAATATTTTGCTGAGAAAGAACAAGTTTAGATGGGGATGGTGATTGTTAAATAAGGTCATTCGCACAACAATTACAGGTATGTTGACTTTATTTGGCTTTTTAAATTCCATAATTAATTTGTTGGCTTTAATTAAATATTTATATTTATGTTTTTTGCTGTGATCAGTTGAATTCGATACCAATTCCATAACAAATTCAAATCGAAAGCCACAGCGCAATTTGTAAGCATGTATGGTAACTCTGCCCAGGGTCGCATCGACTCTCCGGATGCGCTACAATACAGTTTTCAACACTGAAAAATCTGAACTTGAAATTTAGCTTAATTATCTATGATTCGTTGCGGCGATTTATGTGATCGTTGTTGTTGAGTTGATTGAACTCAGTTTATTATTTATTAAACTTCTTTATTAGCAATAGTTTTTTTTCAGTTTCTCTTGCTATTTTCAATTTTAATATTTAAGTCGAGTCTTAGCACTGTTTAAATTTAATCATTCGTTTTCAGTTTAATGCAGATCTTTCATAAAATTGCTAAAATTAACTTAAGTTCAGATTTCAAAAGAGAGCAGAGAACAATTTTTGAAGATCTTCAGCTTTAATTGACACATTGTAGATCTCTTTTGTTCTGCTTCTTTTGCTCTCTCTGTCTGCTTTTTGTGGCATTCTTAAGCGTTTTACTGTCACTTGATTGAATTGCACTGTCATAAATATGCCACAGTTGATTAATTGTAGCTCTAAAATTGACGATCGAGTTAAATTTAGCGAGCTAGCAACTTAAAATTAAACGACTCTTTATTTATTATTTGTTGATATTTATTTGTATTGTCCGTGGAAGCTACAATTACATTTCCATAATTCATTTGCCAAGTTTTGTTTTGCTTGCAAAAAATGCATTCAATGTTCAATAATATACAACAATAATATTATTTATTATTTAAGCAAAAATAATAAAGAAGAAACGGATAAATATTGCGTGCTTTGGCTTTTTTTTTTTATTTGCTTTTCTTTTTTATTACTGGCCCGAGTAGCAAATGTCAGCGATTCACAGAAATTTGTATTTTTTTTTGTGGACAGACAGAAATTGTTTGGTAAAAGCCATTGGCATTGGCAATGGAAACTCGATGGAACCTAATGGAATCAACTGCTAATTGCGACGCGAATTAACAGCGGGGTCTTTTCTCTCTCTCTCTCTCTCTCCCTCGTCGTCAGTCTTCAGTCTTCAGTCAATGGCTGGCAAAAGTGCTACGAAGGCCATTTCGATGGGGCCGCAGGAAATGTCACCTTATACCCTGTAGACATAGCCCAAAACGTTGACGTTGCACGCCTCAAAAAACGACTAACAAAAAATGGAAATAAAATAAATACAAAAAAATCGACAAAAAAAAACAGACTTGGTAGCACTTTTCTTTTTGTTATTTTTTTCGTTTTTGTCGATTTCCATTTTCTGTTTCGATTTCTTCTGCGCAGTTGGTAATATGTTTTGGGCCAACACTTGATTCTTCGACTTTTATGGCCGAACATAAAAACATAATTACAGCCACTCAGACACTATTCTCGCTCTATCTTCCTCTTTCCATCGCTAGAGTCTAGAAACGTTTGCTTATAAATAATAATTATTATTCAAAGATCATATCAGATTTATTTGAATTTCTTTTTGTCAGCTGATAGGAAAAGCTTTGAATTTACCTGCACATAGAGTTTGCCAACACTGTGGTGCAGTGTTGACTAATGTCGCCCACACTCTTAGCATTTCCCTAATTCATTTATAGATTTCATTTCAAAATATCTATTCCTAGAAAATGCGCAAGTTTATTAGTTTTTTTTTTTTTTTTTTTTTAAATCCAAAAGATTCCGATTAAGAGAGTTCGGGAAAATTTCCTATATACTATACATACATATATATGTAGATGCTGTGTAAAATGCAAAATGTAAATGAAATAAAACGCGGCACGTGTAGCATTATAGACACATTCAAATGCCAAATTCTATTTATAAAAACAACAATTAGAATTATGGTTGCGGGGGTGTTTAATCTAACAAGTTGAAACGACTGAAATAAACGCACAGAAAAATGTTAAAAAAAAATTAGAAAATAAAATTTAAAATTAGCATGAAATAATAAATTTAAGTCAGGCAAAAAATGAATACTTCTAGCCTGACATATTTGAGTTTGACGCTATGGCGCAAAGGGGATTTCGTCGGATTGAGATTGTGCTTGAACCAGTTGCGAATCACAAGCTGAAGCACTGAGACTTTGTTTACAACATGATTGAGTTTGTGCTTAAACCAGTTGCGAATCACAAGCTGAAGCACTGAGACTTTGTTTACAACATCATTAAGTTTGTGCTTAAACCAGTTGCGAATTACAAGCTGAAATACTAAGAAATTCCTTTATTTACATTGTGATTATAATTTGTATTGCTTTTAATCGCTTTTTAGTCTTAGAATCATCTGATTCTGTCACTCTTTAACTAATTTCCACATGACTTTCCCCCTTGGCCCGTAGTTCATCTCAGCTTTCGAAAGTCGCTGACAACTGTGTTTTTTTATTATTTTATTTTTTCTTCCATAAAGTGCAGTCTATTTGAACTCCGTTTGTGGCATTTTTTATAAAGATGCCCTCTAGCTGAGGTTTTACAGCCTGGCTTTGCTATTTGAACCGGTCTTTACATATGTATGTATCTCTATTTGCATTTTCATCTCTAAAGAAAAGCAGGGTCAACCTTGAGTGTTGATTATTCATTAATAGATAAACAGAAAGATTAGAGAAACGACTTGATTAAAGCAAACGTAGAAAGATACACAGATTGTAGAGAGTACAGGCTTGCAATCAATTGATAAAGCATCTAGATTTCAAATTTTTAATTTTCTATTTATTTAATTCGTAAACGTTATTGTTATAAATGTTTCTATATTTAAAGTTGTCATTGTATCCGAATCTTAAAGCTCAAGTTGATTAGTTAAAAAATATAGTTGTGTAGTTAAATGTATTTGTAACTGTAAGCTTAGGGAAAATGTTTATATGTGTCTATATTCCAAATTATATTCAAATTCAAATTTGTATCTGTATCTATAGCTTTACCATTTCCCTTTGGTGTATCTTAAATTATATTCATTTATAATATGTATTTGTATCTGAAATATTGAATGTATTTTTCTACTTTTGCAATTGTAAAATTATTTATTTTATTAAGAGGCATCTTTGTACCGAGTGTCTATATTTGATATCTTATTTGAATTTATCCGTACCTATATATATCTTCAAATATACTTCTACTTTTATTTGCTTTGTTTAACTGTATGTTTAATAGTGTAGAATCCTGTATCATTCTTTGCATCATTTTGTTGGGTTGTTATATTCTATGCAGTTAGCATATCTAAACATCTATAATTTTTAAGTCTGTATCTTTATTTCTGTATTCCTTACAAATATTTGTGCCTGTATCCTTATCACATCCATATGCGTCCTGTATCTGTAACTTGATATGCAATTTTGTACAATTGTAAGTGTATCTTTTACTATATTTGTATATTTTTATCACTTCTTGTGGCCTCAAACACATGCTTATCTATTGAATGGACAACTGAGCTGTTTGAGTACAAATTACGAACTGACTTTATTTCTTAAAATCTTAGCCTTAGGTAACTAACATGAAAATCTTAATGTCTAACTCCTTCCAGTCATTGGAAGGACCCCCAGATAGCTGGGTTCGCGTGTGGGGAACACACATGCCTATCTTTCCTTTCCAGCCGTTCTCATGCGTCTAAATATAGTTTTATGATAATGCACTACAAATGCATTTTGTGTTACATTTTTGTGTGTGTTTTAGCTTAGGTCAAATTTCAGTGTCCCGTCACTCGATCGGTGTTTTCGGGACACATTGTTTTTAAATGCCCTTGTGTTCATGCTTGAACATTCTGCCGGGGGGCAATAAGGGTTATGGTAGCTTATAGTTTTTTGCATATTTATATTATAGTATATAATAACATTTTTTTTTTTACACAGGGCTTGGAAAGGCGATAGCTTGTAATTTTCTTCTTGCATTTACTTTTCTTAATGTATATACAATTGATATTAATATTATTACCATGCCAACGATTAGGGACATATGCCCAGACATGTGATGGAACTTAAATTCCTTTAACTCAAAGTGATAATCATTTATTTAATTTAACTTAATTTTTAATTGATTTCTTCCGATGATTAATTGTAGGAGAGTTTAAAGGGTCCCATATTATTTTCGGTTTCATAGATTTCAGAGTGAATATTATGGTTTGCTATTAATATTTCATTTAATATTCTTACAGTACAATCTGAATAAATAGTCAATATGCCTGTTCAATCTAAATCGTTTAAATTATGCTGATTATCTAAAAGACTGATAATATTATCTTCATTTGTTTTCTATCGTCTGCATCTATTATACCAAACAATATCTGGTAAAATGAGCATATAAATTCAAAACGTGCACGTTTCATTCTTGGGGTTGTGTGCCATAAATAACTTGTTATTTTCTTCCAAGTCATATGTTATTAAGAACTAAATTACAGTGATCTTCAAAATCATGCAATTTGTAACATACACTTCTCATTTTTTGTATTAAATTTGTACCCTTTTCTAGCATTGCAAAATATGTGTCCATGTCATAAAGCACAACAAAATCCCAAGAAGACGTTATAACTTCGATTTCACTCATCAGATCTAAATATATCGAAGCTGTACTATTGATGTTTCGATTACCCAATTGTTCTTTACGTTGCCTAATGAAGTTGCATTCGAAAGTTGACAAAATAGCATCAGCATTAGCATGACTCCTATATTCGGTACTTTAGGCCTATTACGCGTGACTTTTTCTTTTTCTGCGTTATTTTCGGATTCTCTTTTCCATTTATTTCTTTGCTGTAGAGTGTGCAGATAATCTTCTTTAAATTTAACCCAAAATTCTCTTTTTAGTTTTTGAATTAATTTCCACCTGTCCAAAATACCGATTTTTTCATCGGCTTTGGATACAATAACTTTAAGTTTTGGTCTACCAATTAAAAGGTGACCAGTTGTACACAGAGGTCGTGAACTTAATACTGCCTCATTCTCATGTGTTAAACTTTTAAAATTATTTTGCATTAATTCTACCCCAGCTTGACAAATACCTCCGAAGTGAGGTCCTGCCGGGGGAATAAAACGCCACTCAGTCCCATCTTTTTTTAAAGCGTTGGCGTTACTACTGAGGACCTTATGATAATTTTCAACTGATACGTTGCTGATATCAAGTTCTTCCAATTTGCTATCTCGTTGCTTTGGTAGCTCATTTTTGCGCTCCTCAGTCAACATCCACATGGAACTGCTCAACAGATAATCAGATTTCTTAACATCTGTGAGCTTTTGAAGAGCTTCTTTAGGACTCACCTCTTCTTTGGCCTTAGCACTTGTATTTAAGGCTACCTGTTGCTCCCCTTCCTGTTGCTTTTTCGCTGGCGAGAAGTTGTTATTATCTCCAACTATTTTCTTCTCCAGCTTTTGCTGCTTTTTCTGCTCCTGCTGCAATCTTTTTAGATTGTAAAAACGCTCTAGTGCTTGCGCCTTAGAATTTTCAAGTTTTGTTTCTTTTTTAAACGAAATCTTTACCATAGACCTACCACTCTTATCTTTTCGCGTGGTGTCTCTTAAATGTTTTTTGCAAATCTCTGCTTCTTTGTCTTCTCTTTTCGAAAATCGCTCTAAATCGTTTATTTTTATAATCGTCGCAGCTATAACTGCATTTCCCTTAGATTTTGTATTTCCGGATACAACCCATCCAAATTCTGTGTTTTGTCCCAACAATCCATCAATCCTAACAACCCCATTTTTCATAATTTGAGCATGTAAATCTGCTCCAATAATTATGTCAATCCTACTGGGTCTATCAAACTTTGGGTCTGCTAGTATATAGTTTCGCCATTTTGATTTGTTAGTAGAAATTGCCTTGACTGGTAGAGCTTTCATTAGTTTTGGCAATACAATTGCGCTTACTTCGAAAGGCTCTTTTTCATTGTTCAGGGGCTTTATACACAATTCTACTTTGTACTTCGATGTACTTGAGTTTTGTGCTGAAACTCCGCTTATTTCAGTAATTGCTTTTATTCTAGTTAAATTTAGAATCTGGGCAGCTTCTTCTGAAATAATTGTGCATTGTGATCCACTATCAATCAATGCTCTTAGTGTTTCGTAATCCCCACACTTTGACTTGACCTTTACTACTGCTGTAGCTAACAGAGCTTGATCTTTTGTCACACAAGTGTTAACTTTTTCCCGTTTTTCATTTGGGAAATGAAGCATTGTATTATGCGGCTTCTTGCAGATCGTACATAAATAATCGCAAGAGCATCTTTTGAAAGCTGTGTATTTTAAACACCTTGTGCATAATTGTGCTTTTTTAGCTGTTTCGCTTCTCTCAATGGGGCTCATAGCCTTAAATTTATGGCATTGTACCGCCTTGTGCCCTGGTACTTTGCAAATAGGACAATTCTCTTTATCACTTGAAAAATTTTTTGATAATTTTTTGTCCTCGCTTTTAAATGAGCTTACGGAACTTAACCGCTGCTCTAAAAACTCTAATACATCAGCCAGTAACTGAATCTCTTTTGTCTTCTTGACATGAGATTCGTACAGCTGCAATGTATCCTTATTAAATTTCCTCAAAATAATATGAGCGAATATTATATCCACTTCATTCGTTAAGTGCGATTTAAGTTTAATTATATGGATAGCCTCATTAATGCTATCAATAAAATTCTTTATATATTTCCCTGAGTCAATGTTCAGGGTTGGCAAATCAATTAAACGATTCAGTTGTTCAGAAAAAATTTTCCGTTTATTTTCATACCGTTTGGCTAAGAGTTCCCAAACGGTATGATAATTATCAACAGAGCCAATGAGCAAGTGCGATACCATGCTTCTGGCTTCACCCCCTAATGCCGATTTTAAATAATTAAATTTGGCGGACATACTGAGGTCTTCTCTGTTATGAATTATTTCCATGAATAACTCATAGAACATGTCCCATTCATTGGGTTTACCAACAAAGGTGGGCACCTTAATTTTTGGCAGCTTTGGAAGATCCTCTGTTTTTTCCATTACGACTACCTTTCTTTCATTTTTTTCAATTTTGTCGTCTAGTCTTTTTACAAAACTACAGACGTCAAACTCCAAATCGGCGACGTCATCGTTGCATGAAAAGCCTTTACTGGCTAACTTCTGCACTCTACTATCTATCTTATTCCAAAGATATTCAATTTTATCTCTTTTGAGTATGCACTCATCATTGCCAGCATCTGCTAACCTCATTATTGTTTCGTCAAGGAACTTTTTTAGTTGTTCAATATCTTTGTCGATTTCATCCGCAAGTTTGCGATCGTCGTCATATTTGTGAAGGGTTTGAGTTCCAGGATCTAATATTTTCTTGGAAAACGAAGGTTTGTGATCGTCGTCATATTTATGAATTGTTTGAGTTCCAGGATCTAATGTCTGCTTGGAACACGAAACTTCTTCTATTAACTTTTGAATTCTACTTAGTGTGTATTCGTATAGCCGTTTATTGAAATAGTCATGATCAACTATTCCAATTTTCAGCAGCACACTATGGTTATCACAAAACTCTTTCTTTATATTTTCTAATATCGGGATCGAGTCCCTGGAAAGAATTTCCTCTTCTAATTTAGCTACCTTTTCGACTAACGACGCTTGAAACGTCAAAAATTTAATGGTCTTCTCTGTCAGCATATTGACTATTTATTCAACTCTTTTTTTTTATATATGGAAACCCTTTAGATTAGTTGCATATGATTGGCTTACAATCTTTGCCAATCATATGTTTTTAGTAACAGCCTAACCGAGTTTAGTAGTTTTCAAGCTGGGCTTTCGCGCATCAGCTTGAGTTTAGAAACACTAAAATTAGGGGCAAGAGAGGCCTTGCATAAATGCGGCTTCTTTTGCGTTACTTCGCTCGAGTGCGAAGTTGTTTGTTAATTTCCGTTAGTCGCTCTTTGTAGCGTTGCAACGCGTTGTCGGTCCTGTTTAGCCGCCTCTATTGTTCCTGCGCTGCCGTCGTTGTTGCGCTGCCTCTGCCGCTATAGTTGCTGTTGCTGCTGATGCGCTGCCGTCGTTGCTGCGCTGCCGCTACAGTTGTTGTAGCTGCTGCTGTACTTGCTGCTTCTGCCTCTGCCGCTACAGTTGTTGTTGATGCGCTGCCGTCGTTGCTGCGCTGCCGCTACAGTTGTTGTTGCTGCTGCTTCTGTAGTTGCTGCTGCTGCTGTAGCTGCTGGTACTGCTTCTTTTTTTTATTATATATAATGTATTTTACATTATACATAAAAACTCACTTTCTGATGTAAAGCCTCAGAAACGCTATAATAATTTTCCGATGTCTGCCTCGGAAACGCAACTTTAACTATAACTTAGTATTATTAAAGATTTTTTTTTTGTTTATACCTTGTCTCTTACCACTGATGGGGGAGAACAAAGGTTTTTATTTTTGTGATCCGGCTTCTTCCTCGGATACACAATTTTATAACTCTGTGTTCATTTATTGAACACAACAGAGATTATACAAATTTTTCAGCAACCTTTAGCTACACAAGACTATAAGGCGCTGGTTTTTATTTCTGTGTTTCTTACCACTGGTGGGGGAAAACAACAGAATGCTCGAAGGACCAAAATGAATGGACAACTGAGCTGTTTGAGTACAAATTACGAACTGACTTTATTTCTTAAAATCTTAGCCTTAGGTAACTAACATGAAAATCTTAATGTCTAACTCCTTCCAGTCATTGGAAGGACCCCCAGATAGCTGGGTTCGCGTGTGGGGAACACACATGCCTATCTTTCCTTTCCAGCCGTTCTCATGCGTCTAAATATAGTTTTATGATAATGCACTACAAATGCATTTTGTGTTACATTTTTGTGTGTGTTTTAGCTTAGGTCAAATTTCAGTGTCCCGTCACTCGATCGGTGTTTTCGGGACACATTGTTTTTAAATGCCCTTGTGTTCATGCTTGAACATCTATTCATATACACAAGACCTACCTAATGTGACCCAAAACGTGACCATGGCTGGACTTGAATGCCTACAATTTGAGAGCAAATTGTATCTTCTTGGATGATAAAGATACATTCATCCGTGCATTTCCAAACTCGTAGCTGCTACTCGAGTAGTACACAGTACTCGTATTTTTGCCTTTCAAAACTTATTTATTTTGCGACATTTTGGCATCAAATCAAAAATTTGTACATAAACTATTTTTGAAGAGGAGCCGGGCCATGTCAGGCCATGCCATATTCATAGTACACCAGATCAGATGGGCAGAGTGGGGAGCAGGGGAATGGATCAGCTAGAGTCAACGGCTGGCGACTAAAACGTTTTGTTTTGGATTTATGCGATTTTGATGGAATCAGTCGACGGCGGCTAACGGCGCCGCCATCCAAAAATAAGTTCAACCGACAACCGGCAACTAAAGCGACCAGGAAGCAAATGTTGCCCACTAAAAAAATACATCATGCTAGAAAGTTGATCAGCCACCGAAGTCTTAATGCACTGTCATTAAAAGGTTTTATTTTTCTTTAAGACATATAATTTGTAATTTGTAACTTGAAGTACAAATAATATTTTAGATCATAAGTTTATTTTTTTAATTATTGTGATTGTTAATTAATTAATGACACACTTTACTTATATATATTTGTATACACGATCGTACCTATGTCCGCATTTGGGCTAATCTGATTATTTTTAAACCAAGTTCGAAAACTTACAATTGTCAAAAAACTAAATGTTTTTAATAATAGTTGTTTTTTGTTATATTAGAATACATTTTCTGGCTTCAAATTGCAAAATCATAAAGGCTTTACGGTGCTTCGGTTGTTCATGGCCGAGCCTAATCAATGAATTCCTCTTTTTGCCTCTTAATTTCAATAATTCTTGTAAAAAAAGGGTATTTTTAAAGGCCAAAAAAGTGTGCAAAGCGGTCGTCTGAGTGTTTAGGACTTAGCTCATCTTAAACTTTGTTTCATTTTCTTTTATTTAAGATAAAAACTGTATCAAGAAGATATTTAATATATATTAATAATTTGAAAAAAAGTGTGTTCGTAAAAAGTGTAACGTCCACAACAGACAAAATCTAAGATTTTTAATTAACGAGAGCACTTATCTTTATTTTTGATGCTGGATTGATATGGTCAAATATTCCACTTATTGTTTTGCATTTGGATATTTCTTGTTTATTATGCAAAATTCGCTACAATAAGTTAAAATGCACGTTAACCTCAAATCGACTTCTATTCTTTGTAACGGCCGCAACGGAACTTTCAGCAAGCCTAATTCTTTTTCAGAATCAGTAAGGCTTTTATCTTAAAAAAGGTTTAAGAGTACTCACAATGAAATGCATTTTCCAGCAAATTTCATTTAAATTCACCAATCTGAACGCGAGCTGTATCAGCTTAAACATGAAAATTTGCGTGCAAATGTAACGTCCGCAACTCAGTATTAGCCCATATATACTAAGTATATATAAGATCAATTTGTTATAGTAGTCAGAAAAAATAATTACATGCATTTTATAATTTATTTTATTTAATTATCTATAATTTTATTTCAATTCATATCAAGTTACATTTTTAAAAAGCTTGACATTATATTTCCTAACAATTTTATAGGCCTAAAAATTAAAGAAAAATTAATGTCAATTCAGAAATTCAATTGAAAGAGACTGGCAAACTTTATATACTTACTATATATCATCTAAATCCGAGTGTATATATTCTGAATTGTTTCTGTTCCGCATCCTTTGATGTGTTACACGTTTCGTGATAAAGTTCGAATACCCTCGGCAAGGGTATAGCTAAGAAAACATTCAGAAAAAGCTAACACTAAACAGAAGTAAGAGATATTCATGCTAAATGATTCTTTAGCTACATTTGAAATATGTCAAATACGCAGATAAATGCCCCGTGCATCTGTTGAACTGAAGATTATGTAGTAGAGAGAAAAAAAATAAAATAAAATAAAATGGAATGAAAATAAATGACATGTGTCCTAAATTTGTCAATTCTAAATTTACCTAGTTCGGCTGTCCAAAATGATTTAGCCAGATCGCCTAATTTGGTCCGTGTGCCCAATCACAATCACAATCACAATTACTTGGCAAATATTTGAGCGTAAGTTTGAAATGCAAACATCAGTACCAAACTCCGAGACCAACCAGATGCTCGTCCCTACACACAGATACTCATTCACATACACACTCATACAGACACTGAAAGATATCGATAGTCTCGTGCTGTTGCTGTCAACATTTGCATATCACTTTCGTTGAGGCAAACGATTCGGACAAGCCATTCCTTGGCGATCATTCACTTTGATATCGACATGAGCATAGATACAAGTACTCATAAGTAGAGGTGGAGAACTATCGATAGTCGGCGCCATCGATAGCCGACGATAGTAAGTTCAAAACAATCGATAGTCGACGTTGGTGCTATCGATAGTCGACGATAGTCCCGTACACAAAAAATACATACAGTTTGTCAAGAAACACTTTACACACTGAAAAAAACTTAATTTTTTGACTTTACATAAGAAAATAATAGCTTTTCATATATATTTGGAAAGATCATTTAAATTCCGTTTGAATGATGCATTGAAAATTTCGACTTTTTGTAAACATCTACTTTATTAACTTTTTTCCTCGGTCTCAAACAAAAAATGTTTTGATCAAACAATGTAAAAATGAATGAATGTAAAAAGAAATTTTATAAAATCTCTTCGCCAGTATTTTTTATGATTTTGGAAAATTGCTAACAAGCCACTTTTTGTATGAAAATGAGGAAAACGGGGTTTAAATCCTAATTTTTAGCAATTTTTAAACTATCGATAGTACTTCGGGAGCTATCGAAAGTGGGTGGCTGCTATCGATGGTAGCTCGATAGCGCCCAACCATCGATAGTGTCGATAGTGCTATCGATAGTTCTCCACCTCTACTCATAAGTACTTAGTTTCAAATAAATTCAAGTTTCCATCAATCAAAGTTGTCCTAACTTTAAACTTGACTTGAATTAACTTTGATTTAATGTTGAAACTTCGGATTTTACATTAATATATCCAAAATATTTAAATTCGATAATTATTTCAGTCAAATTAATAATATTCAACAGCGGAATAAATTTACAGGCAAAACTATGTTAAAATGACATTCCGCTTGAATATCGGATTAGTTTTGGCAAAGTTATGAATGTTTTAAATTTGTCAAGCAATTTTACAAGTCAAAGCTTACGGGTTTACAACTACATTTTAATTTTTTAATTTTTGGGAGAACTAGATTTGTCGCTAATATTTGGAGATATATCGACAACTCAATTTATTTAATGTCGACTTTAGGATTTCGTTATTAAACTCGATTCACTGTTTGGGTTTACTTCCCTCGTCGATTAAATTCATGAATAGTGAACTTTTAAAAAACATTTTAAATAACTTTTAAAGTCAATTTTCAGCTTACCAAATATAAATGATAAAATTCAGAAATAATGATCAGTGATTTTTAAAGAAATGTATTTCTGATAACAAATTTTTGAGTATGATCAGTGATCGCTTAAAGGGTATTTCAAAAGAACTTCAATAGTTTCTTATGCAATCTTTCAGCTTATCAAACGTCTTTAATACTGAAATGTAGAGAAAAAAACAATTGATCGGTTGAATGTAAGATCATTGATCGTTCAAATATTTGTTTGGAATGTAAATGATAAAATTCAGGGTTGCTGCTGCATTGCGATCTTTTGTGGATTGCACAGTGTACACTGTACACTGTACACTGTACTATGTAATCTACTCGCATGGTTACTCGCAAGTGAGTTTTAGATGATAATTTCTTGTCGAGTTTTTATTTGACAGACGTGAGAATTCTGTGAGCAAACAAAACAGGCAAGCATATAAACATACAGACAGACAGACAGACACAGACACACTTACATGCACTTGATAACAGAGCATATCTATACAAATACACGCACACACACATAGCATTTTAAAAAAGTGGAAAAATGTTTCGGTTTTTATTTTTTTAACAGCTGATATCACATACTACGTATATACTCGACTATTTCTTTTTTTCTTCTCTGCTTTGTGGGAATTCTTATTTGATTTGTTTTATTTACCCATAGAAGAAAAAATATAAAATAGAAGTCGTTGAAAAAAGTTGGCCAAGAAATAAAACAAATGTCTGCTCTTATCGCTGAACGAGACAGAGAGCGAGAGAGAGAGAGAGAGAGAGAGAGAGAGAGAGAGAGAAGGAAACACTTGACTATGGTATCTGTATACAACATAAGTTTTGTTGCTGTGTGTAAGTCGTTGGTCGCTCTAATTTCTTGATTACACTGAGCGCCCTGGTTGCTGTCATAACTTTGAAAACCTGCTATACATCAGTCCAAAAAGAGAGAGGCAGACAGTGTGAGAGAGAAAGAGAGAAGCGGATCTAGAGATCATCGTTTGCTCAAGAGATTAGCATTCGCTTTTTATTGGATTAGCCGACAAATGCAACCAAATGCATTTTGAAGAGCAACGACTCGAGATCATCAAAAAAAAAGAAAATGAGAAAATAAAAAAATGAAAAAAAAATACAAACTACCCCACACTTTGCCAATTGTTCACTTAAAGATACACAGCAACAGCTTGAGATACTTTGAGTTATGTGTACATAATATGCTTCAACGATGATTACACAAGTGTCGTCCGATGGCAGCATATCAAAAGTAAAGAAAAAATTTGAAGAAAATGCAAACAACGCAACGTGTGTAAACAGAAAGGAAAACGAAAATTGATAAAACAAGTTAGCAAGGCTCCAGGAGAGAGAGAGAGAGAGACAGGTTGATCGACAAAAAGATACGCTCTAAAGTGCGTAAAGTATCTCTTGAGTATCGTGAATGTGATCGTTGAGAGCTACTTTCTTAAGTTATGCGAAAATAATTTAACATGTTAAATTCCACAATTCGTTAAAATCAAACTATATCTAAATAAAATGAATAGTTTGCAGAAATCGAAGTGTATCTTTAAGATATATTCAAAATATTAATTTCAAACTTAACGAATATAGATAAAAATATTTCAATATTTAAATTAGAAATCACAGATGGGATGAAAGTTTAATTAATCTATTTCCAGAAATCCAACATTAAAACTTGTAGAATGACGAGATAAAAACTTGCAGGTAACACATTAGTTAAAGTATTATAATAATAAAATAAAATTAAACCAAAAGTAATTGGATAAATCCATAAACTCGTTCATCAACTTTAGTCGTTCCTCCCTCTTATCAATTATTTACAGGGTATGCGAAATTAGAAGAAATTAAATGAAAGCAGTAAAGCAAAGTGCTAAAGTGCTGCGTTGAGTGGAAATGCACACTAATTGGAAAGGGGTAAGAAAAGAAAACCAAATTGTTGTTAAATACAATAAATATTAGCTCTCTATAAACAACAACCATGTTAGACTCAAACTGACAAAATTATAAAAGTACATATGAATAATAAGAATAAAAGTTTATTTATTTATTTTATTTTTTTTTTTTAGACAAAAATATAAATCCGTATGATTAAAACTACACATAAATTGTATATCTATGTGGGGTGCTCATATGGCAGCTTACTGTGATCTATGTAGGCTAGATTAGGTGATAGATTGAGAGAGTGGAAAATTTGTTGAGGGTTGAGGGTATTACCACTCATATCGCTCATAGGCCTCCTAAGGCGGCTCGAAAATACGGTTTACTATTTTATGATTGATTTGTGCGCGCTATTAAGATTGCATATCGGCCTGGCAACGACGACGCGACAGGGTCTTAAAGACCAAAGCCCCGTCATAAACTATCTAAAGAGAGTGTGCGGTACCGGGCAGTACCGGCTGTACTCGAATAGTGTTGTGTAGTGTGTTTGCCGTGTGCAAGGTGTCGCTAGGCCTACCAAATACTCACTCTATAAATATTATACTTATATGTATACAAGTCTGCTTCTTTGCTTTGTGATAAATTCGTTTTTAATCAATGTAACGACGTGCCGTCATTATTTTTTATTTTTGTTTTTATTTTTTTGAGGTGAATATTGGAATGGGAAGCAGTTAATGCTTGAAGTTTAGTTAAGATCAGTTCTATTTCTGATGTTAGCACAAACTGTGTGTGTGTGTGTGTGTGTCTTGGGCTTCGATTTAATCTAATCGCAATGCTCCAACTACTCGTACTTTCATTTCAATGGCCGCGCTTGACCTCGCGACCAGTTGAAACTATGTTTGCTCTCCCTCCATCCCAATCTGCCTATCTCCCTCACTCACTTAGCTCATAATGTAATGAAAATCATATAAAATTAGACGCAATCACACACAGCTACACTAACTTATCATGTATGTATACACTGTGCGCTTAAAGTGTTGACTAATCAACACTTTAAATTAATTTAAGAAATTTTAATTAAACTTTAGCGTTTCTTGCTTTAAATTACTTTTATAACTTAGGGTTTCCAGTTAGCAACAGTTAAAACTCCCTTTTACAATGCTGCGAAAATAGATATTTTTAAAATTGGATCCTTGATTCAAGCTGTAGTTTTCTTTCAGTGCATAGCTTAGGCAACTTTTAGTTTTTACATTTAATGACTCATTTGCTATGCGTTTCATAGAGATCATCTGAAAAATAACCATATTTTGCTTTATAATGTAATTAGTTTTTTATGTTTTTCGAAAAATGCTTTTTTTTTTTTTTTGGAAAATTTAGACTATGCTTTTAATCAAGCCTAAGAATTATATAATATTGTATTGAATTATATTTTTACTTCACTTGAAAAAAAATCTATAAGTTTTTGTTTTTGAATTCATAACAATTTTTTCAATTCATTCAAATAAATACGTTGATAATCTATCAAAAATGCAATCAATTAAGATCTAAGAACTATATTGTAATCAGGGATTCAAACCGAATCGAATATCGGTTTCAGTTACGGTTTCGGTTATGTTCGCATTTAGGTTTTCGGTTATCGGTTACTCAAAATTTTTGAATTAAGGTTTCGTAACGGTGAACCGGTTTTCGTATGTTTCGGTTTTGAAATACCGGTATGGTTTCGGTACACAAAACAATTTTTTTTAAACTCAAGAAACAAAAATCAAAATTAAAAAGGGAAAAGGTAAAAACCGAAATTAACCCTTATAAACGGTTATTTCGGTTTACAGAGTTTCGGTTTTAAGGTTTCGATCAAATGAAATTTTTTTTTCGGTTAAGGTTTCAGTTACGGTTTTAAATTTCAATCGGTTTTTACCGGTTAAGGGTTACAGTTTCGGTTAGGGTTTTAATTCCTGATTGTAATTCAATTTTTGTATTTCACTTTTCGAAATAGACCCATTTTCAGCTCTTTATCGGATTATTATTAAAAACACCAGAGCACCAAAAACAACATTTCCGCTACTTATTGCGCTAATGATGCTGAGTAAAGTCTGCTTATTAAGAACTTTTCTTAAATAATTATAATCGATTTGTACAGTAACCTCTGCCACAGATCGTATACGGATTGCACTAAATATTTGGTTCTATCAGCAGCTGACGAAACCAGCAATTGCTGATTATTTTAACTATGTGATTCAACCACAAACGTTAAAGTCAAATGTCAAGGGTACAAAAAACAAACGAACGAAATTGAAATTTAAATGGGAATAAAATACAATTAATTAAAAAATGGAGTTTCCTGCTGCACTATCAGTATTCGTTTGCATTACGTGAAAGTAATTCAGAGAACTGTTCGGGATATAAATAAAAAAAAAGAAAAAAAAAAAATCAAATCTTTTGGCACTTGGCAATAATATTCAGATTCGTTTCATTGCAAATGATTCATGAAAGTTAAGTTGCGGTTTCTTGAGAACAACAAATGTATGGTGTATATATTGTAATAATTTCTTGTTGATTGGTTTCTGGTTTTGGGCTAAGAATTCTACAGCACGCGCTTCGCTTTGAAGGTCTTAATCAATACGATCTTCAGACGGAGCACAACATTTTACTACATACCAGATATGTCAGTCGAGAGAGGGAGAAAAAGCAGAGCGAGAGAGAGGGGAGACAATTTACAGCATTGAGAATACCAAATTGCTAAACGACACTAATCTACGATTTATTTAAATAAAGCCCAACAACAACAATAGCAATAGGGCTGAAATGTACCTGTTAGCCAGGTCTAAAACAACACTGAAAAACCCATACAAACTTCACAGGCCTAGCACAATATGTATCTGTATCTGTAGCTGTGTATCTTTTTGAATAGCTTCCTTCTCTCAACATCTCTCTCTCTCTCTCTCCCTCTCTCTGTGTATTTTATTGGTCAAAATCGGCTTGATTGCCGCTTTCTTGGTACCTGTTCGGGCCAACAAGTCTGTCTGTCCGTCTGTCTGTCCGTCTGTTTATCCGACCCAGACTTCGAGCTGTTCAAACAGAATTTAGCCGACAATTAATACGGCGCTGAGCTGACGGGGATTTTGATTTTTCTCCGTTTTTCAGTTTTCAGATTTCAGATTTTTCGGATCTGAGTTTCGTTATGGGCGTTATGCTTATGAGCGCACAGTTTGCGCATACTTAAAGATACAAAGATACAATATCTTTAGCCTCGCTCGCGTGACTATCTACGTGTGTCTCCCTCTCTATCTACTTCTCTTGCCCACTCTCTCTCTCTCTCTCTCTCTAAAATGCGGCATATATTAATTTAATGAATGAGTTGATTCTACATTCGCAGAAATATCAATAATAATACTTAGTGCCAACACAACACAGCGACAGATACATTAGCATAGATACAGCGCGAGATGTAGATACATTTGGTTAGATCATTGAACTGTGAAACTAAATAGAAAGCATACACATTAGTTGACATGTGATTAATGTCCGATAAGCGTATACAATTTATTTATACTTTAAGGATAATTTTGTTTAATTTCTTTTCCTTTTATTATTCGTTTTCTATTCATAGAATAGTCGAACTTATGGACAGATCTACCTTATATTATTGGCCAGGTTACAGTCGTAAATTTAGCCATAAATGTCATGCACATTGTATACAACATAGTTATTTATATCCGCAAACAAACTCATTCAACAAGGTAAAAACTGTTAACATTCTGGCGTTGTCCAATGTCCAATATATCGACACTGTAAATATTTACTTGATTCCATGCGATCAGTTCATTATTGAGCTCATTGCTGATAAATATGAAGGGAGAATGTTGTCGATTTCTACTTAAGAAACTAAAAGTTGTTTTTACTAGATCATCCAAGTAAATCAAAGATTAAACTGATCATAGTAGATCTGATGAAGATCATCCAAAGTGATCATACTAGAAACTAAGCTGATCTGTTAACCTGTAACAGGATACCTGAAAAAAGTCAACTAATTTGATATCATTAAAAGTGATCATACCATACACACGCCAGGAACGATCATTAAAGCTGGAACACGCTTAAAAAGATCATAATATTCAACTCAATCATCCCGTCAGAAAAAACCGATCTTAAACTCATTTATCTAATTCTCAGCTAGCTAAAATCAACAGCAAATGGATGAAGTTTAATGATCGTACAAATGATCACTGATTTTTCCAATGATTAACAAAAATGTTAATTTTAAATAAGATTAGTCTATGCGATCATTGATCATTTCAATGATATCTCAACAAGTTTGTTTAACAGTTTATATGAATTTTCAAGCTAATCATTTGATGGATTTGTAAATCGAATTTGAAGTGATCATCAAACTAAGAGTTATGATCAAATAGCAAGATTTATATTTTAAGCTACTACAATAATTAACTAAACTAATCAATAGAAACTCTATTGTAATTATCGTTCATTTCTAATAATAGAAAATATTGAGAACTGATATTTAATGTATGCTTTAGTTTGAACAATGATCTCTGAACCACAGCACACATTGTCCACAATGCTCATTATCTTTATAGCAAGGTCTGGAAGTCAAAATTTCAGATTAACCCCCCCAACTATCTCCAGATATCGAATGTTGTTGGGCCGTTCGGGTCCAAAAGCACTTCAGTTCGGTTCAAATTCGAAATTCGAATTGGTTCAGTTTCAGTTTGAGTACTATATATGCTGATGATATCGTACGCATTGCCACAAGCATGTATGTATAAATATTCACTTATTTGATTTGGAATTTGCTTACTCTCTCAGTTAGTTGAAGCAGTTAATTTAGCTAGTGTCTAGTGCGTGTTGCCAAGTGTCGCTCTCTTATCAAAAAAAAAAAAAAAAAAAAAAAACAAATAGGGAAAAAATCACAAAACTAAAAATGCTCAAACGTTATGTCATTGCTCCCATAAAGCAAATGAAACGATCGCTTCATCGTTGAATCGATCATCGATCTAATGTTGATCTTAGTTGAGACCACAATGTTATCCAATATTTGGCCAGTCATCGGCGATTCAAACACGATCCGCAATTGCCCAAACTCCATTCAACACCAACTAATTATAAAGCATTTCAAGTTTATTGAGCAAATGTTTGCCCTCAAACAAAACGTATGCAAAATGCTCAAAGAAAAAACAAAAAAAAAAAATAAAAATAAAAAAAAGCTACGCATACATTTTGCTGTTGTTGGGGTTCAATTCTCAAGGCTATTGGATCGTGTTTTTGAATTTTTTTTTTTCGTATACCCTGTACTCATAAAACGCTTAAAATGTTGTAACTAGGATTATCTGAACTAGGAAACGGTTAGAGCTAGAAATTTCTCAAGTTTGTTTGTTAAAAAATGTTTTTTAAAACAAAGATTTATCATTGTAGACATATATACAGGAAGAATGCGCAAAAAAGTAATATTAATTGGGTATGAAGAAATTAGTGCAATTTGTCGAGTGACAACATATTTTTTTTTTTTTTTTAGTAATTTATGTGTAAAACTTAATATTATTTTTCACAAAATTTGATATCTGCAATTTTGGGGCATGAAAATGTTTTCGTCACTAGACTTTTACCTCGTAAAGAGGTTTTTTTTATCAGATTTATTTTTCCCTTATCTCAAAATATTTTTATAATATTGCATAAAGACGACGTTTAGAGCGTATCTAATAGTCGAGCTCTCTCTTATTGTCTTCAAACATTTTTTATGGGCTTCAAAACCTTAAAGCCACAAAACAAATGAACTTCAGTTGCTGACGAAGTGGCCATTATAAGGTTTAAGATCTAATAAAATAGTCATACTTAGATGAGATATGCTTGGTAAGATTTCAGCAACATATATTATCAATACAATATAATTGTATAATTTTTTTTTTTCTTTTTTTAGGCATTTTGCAGGAATTGTTTAGATTAGAGACCGAGAATTGTAATTGGTTGACCATATTTAAGTCCTGACTCACATATTATTCTTACGTGTTGCATGCGACAATTTGTTGATTTTCATTGGATTTCTTTTAATTTACTCTGGATTTTTTTTCACATAATGGGCATTTGAAAGTGCTATAAAATGTTGCCGAGGCAAAAAAAGCACCACTACTAAAAGCTGATTATGCATACGATAGCGGACCATGCGGGTCGTCGACAATCGACAATCGAGAGAATGAGTTTGGCCTTTGATATGCCAATTGCCCCGCGGAGGATTGACTTCGAAGCCCGAACAGCGAACAGTGAAGCACGCTTGTTCCCCAATTCTGCAGAAATATAGTTATTACTCTCAAGTATGTATTTACTTTTGCTTATAGACCTATAAATGCACGGTTGTGTTGCTTAAATCGCACAGTTTGTCTTAAGCTCTGCAAAAAGTCTAAGAAAATCAAAGTACTAAATATTAATAATTTAATTGGTTATATTTTTAAAGACATTTTAAATGTGTTTGTAAAATTGAAATTGACTCGTTTCTGTTCCAAATTGTAAATTTGGCAGAATGTTAACAACATTTTTAACATTGATGTAAAGATACATTGAAAAATCAAAAACTTTCCTTCAAATAAGTATTATAAGTCTAAGTAAAGGTATTTTAGCTTCGGCATTATGATTCTAAATTTCTTATTTCCTTTGGGGTTTACTTAACGAATTTATGGCCAATAGTTTTCACATATAAAGTGGCCCATTCCCCAGGGGCAGACGAAATAATAAGAAATAATGTGGCAAGTGCAAAATGTTATCAAGCTTAAGCTGATTTCTTAAAGCGCAAATCCAAAACTATTCGTGACGTATTTCAAAGTACGCAATTAATAAAACCCAAATAAAACAGACGCATATTTTTCACTCAGTGATGTGTGAGTGTGAATTGGTGTGTGTGTGGTTGTGTGGGGTCTGCGGTTACAGCTTGGATACTGACTTCCCGCCACATCCCATTCCCCTCCCCCCTGGTACCATCTAGAGCTGGGCTGCCCTTATGCGTAACCCCGATTTCCTACAACGCGATCGTCGCTATCCATTCAAAAGCGCTCGCTTCCGCCCATATTTGCAATTACAATTAAAAGACAAAGCCTTTGAAATTAATCGAATATCGAAACGGGAATACCCTCACCAAAGTTATGTACTAGAACTTAACGTCAGATAGACTAAGAACATCTAAAATTAATAAAAAAGAAAAAAAATAAAAAGAACTCTATAAGTCGAATATCTCCTTAACTCGAACCTTTTCTTTGGATTATGGTGATTCGAGTTAGGAGAGTTCGACTGTACTTATTTACTTAAGAGCAGTTGACAAAAAATCAAAGTTAGAAAATATAATTTAAAATTATTAATTGGAAAAAATTTATAGAATAATTTTAAATTAAAGTGAAGAATTTAGTAATATGAAGTAATCGTCGAAACTAATGATGACAAAAAATTACTTGATTGAAAGGTCTCTAACAGTTTTTGCTTTATCTACTAAATATCTATATTTATAAAACTCTTTGCCCTGACTGACTCACTGACTGAGAATCAACGTGTAGACCAAACGGCTGAGCGTAGAATGCTGAAATTTTCACACAACATAGATGAGACAATTTCATCGTGCAATAAGACGGCGTTTTGCAAAATCCGACCTCTAAGTGGGTCAAGATCGGGGTCAAAGGTCATGGAATTGCTTAGTATGAAAAACTTTTTTGTTTCTTAAGATATCTCAACCAAACTCACAGATTGTAAGTTTGGGACTGTCTCTTACATTCTGAGATATCCTAACAAAACTCTCAGATTAATTATTCTTGCTAAATTTGGACTAATTAGCTTAATTTAGCTTTTTTCCGCAAATCTGGATTTTTCCCGCAAATCACTAAATCCGACTTTTTAGCCAAAGTTCAACTGCAAGGAAAAAACATTAAGGCAGCGGACAGCGGGAGTTAAATATTTCCGTTTTTTTTTTAGAAAAAATTTTATATTATATAAATTGGTCGTGCTTTTTTTTAAATCAAATATTTCAGACTAATATCCTTGATTTGAGAAATTGGTATGCGATGTTAGAGTTGAATTAGGCTCTATGTAACAGTTCCCTTTAGTTTTTGAATTTTGATTTGTTTTAAATCTGATCTTTCAAGAGAACAAAAATATTTTTTTTCCAAAGATTGCTTGTTCCCGACAATTTTTAGATGCGTACGATGTTGATCTTTAAAACTGATTGTTCTAGAATTGATCTTTCAAAATAACGCAAAAAATGATTTAGAATCATGATGTATAAGAACCTCGATTAGCATTATTGATGATTCCATATTCCATTTCTTAGAATTGCATATTTTTAAGAAAGTTCTCAGTTATGATTAAAATATTTGTTTTAAAAAATTATTCATGCAGCTTTTTCTAGAATTATAACAGTTTTAGCCTTATGTCTCTGCCCTTATGTTTTTTTAGAATCTGCTGCAAATCGAGTCCACAAATCGATGGGATATTTGCAAAAGTAAGGGTATTAGAAAGTATATAGTCATATAAACATAGTATACTCTAGCATATAACAACAACAAAATTTGACTGTGTCTTGTTGTTGTTGTTGCTGCTGTCAATGGCAAAAGTCAAAGTCTGGATTAATCATCAATCAAAAAAGCAGCATAAATTAATCGCGAGCACAAAGAGAACTTTGCCAGCGTTTTATTAATATTTTTTTTTTTTTGTTTTTGTTTTTTGTTTTTTTTTTTTTGAGCGTACACATGATGAATACAGTAGATCTTGGTGATCATTGGTATTACCCCCATTAACCCCTCCGTCTTCGGGCACTAATAAGCGAAATTTCTTCTTGGGAAAGTTGTGACACTGACGTAGTTTTCTACATACATACATACATGGGTATATATGTGTATACTAACAAGGCGTGGGTATCATTTGAAATTTAATCATTTTCATTTCTTCGAACTATTATTATAGGGTGTGTTTATCTGTCCCCCTCTCTCTTTGCTTCTCTCTCGTGCTCTCCATCCTGCATGATTAATGGATTGAGTGTCGAAGGGAATACAATTTATGCGCACTTTTATAATCTCTTACTTCCTTCTAACTTAACTTAAGTCGGATGTAAATGAATAGCAAATAAACTCAATTAACTAACATAGTTGTTACATAAGACTGAGACAGAGAAACAGAGAGACACAAAGAGAAAGAGAAAGCGAAGCCTTTAATCTCTCCTTTCAATCGTTCATTTCCACTTTTTGTGACATCCTTAACTCTTTGGCAACTTATCGAGTATATTAATACATCTTGGAATTCAGAATAAAAATGAAAAGTGTCTTAATTTAATGTTCATCTGAAATATTCTTATTATTAATTTTATTGCAAACTTTTATTATACATATTTTAATGTATATGTAGTAACAACAATTCTTTACTTCAAGAAAGAATTTAAGTTCTTTGTATTTTTAATACACACTAAGATCCCAAAATAAACAATATATTTTATGTAAGATACTAAATAAACAAATACATCATGTTTATAAAAAAAATGTTTAAAAATGAGAATAATTTTTTTTTTAAACTTAATTCTTTATTTAAAAAATTGTAAGACGGTTATTTTTTTTTTTAGTTTCAATTCAGTATTTAAACAAAAAACTTGAAATAAAATAATTAGATTCTTATTTTTTTAAATTTCTTGTCATAGCATATAAAGGGTTAAATGATTTTCTTGAATATATTGAAAAGCAGAATAGATCAACTCCTTTCCTAAGGCAAGCTAATTGTGCCACTGCTTTCAGAGATTAGATCTGATCTACACTGATCAAGTGTTATTCTCCCTTTTCCCTCTCTTTTCCCCAAGTTAACGATTGCTGAGGAAGCAATTAAGTAATCAAAGTTTGCCCAGATCCCAATCATTGTGGCAGGATTCTCAGCACTTGCCAGTTGACATTGTCTGTGTGCTGTGTTGAATTCCATGGGAAGATCCAGTGGAGGAAGATCATCGTCATCGTCATGCTCGACTTCGCTCTTCCGCTATCCATTATCATCATCTGGCATTATCACTGACGCATTTAACAGCGTTCTCTTTATTTATTTTTCTTTTTCATCATTTTATCTCTGATTGCGTTAAGTAATGTTCAGTTGGCTTTATCTGCTAGCCTTTGCACAAGGTCGCTCGACCTACTCCACAGCTTCCTGTAGCGAGACCGAGGTGACTCAGGGGTGAGAGGAGTCTCCACAGATCGAGAAGAGATCGAGACGAACGATGTCTTATTTGACTGGGTGTTGATAGTATGAGCTCCAATTTGCAATACGGAATTCGGAATCCGATGCGAATTTCGGATCCCACGAGTGGCAAAGGCAAGTGACACTCACGATCCCACCGATCGTGTCATAAGCATTTTCTGAAGCTGTTTCATTTTCTTGTGTTATACCCTGTACTCGCAAAATAAGTAGCACCGGGTATGCTACGTCATCATCATCATCAGTCGTTCAATCCACTCTTTCAAATATTAAAATGATATTTTAAAAGTCCTCTCTAAATTCACTGTTAGGGAAAAATTGTTTTTTTTTTAACAGGGTATCTCCTCTGTCAAGTATCAAATCCGAAAAATCGCTAAGTTAAGCTATGCAAGTAATCGACTCAATCTTCAATAGATTTAATACAAATTTAAATCAAATTCATAACCAGGGGTTCCGCAGAAATCGCTTTCGCTTGAATTTGACTTAAATTTGTATTAAATTTATGTCAAATTCAAACTATTTCATAGATTTCATATAAATTTAAGTCAAATTCAAGCGAAAGCGATTTCTGTGGCACCCCTGAAAATATCTGTTTGTAAAAATTCAGCTTAAAATACAAATACAGGGCATCTGCTAGCCGTTCAACATATGCATTAAAATGGGCAATTTTTTTTTTTTTTAGTTATATGTTAAAATGCCCAAGTATGTAAAGTGATTGCGAAACTTTTGAATTGTTTTACAGGGTAGCAGCTGGTCGCGCATACGCGATAGTCTTTTTTACACAGCAACAGTGTCTGCACAAATTTTGCAGTTGTAATTAAAAACAAGCGCAAAAGTCGCAGCAGGAGAAGGAGAGGAAGAGGGAGAGGGAGAACGAGAGGGAGAGGGAGAGGGAGAAGGAGTCTCGACAGTTGGGAGTCCAGCGTCGGGAGTCGGGAGACTTATTTAGTTCCCTGAACCTCTTGTTGACAGACTCTCTCTCTCTCTCTCTCTCTCTCTTTGTGTGTGTGTATCTGTGTGTATTGGTATTTGTTGCGTTCGCACATAATTGAAAGGAGTGAAGTGGTTTGTACGTGCGCCACATGCATGCCATATGTCTGGCCACGTCTGGCATGGTCTGGCAATGGTTCAGGCCCAGGGACAGGCCCAGGCCCAGGCTCTGACTCTGACTCTGGAGACGGAGACCAATTTATTTTAAACAAAATGCAGGTCACGAAATGTTTAACCCGACTGCAAAGGCAAAAAGGCAACAAGAACCGCAAAACATGCAGGCAATGAGACAACTCTAAAAGAAAGTCAGGCAAATGGCAAAAATTGTCAGTAACTGCCATACACAATACATATGTCAGACCCACACACACACACACACATTTATAAATTCCATGCATACATTCACATAGGCAAAAGAAGGAACAACCATCATATGGAGCATGCAGGATTCGCCCCTATATCATAATAAAAATGAAAATACAAATAAAAATAACATTGCATTAAATGCTTATAAACTGAGCCACCTCTCCCGCCCTCTCTCTCTCTCTCTCTCTCTCTCTCTCTCTCCCTTTCACTCACACTTTCTCTTCTCTCCTGCTGATTAACCCCTGTCCCTGTCCAGTCGAATCCCGCATAATGTTTCAGTTTCGTTGCCTTTTACCTAAATTGCAACCTGGACCAACAACGATCTCTGAATGAACCAACATCAACATCATCAAAAACTGCTGATCAGTTTCCCATAAATGCCACACAAAAGGATCTGTTTATCCTAAGCACAAATAACCAGAATTGCATAGATTTCAAGATTTAATCAGCATACAGTTTTTCACAAATCTGACAATATTATAATTTTTCTCATTTATATTTTGAATGAAAAACAATTGCAAAACTCACAATTATATAAATAATAGTGGTCTGCATGAATTCACTCAAAATTTGAGTTAAAATTAATTAATTCGAACGATGTCGAATTGAGTGAGTGCGAGGCATACTTTGATTTGAATTCGTTTGAATGTGAGTGACATTGAGTTCTAAAATGACAGCTCCTTATCGAAATGAGTGCAAATGAATTAATGTGCTATGTGAAAATAATGAATTCGAAATGGCCGGATTCAATCGAATAATTCGTAATTTTAATTTTCAAATGACTGCTTTTTTTTCACTTTCTTTCAATTTACTTCCGGGTCGGTCTCGGTTGATGGAATAAACAGAAAAGTATTTTTCCCTTATTGCACAAAACAAGCTGCATATAAATATTCTATGTTCCAGCTAGCAGCGCGGCTCCTGAGCGATTGTATTTAGATGCAAAAAACTTAATAACGGAAAAGCGTTGTTTTATTGCCACCAACACTGACAATGTCAATAAAATTATGTTTTTGGACTCAAACTTAGATTAAAAACTTCTAATTAATAATAAGAATTAGATTTCGACTTTATAAATTTTATTTTTATTAAGCTGTTTATTGCTCTTCATTGTTTTCTTTCTTATATTCATTCACTTCATGTCACATTTTTGACTGTTGTGCGACTGAGTCTGACACGAAGCTTCAACTCAATCAAAATCGTTTGACTTCTCATTCGACTTCTTTCAATTCCTTTCGAACATGAATGCTTCGAACTTCGTTTTAGCTCATTCACGCAGACCTCTAATAAATAAACAATTGTAGTCAATAATCCATTTATTTATCCATTAACATTACAGTTCATTATTTGAATTGCTTTGTCATTTGCATTTATTATTTTATAAAAATGTTTATATTATACTTTAATTTGCTTAAGGAAGCTAAAGTCTTGTGTTATATTGAACAAACTGACAGAGCTTTCGGAAACTTTAAAGCTCGCTTAATCATAAGCTCCATGCAGATTGCAAAAAAAGTGTTTAGAAGCTTTAAAGCCACGGATATTAAGATACAATCTCTCTTAAAACACACCTAATGCATACTATAAATTTAATTCTGACGCAAAACTGCTTTGTAGCTGAAACAATTTCCCAGATATGTGGAGCTTTCAAGTGCTTTAAAGCACATTTACCACATAAAATAGTACTCTAAGAATCTGTAAGGCACATACTTCCCGAAAATTCCAAAAAAGAACTTTGTTTTTTATAAAGATTGAATATTTAATTGAATACCTTAAGTTTTGTAAGTTGTCGCACAAGATGCGCTGCTAGAGCTTTAAGGAGCTTTATTTATTTACTTATTTATTGTCAATTAATTTAAAATTAACTATTAAATTAAAAAAAAATATATAAAATATATTTCAAATTAAAAATTAAATTAAAATTAAGCGCTCTGGGGTATCTAAAATGAAAGAGAAAAAAGCTGGCTCAACATTTTTTGCTGGGATTGGGGAAAACCCAGAAAAAGCCAAACAGACCAAAGTAATATTAATGAGTAGTTAGTTGGTTAGACTAGTTAAACACACAGAGTACGAAGAGGTTCGTGCAATTCCCAGTTAGAGATATAAAGGATTAAAGTTGAGAGTTATTCTAGTTATTCATCCAACAAATTAGCCGTGCTTATAGGACCCTGCAGTAATTTGTGAATAAATATTACTCCAAGCATAATTCTACGGTTAGTAGAGGAAGGAAGATTTAGTAAAAGAAGTCTACGGCAAAAGTCAAAAATCATTTTTGAACAGATTATATCCTGGCACGATAGGATTCAAGAATCGGACGAACAAGAGACGTGTACAGAAGTTAAGTAGCAAAGGAATCATCAAATTCCTTGGACCATAAATCAAGTCCGAATTGAGTTAGTTCAAAAGCAATTTTTGCTTTTTGCCTTAAGTGGTTTAAACTGGGATCCCAATCTTCGTTTACCATCGTACTCCAGCGGGCTTCTTCTTCTCAATCTTCCGTCTTTAATCAATCGTAGAAAAACTCTTGGTGTTGTTTTTCTTCATAAATTAATTAATGGCAATATTGATTCTAGTTTTCTTTTAGAACGCCTTACCTTTTCCGTTCCCCGTATAGCCACTAGGAACTATCAGCCATTATCTTTACCTAAATGCACAACTGATTACGCTTTGCACAGTTCACTTCGTGTTTTGTGCACATACTAAGTATAATAGCCTTTATCACGTTATCTCTGCTGAACTCTCTCTCCCCTCCTTGTAATCCTCCCTTTTCCTCTTCCTTTCTAGAAATCCCTAACCTTACTAATTTCTAATATTTGTAATATTATTAACTATTACTACTAATACTTTTGATCTGATTGGGTTTTTCCCAATCCTTGCAACGAATGTTGGATCATTTATAATTTTAATACCCCCAGATTTTAACTTTAATTTTCGATATACTAATTTTTTTTCTTTTTAATTAATTTTCATATTTTCAGTTTAACATTAAATTTTAACTATAAATATTTAGCATAATTTTTATTTTTATTATACTTTATACTTTAATTTTTACTTAATTTGGTCAACTGTTCTTAGTTGACATTAAATAAATAAATAAATAAATAAAGCTCAGCAAATGCAGTACAATTTTGGGTTAGTTAATGGCAATCGACACATAAAATATTCTTTCAAATTCTTAATGGAGTTTTGCTGCCAAAATTCGTCATGCAGCTGGAGGGTTTAATAAACAGCCGGGACGGGGAATTGACCAGCAAATGCACAAATGTCATTTAAGGGAATAAAAGAAAAAAGTAAAAAGAAATTTTCTATGACGTGTTGAGGATTAACAATTATTTTAGCACACTTTTTGGGCTGTTTTGTTGATGAATTCTACCCAAGTGCAGGGTAGTTTATAGTCCATGACAGATTGCATATGGAAGTAGAGAATCGGGAGTGTGAGAGAGAGAGAGAGTGTGTGTGTGAGAGAGAGAGAGAGGGCTGCCTTGCTTTTTATGAGCCATTAAATGCTTGTTATGCTGCAATTTACGTTACTTGCTATTTTACGAGTTTTTAATTTTGACACGCACACACGAACTACAAGAATACTTCAATGATGTGGCCCTAATACCCATATTTATACATTTAAATACATTTACATGCCTCTCTGCCCCTCTTTCCCTAAACATGTTGATTGCCGCTTAATTGGCGAAAATGTAACATTGCCACAGTCCAGACACATTTTTTGGCTAATTATGCAGACCCGTTGATTGTTTTTAGTGCTTTCTACTCATATATGTAGTATGTTGTGTTATTAATGCTCTTGATATGATATGTTCATACAAAATATAGATATTTATGCATAGACTCTTTAATATATTCATGCGGTCGTCAAGAGGTCTTCGACCTCCCAGTGCTGAAAATTAGTCAAATTTTCCATTGGAAAATGCCTGTCTGAGACCCCAAAGCGAGATTGACAAGTCTATACTAAAAAAAGAAGCATTTAAATTGAAATGAAGAAACATTTGTCGCGACAAGCGAGACAACTAACAGAAATAGTCGGGCCAAGTTGACTGACGCCTACCAGTCCAAAAGATATACATACATACTATATATATGCTATATACTATCTACTATATATGTTTGCCCTGGCCATCGTCACACAAATTAGTGTGCAACCCTGCAAAGCTCTGCTCATTAAGTGATTTATCATGGGAAAAGCCTCAAGTGCACGACTATCGCTGCTACCCTATATATTGGCGAAACTCAATGGAATTCAGCTAGAAACTTGTCTCGCATACCCTGTAACAATGTTGCAAATATTTTGTACAATTAACTATAAAACATGTAGCAATTGTTAAAGCATCTATAAAATTTGCTGCCTCTCGAAACCGAAGCCAACGACTTTTTAAAGTAATAATTTGGTTCGGAAAAAAATTACTTGATATATGTTCTTGATTTTGAAACAGTGTAAAAGTCATAATAAAATTAAAATCTTGGCCTACAATATTTTTAAACTTTCTAAATTAAAATAAACTTATTGAATTAAATTGAATCAAGGTTGAAACCCAGTATTTGTGTTCACTAAAATTTTTTAAAACTTAATTTTGAAGCAGCATAAAAAGTTAAAATGAAATTATTTTTATAATTAAGTAAGATGCTTTAAAAATATGTTTATTATGAATTTTACAAGCTTATAAAATCTGGGAAATCGCATTAAATTTGTAGTATTCAATTGGTTGAAGGGTTCAGAAACCTTTTATCATGATTTTTTGATTCCGCCTCAGATAAAACCAAGAATTTGCTATAACTTTTAATGTTTAATTTTAATTTAATTTAATTAAAAACGGCTCAATTTTTTGTAAACACACTATTTAAAATGGCAAATATTTTTAGTATTCAATTTGAATTGGAAAAAGGACTATACCAAAAATGATTTATTATTGAAACACTATTTGAAATGATTATAGTAACTACCCTATAAAGTGGGCACAAGGTATAGGCGAAAATGAGAATGGAAATGAAAAGGAGCCGCCATGCTTCCAGTCTCAGTCTCAGTCTACGAGTGGAGAAAGATAGCGCAACTATTGACTACCTAATTACTTATGAGCACTTGCAGTACAACAACTAACGTGGGAATAGTACTCCGAGTAAATGCTGAACTATTTTGGAAGGTCTCTGTTTTTTTTGACTTGATTTCGTTTTGTTTTTATTTTGGAGGTGGTGCGAAGCATGTTATGTTAGCAAAGGCGCGCTTAATTGATTTTTAACGAAAGTGAAATGCCAAATGATGTTGGAGGTATGGAGATATATGTATAATATGTATTCTATATACATATGTGTGTGATATTGCAAGAAATTACATTTGGATATCAATTCAAATTTTTATTTATTAACTAAAAGTCAACCGAAAAAAAACATATTTTCGAATTTAAATAGAATTATAAAATAACCCAAAAACACATCTATAAATAAAGAATACGAAGTTAACAAGTAAATTGTATGAAAATCAATTTAATCCAGTAACTGAAAAGATGTAAAGTTTAAATTGAATTAAATTAAATTAAAAATTAATTACTTTTTGCTATATATTTATATTTTAAATTATTCCAAGACTTTGAAATATCACTTCTTTATCAAAATTATTTATATTTCCATGAGGAAACATTTAAATAAAGATTTTAAAAAATTAATGAATCCAAAAGGGAAAACTTTCAAATTTTAGCTTGAAATTCATGCAAAATATTTTAAATAAATTCCTTGCAGCAATTGGACAATAAAATGGATAATGATTAATTATGTTAGTTTTTCAAAAATATTTGAAATTTGTCTGTTGCTATAAGAATTCTAGCAGTTTTTTCCGTTTTTTGTTGCTGTTGTTGTTGCCAATTTTCCGTTGGCATTTGCCGTCATTTGTTGCTACACAAGCATTTAGTTTGTTTTTACTGTTGTTAATGTTGTTGTTGGCTTTGACTCAAAAAAAGTACAGAAACAACTCAACTGGCAATCAGTTCATTTGTGTCAAGAAAAACCAAAATGTAAGTGCGACACTCGGCGCGAAAGAGACAGCAGATAGCGCGAGTGAAAGAGATGGAAGCTAAGCGTCGCGCGTCTTCTGATAAAAGACATTTACGAGTAGTGCTCTGCCTTTTCTTCTTCTTCTTCTTCTCCTTGTCGTTCAATATTTCAATAATTTCAGTTCGTATTTTTTTTTTGCTTCTATTTAGAATTGGTTTTTAGGGAAGTTCAATGACATTTTTTTGGTGGGCGACACAAAACGAATCGTTGCCAACGCCGTTGCGGTAAATTTAATCATCATTATCACTTGCCAACAACAACTATAACAACAGCC
This sequence comes from Drosophila limbata, assembly GCA_963924055.1. Lineage (NCBI taxonomy): Eukaryota > Metazoa > Arthropoda > Insecta > Diptera > Drosophilidae > Drosophila > Drosophila limbata. The sequence continues at coordinate 24,501,904 of OZ001351.1, forward strand.
ACAACTACACATATCAAGTGGCGTTTGAAAGGACTGCGAGATACCCTGTACTTGGGCTTTTATGCGTAAGTTGTTCGCTTAGTTTGTAAACAGACTAAAAATTAATTAAAATGTTAATATGCTTAAATTAAACTTGTGCCAAGAGATTATTTGATAAGATTCAAAAAGAAAGAATTTCATTTTCCAGGGCTTGGATTTTTGTGAATTTCACAAAACAGGTGGAAATGTTGAAGATTTATTTACATGTTACATAAGTGGCAATTTAAAAACAAAAGTTTAAAAATCGTTAAAATTTTGCATTATCCACTTTCCACTTTCCGCTTAAGGGGGCTCATTTTTTGAAATCGATTAAGGATGAGGGCAATTCCCTAACTCGAATCATCATTATCCAAAGAAAAGGTTCGACTTATAGAGTTCTTTTTCTTTTGTTTATTAATTTTACTGCCACTCATTTAGCTCGAGTTAGAGAGAAATTCGAGTCATAGAAGTTCGAGTTATGGAAGTTCAACTGTATTTTCCTTCCTCAAGGTCTTCAAAACCTCGAAACTAATTTAATTTCATACTACTTAATAACCTACAATCTGCAATTTAATTTTTTTGAATTCGAAACTTCCTAAATATTTTATAGAACAATATTTCTTTAATTGGATCCTTTAAAAAACGAAAAATCTTTATAATAAATAAATTTATAGGCTTCAAAAGATCAAAAATAGAAATAAAAATAATATTATTTTATATAATGAAATCCTTGGAGAATATTGGAAATATGTACAAGTTCTTGTTGCCTATGCATTCAGCAATTTGCAGGGTATATAAACTGTTGTATCACAAGACACCTATGTTAGGATAGCGACGTAGTGTGTTATAAGTGCAAGTAGTTTGTCATTGCGATAGTTGATATTATGTTGTTGTTGTTGTACATGTTTTTGGCCCATTGTCATTGTCAGTCAGCTGTTTGCCGCACACTTTGCAGATGGAAAGGAAAACACGAACAACCTAAAGATACAGATACAACGTTGTGTGTTCTAAGTATAAAGTGACACCAAATGTTGGCCCAACGCGGCCAAAAGGCAATAAAGTGAAAACAATTTACCAACGCGTCGCGACGACGCACGGGCCCCAAAAAGAAAGTTGAACTTCGGACACCAGCAACAATAGATACAGATGCAGATACATATTTAGTACAGCGAGATACAGATACATTTGGTAGCTTTAGCTTTTATGAGTGACTGGCAAAGGCTTTGGGTTCGTTAGATCATCATTATCATTATCAACTTCATCATTATTGTCAACTGTATTTTAATGAGCAGCAACTACCTGTTATTGCAACATGCTGTCGTTGTTGTTGCCGTTGTTGCAGCTGCCACCGCTGAGATCAGCATGTAAATTTTCTGTAACAACATCTTTGGTGTCCAGGTAAGCAGAAGTAATGCAAACCCAAACCCTGCCCCGGCCCACCCTGCCCCTCACCACGTGCAACATGGGCTAATTACAAACGTGCAGAGACAGAAACAGAGAAAGAGACAGAGAAAGAGACAGAGACTGAAACTGACCGCAGTTCTTTGTCAACAATTTGGGTAACACCTTTTAGCGCTCGTTGACAACTTAAGTCTTGCCACACGGACGAGAGCCGAGAACCGAGAGCCCAAAATCCAGAGCCCAGTGCCCAGGTACAGGCTCTGGTTTACCAATCCATACACTGAGCAAAATTTTACTAAAAATGAAACTTGAATTAATTGAGCAAATAAATAAATATTTAGTAAAAACTAGCATTAATATTGCTAGAAGCTTCAGTTTAAAAATTTGAAAGTAAAAAAATATTAAAATTTAAAAGAAAATTTAAGAAATATTAAGTACAAACTTGGGTTAAAGTTGTACATAAATACTTAATACTTTAAAAAATAGTTTTGCAATTATTTAAACTATAAATGATTTCGTATTAATTTTTAGTTAGGCCATTAAGCTGATTTAATTTTAAGAATTTCGAAATCAATTCTCTGAGTAAAATTAAAATATACAAGTTGAAAAGATTTATAAATGAAATTGCATATCCTACATTTCAGGGAGTGTTTTTAAGGAGCACTAAATGTCTAAAAATTTAAATTAAAATTTAATAAAAAAAACCTAAGAAGTTTATTTATTATTATTTGCAATTTAATATTTTTAGACCACATTTTAAAACCTTTTTTGTTTTTATAAAACTATTTTTGACCCAAGTCAATTCGTAATTTTTTTTATAAGGAAATTTATGTATGTAAATAATTTATTTTAATATAAATATAAATTTTTTAACAGTCATTTTAATTGTCATTTAATAGCTTTATATTAGTTTTTTGTTATCTAAAGGTATAAATATATATGCCTTGCAAATGAATCTAACTAGTTGCTTTTTTTCAGTGTAGCCTCGGGGTTGTCCACACACGAAGACACAGCCACATTTACACTGCTTGTTAAAAGTCTTTGTGCAAACATTCAAGTGGTGTTCGCAGATCCATTGATCGTATGTAAAAGTGCTGAACTCACATAATGTGTACATAAGACAAATACATATATGCATATTTACAAATATATATATGCGCATATATGTTGCATGATTGATCAGTTTGGCTGGCTTGCGGCTTTGTGGCTTGATTGATGCCTCTTGCTTTGCTTTGAAGTGTTTATCTCTGTCTTGTTTTGGTTTCTTTCTTTTCAATTTCTTGTATCTTTTTTAAAAACACACATGAGTTTGATCGGCTTTTGGTCTCGGCAGGATATCTCTGTGTTTTTAGCACCCTTGCGACTCGTGTCCTCGATCCTTAGCCTGGTCAAATAACTATAGTTATTTAGGCTTGAATTCCCCATGGCCAACAGCTGCCAAAGTCATTTGTGAGAACAACTGCATTAACCCATTGAGTGCTTGCACTCGTCCACGATGGATTATCGGCTTTGATGGGTATCTAAACATGTAAGTGCATATGCTCGATTGCGTCAACCAAGCTGAGGATCTGCATTAAAATCGAGGCTCGACTAGAGATACCCAGTGGGTTAATGAGATACATAGATGTCTGCACCCGAAGTTGTGCATTAGAAACTATGGTATATAAAAGTTTAAAATTACATCGAAAAATCGACAACTCGAATTTTGCGAAAGCGATTTTCAAGTGCCTTGAGTCGATAATTCTTAAATAAAATTAATTTAAATTAATAATCGACAATTCAGTGGAGTTTGTTTATTGCAGTCAATCATGACAGGAGTTGATCAAATGTTAAAGCTTGAGATTAACAATTTTGAATTTTCGGATAAGTTAAGGGAAGAAAAAGTAAAGTTGCTTACCAATATCTTGAGGCTTAAAGAAATTTTCACGAAATTAATAAAATAAAATAAATAAAGCAAATAAAATAAAAAAAATAAAATAAATATGCAAATAAACATATAAACAAATAAAATAAATAGAATAAATAAAAGAAATAAAAGAAATAAAAAAAATTAAATAAAATAAAAAAAAAAAAGAAATAAAATAAATAAAGTAAATAAAATAAGTAAAATAAATAAATTAAATAAAATAAGTAAAATAAATAACATAAATAAAATAAATAAAATAAATCAATATAATAAATTAAATACTTTAAATAAAATAAATAAAATTGGAATGCAGATTGAACTACTATAAGAGGCCATTCTGATTGGATCAATTTCGGCAAAGCTGTGAAAGTTTGAAGTCAAAGTTAAAGTTTAATTACTCGATTTACCGTTATTAACAACGGACTCAAATAATTATTTTTTTTTTCGATTTTTAGAGTTTGATATTAAGCTCGAATCACTGTTTGGACTTACATCATTATTATTAACTAAAGGCTAATTAGACGAGCCCAAGTGGGGTCTTCTCCATACATAAGCTCCACTCAGAGGGGGTTGATTGCTCTCTTATCAGCGGCTGGATCAATTGTAGTCGATACTGTATGCAATCGACTTAATCTACTTCTCATCGCGTGCTAGCGCTTGAAGCTCCTCAATCATCGGCAACACTACTTACAATATTTTCCCCCTCTTCCCTTGTCCACTCCATCCCCTCTCAAAGGGGGGGCACAATTTGATGAGCGGTTTTCAACTAATTATAATTGGAGAGAGAGAGAGAGAAAAAAAAGAGAGAGAGAATTGGGAGTCTGCAAATCGTTTTCGATGTAGGGCGCGCTACTTGACTGAATGACAGACGGATCGACAGGCAAAGAGGGAGACGGGGAAAGAGAGAGCGAGACAGGGAAATTGAAGCAAGAAGATACACAGCGGTGTGAAAAGTTCAGTAATCGCGAAATTTCTTAAGTCGAGTAAGATTTTTGCATTGCTTCTTTGCAAATTTTGACCATCTTTTTTTTTACTTTTTATAAATTTAAAGCGCACATTGTGTTAATTTAACAATAATATCCATGCTAAAATCAAGTATTTAAAGCTTGAATTTTTGATTGGATTTCCTTTTTCTTTTTTTGCGGTGTAGCTGCCACATTAAGGGGCCAACTGCAATTGGCCGCCATATGGAGCATCTGAAGCATCTGAAGCTGGAGGACACGCAAAGCGCATTGTCCAACTTAAGCCAATTTGCCAACCATCATAACAATTTTGTTGGTAGCTAATAAACGACAATCGTTACCAAAAGGGACCAAAAGGATCGAGACATGAAAACATGAAAACTTGTTTTTTTTCTTAATTTTTGTTTCTCTTATTTTTATTCTTGTTGTTGATGTGTGTGTGACAGCTGTTGAACCACTTTGTGCCATTTGGCGTAACAACTGTAAACGGGGAGCTTTTCTCGAGCTTTCAACTCCACCGATAGAGAGAGCAAAAGCGCAAGCAAATAGAAAATATTAAAAGAGAAGATGTGGAAAAAACCGCTCTCGAAGTTTGCAACGCAGACGCGGTGTCTTTTTTATACCCTGTAGTCATCTAGTAGCTAACGTGGGCTATGCTGAACTTGCGCCGTAGCATGTAACAGACTTAGAAGTACACTGAAAAAAAAAACCACTTTCTAAAATCAAGTAAATTTAGCTTAAATTTTTTGTTCTTGAAATATGACCATTTTAAGACCAAATTACTAAAACTAATAAAATTATTCAAAAAAATCTTAAGTTCTTAATATAAGAAGAAAAATTTTAGATCTTAGATCTTTTCCTCTTAACAACACACGTTTTGAGACTTAGAATTCTCAACTGGTTCTGGCGTCTCAAAGATGACATTAAACTTGGATCGCTGGTCAAGTCAGCACAACGGAACTGATGATGGAGATTGGCATCTCTTGAAACAGCTAGACCTCAAGTTAACTAAAACTTACTTCATTCTTCTTAAAATGCTAAGAAGCTTAATGTTTATTTCAGATTTTTTGCTTGAGTATTCAAAACTTTTTGGTCTTTAAATAAGAACATATAATCTTAAAAAAATAATAACTTTTATTCTTATACTAAGATTTGTGGTCTTGAAAATATTAGAATTTATGATCTTAAAAATAAGAACTTGGTCTTAATTGAAATGTTCTTAGAATCAAAATGTGTTTTCTAACTTCAAGATTTTCATGTTCTCGACGCATTTTTTAGACCAAAGTTCTTAGTTCTGAGACCAAAATCTTGATTTTAGATCCTTCTTTTTTATCAGTGTACCTACATTAGGGTGTCCCTTATTTTTTCAAAGTCATTATTTTTAAGCGCATACGGGCTAGATCTTTTCATTTGGTCCTAAAGCACTTGGAAAAAAAGTTTTACCTCAATCGGAGTATGATAATCCGTGCCGACTTGGATCGGAAAATTTAAAAATTATATGGGGCAAAAAAAAATCAAAATTTTTTATTTTTTTGTTTTGTTCATTTGGTCCTAAAGAACTCGAAAATAAATGTTCACCTTAACCGAAGTACGATAACACATTCAAAAGTGTTTCGAAACATAAAAAAAACATCGAAAAATGTATAATCAGTGTTAAAACACTTTTTTTTCATGTTTCGAAGCAATTTTGAATGTGTTATCGTACTTCGATTAAGGTGAACATTTATTTTCGAGTACTTTATACTTTAGACATATGTATATACTTTAAAAGATTTAATTTTTACTGATATCAAGTTCGGTTTTCCATTTGTTTTTCGCTTTTCTTATTGTCGTTTCCTTTGAGATAATATACTATAATCGGTTATATTTATAGTATTTACTTTAATAGTATCTCAATATTCGGAGTATTTAATAAAAATTAAAGCATAGACGGGGAACTTATAGAAAATTCAAAGTGTAGCAGTTAGTGGAATATCAATTATATTGATTATATTGACATTGGGAGTAATTATTTATCACAACATTTCGAATATTTCATAAGCATCGATGCATAAACAGAAAAGTTCTTTTAGAGATAATACAGTCGAACTTCCCTAACTCGAATCATGATTATGCAAAGAAAAGGTTCGAGTTATGGAGATGTTCGCCGTATAGAGTTCATTTTCTTAAGTTTATTATTATTAATAATAAATGTAATACAATATATTATTATTTGGACGTTGAGAAAGAGACATCCAGAGACAAAGACGGACAAACATTGTGTAAAACAACAAAAAACAAAACCATAAATTAACTATTAGCTAGATAAGTAAGAAATAATTGAAGTATTCAGAGATTGTACAGAAGAAGAATTAGTTATAAATTGAGAAAGATTGTTATATGTAGTTACAGCAAAGTACTCGGAAAGGGTTATGAATAGCATAGTTGGCAACACGAGATTGAAGAGAAAGAGGTAAAAAATTTTTAGAAGTTCTGATCGGGACAGCAAAACTAATCTGGCTAATTAATTCAGATGAATCAATTTCACCAATAATTAGTTTGTGTAGAAAGACTACGCCAAGCATTGTTCTCCGATCAGAAAGAGAGGGAAGATTAATTAGTAAAAGTTTACTACGATAAGGAGGCAAGCAAATGTTAGTAGTCCAGTTCAGACCCCGTAGGGCAAAGAGTAAAAATTGTTTTTATACAGATTATGTTCTGTCCTGATGAATCTTATATTGGGGACTCCATATACAAGACCCATATTCCAGAATAGGTCTGACAAGTGAAGTATAAAGTAGTTAAGTAATTCGATTAGCAATAGATGCAATGTGCTTATCAAACTTAAGCTTAGGATCCAGAAGAATGCCCAAATCAGTAACCGACATAATCAGGCCTGTTCCGAATTCCGAAAACGAGTCGATTTGCCACAAAACAAGTTGATTGCTGTTCCGAATTCCGAAAATCGACCATAATTGTCGTTTTCAAAACGTGTGCTTTAGAGTCACCGGTTTTAAAAGTAAATGCCATGTAAAGCATTAAAATAAATACCTAAAATTATAAACTGAAAATTATAATAATGTTCAACATTTTTAGTATCATTTAACATTACTTCTTCAACTTTTAATAGTTGAAGTATATTTTAAAAGAATTTTTTTATAAGCAGTTATAAAATATTGCATGAAAAACGAAACCGAGCATCAATGACTAAACCGAGCTGTTCTGAATTCCTCTTCATTGACAGCTGATACGGTCGATGACTTACTGCTATCGCAACGTTTACGGAACCGAGTTCGAAAAGTAAAAACAAGTTAATTTCGTTCGGAGTTCGGAACAACAAATAGTAAAACGTTCGTTTTCGTTTCGTTTTTACTTTTTGAAAGCGTTCGGAATTCGGAACAGGCCTGAATACGTTCAAGCGGTTTACAATTAAGAACGTAATTAAACTCAAACGGAGTTCGCCTACTAAAAGACATAACTTTACATTTACTACAATTAAGATTTAAAAAATTTACTTTACACCATGTCTGAAAACTGTCAAGATCAGTTTGCCTGACAACTAAAATGATTCATGACCATACCTGTTAAATAATGATTAGTAATCATAATCATTAGTAATTAAATTATTTTTGTTTAAAAGTCGAACCAATGATTAAATTACGATTATTTTCGGTTTTGCCCAATTATTTAATGATTACGATTAGAAAAAATCAAAAAAAAAATCCAAAATTATTACGATTATTCAAAATAATCAGAAAAAATCAAAAATAATCAAAAAAAATCGTTTCTGTGTATTTCGGATTATTATTGATTTTTTCTGATTATTTCTGATTTTTTCGATTTTTTTAGATTATTTTTGACTATTTGGTAAAAAAAACCAAATTATTTTTAATTTTCACAATCAAAATAGCCATCAATACTTACCAAATATTATTAAACATTTCAATTATTCAGAAAATCCACTAAAATAAATTCTCTTTTTACACAAAAAAATTCGTCAAAGCAAATTTTTCAACACGACAGGGGAATCGAACCTAAACATTAAAAATTAAGAGTATAACAGGTCAGCAACTCTAACTAGTGAGCTTCGAAAACATTCTAGCTGCCGCCTTCTTTCTTCTGAATTTAACTGCTTTAGGCAGCTAAAAAGGCAACTATAATCAAAAGCTTTGGCTACTTTGATTGGGAAAATTTAAAATAATTTGGTTTTTTTTAACAAATAGTCATAAATAATCTAAAAAAATCAGAAATAATCAGAAAAAATCAAAAATAATCCGAAATACACAGAAATGATTATTTTTGATTATTTTTGATTTTTTCTGATTATTTTGAATAATCGTAAGAATTTTAGATTTTTTTGTGATTTTTTCTAATCGTAATCATTAAATTATCACAAATTTTTCAACAGTGAATTATATAATCACTACGATTATTTCTAATAAATAATCTAATTGATTAGTAATTCTAATCGAAATTTAACAGGTATGTTCATGACCAGGGTATTTTCGAGTCTAGCAGTCAGAGTGTCATCTCAGACAAGCTAGCTTGTTTATTGTCTTGGACAAGTAAGTACATACATACATACATACATACATACATACATACATGCATAACCGGCAACAGGCGACACAACAATTAACAGGAACAAGGAACAGGGAATAAGGGACAAGGGTTAAGGGATAAGGGTTAAGGGGACATTGCCATTGAGGAGCATGAGTATTTTTGTGCTTTTGTTTTGGTTCTCTTTTCTAAACGAGTTGCAGTTGTTGTTGCTGTTGTTGTTGTTGCAGCTTTTCATTATTGCCAAACTGAGTCATCCGAAGAGCCAGCGTCAGGGGCAGACCGAAAACCGAAGACTAAAATGAAAAAGCAAAAAATAAATTATAAAAAACGAAGATGAAGACGAGGATGAAACAGACGCCTGTTGCCTGTTGCCTGCTGCCTGTTGCATGCCACAACTCAACCTCAACTGTACTTGCCGCTGCCGCAATAAATTAAAATTATGTTGTAGGCACACACACACACTTATACACACACACACACTTGGCACAACAGACGCCGGTTCACTGCGAAAACCAAAACAAGCAAAGTCCCCTCTCACCCCTCGGCGCCTCATCCCCCTCCACTCTGCCTATATCACCCCCTCGTCACCCGTCATATAACACTTCGTTTATGCCATGAAATTCGCAATGTTTCTTAATATTAAATGAACATAATCTATGCTTATATCAAGCTTAAATTATGATTTCCAATAGAGTATTATCTTTATGCCGGATATATACTCAGATCTTATATTATCAACTAAATTAATTACAATTTCTTGAGATAGATGTTCCTTTGAAACGCAGTTCGTGGTCAGAATATTCAAAAGAATCGGAAATTTACAGTCATAGGCATAAGTATTTTGGCACAATATAAAGGTAATTCGACTCAAAATTTGAACTTACTTAATGCATGGACATCAATGAAAAGGTCACTCGAATTTATTTTAAATAATATAAAACTTTCCTTAACCCATTAGGTACCAATTGAAATTTTCGAATTTTTGTAAACTTCTACTTTTTTAAATTTATTCCTCGATTTAAAAAAACAAATGTTTTGATGCAAAAAAGTTTCTTTAAACAATTCTAATAGTGACTCATTTTGAAACAAAAATGCCGTTTTTGCCATTTTCAAAAAATTTTAAAAAATACTAATTTTTTTTGCAGTCACTATTATTTACAACTATAGCAAAGGATTCTACCTGTTTTTGAAGGCAGACCCACTTCTATGTTTTACTGCATATGCTACTATGAGAATAAATACTTTAACTATATACATACATACATATGTACATATATACCTATAATCAATATACTCATAAATTTTATAGATTTGTAATCATCATTATACTTTTTTAAAGTACTCACACAATATTTTCTCTAACTCGAACTAAATGAGTGATAGTAAAATAAATAAGCTTAAGAAAAAGAACTCTATAAGTTGAAAATCTCCATAAATCGAACTTTTTTTTTGGATAATGGTGATTCGAGTAAGGGAAGTTCGACTGTACTTAAGTTTTTTTTTTTTTTTAATTTTTTGCAATTTAATTGCTGGGCCAATTTCTTGTAATTTACCAAGTGAAAAACAGACTTTAATCTGCAAGTTAAAATTAAAAGTCGAAAAAACTTAATCGATGAGCTTGGATAAGTTTTTGTTGTTATTTTTTTGAGTGTAAGCTAAGTGGAAAATTCGTTGAGTTTGCATTCAGTTAGAGTATTAAACAAAGCAAATTTAAAGACGAAAACTCGGAGGACGAAAGGAAAGGAAAAAAGTTGCAGCTTGCAACATTAACATGTTAAATGTGTGAGTGAGAAGAAGGCAGAGAGAGAGAGAAAGAGAAAGAGGCAGACAAATTGAGAGGTGAGTGAAACAAAGCCGTCTGGGGATCGTAATGATCATGATACTGAGAATGATAATGATAATGATAATGATAATGACACTGATGATCTTGATGTGAATGATAATGATGATGTTGCAGCTTCCCTTGGCCAAAAGTTTTGCCAGACAGAAGACGATCCTCAACTGCATCAAAATATAAAAGGCGGCTTTTTTTCGAGCCTGTACCGATTTATTGTCTGTTGTCTTCCTCTTTATTGAGGAAGTTGTTGCGGAAGGAAGTGTCTACAATTTCAGTGCAACAAAAGCTGTTGCATTTACCCCTCTCCCCTCCCCCTCCCCCTGCCCCCTTTAGCACACTCCTCTGCCAGCAAACTTCTAAGTATAGAGCAACCAACAAAAATGCATGCAAATTATTTACGCAAATGTTGTTGAACTTTAGCAGATAGAGAGAGAGAGTGACAATGACAGTGCGAGTGAGATAGGTATAGGAAGAGCGACATCTCAAAAACACACACATTGGAGGCATTTTTTGCTTTGTTGCACATATACTATATTCTCATATTCCACCAGATTCCTCTGCCTCTGCCTCTTGCCACACGTTGCAAATGCCAACGCGACGACAATTTCCATGTGTTGACAATCAATTTTTGTTTTTTTTTTTTTGAATTGTTATTTTTTATTTACTTTTTGGACACAGGCACGCCCACGCGATCTACTTACACACTTACAGCCTAAACTAAATGTGTACAAGTGCTTATGTACATATGTATATACATACATATTTACAGTTTAATCGCTTCATTTGGGCAGTGGCCACATATGAATTGAATGTCTGCATGTGAACACATGTAATGCGGAACGATCCTTTCTTTGAGCTGCAGTCTCTCTTTTTTGATATTTATTACAAGCAAATGACAGTCCAAAGTGCCTCTTCAAGTATCCACTTACAGTTGTTGTTGTTGTTGCTGCCTGTGACAAAAACCAAAAAAAAAGAAAAAGATTAAAGAAACGAAACACTTGAAAGTCACCCAGTCACAGATCATTTGATCTTTGTTCTTCAGGTTCCCCATGTGTGAGCATGTTTGTGTGAGTGTGTGTGTGTGTGTGAGTAAGGCTGTGTGTAGGTAGCAGCTTGGAGGAAGATCACGGCGAATGATATTAGAAGCTATCGAAGCTATAGTTTTGTTGTAGAAAGCTGGGGGAGAAAGTAGCTTACTTTACACTATCAGGGAATTAATAAGATAGTTATAACAGTATAACAGATATCACAGTATAACAGTTTCGCAGTATAACAGTTGTATAACAGGTAAAACAGTATAACACTTACAAAACTGTTATACAGTGATAACTGTTATAAAGCTATTGATTAGAAGAACTTAACTTGTCAAATTAAAATTAATATACATACTATATGTGTGTAGAACGACTTTTTGATGCAGTGCGAAAGTGGTGGAATCCAAATTGATCGTTTTTAAGAATTGTACCTGCATTTTTTGTATAACAGTTAAGACAGTATAACAGTTACATAATAGTCATAGCTTGTTTTGGAATCTAATTTACTCTACTTAATTTAGCTTTGCAAGCAATTATGGAAGTTATATAACAGTTATAGAATATAGCTAATCGATCAGAAGGATTCAAGTTGCAAAATTGCAATTAATTAAGAACGCCACCTGAAAAGAATTCATTTAATAATTTTTAAAATGTAGGTTGACAAATTGAATTTAAGTCTATACTTCAAAAAATATGGAGACTTCTATAAACAGAAAATTGGGGAAAACTGAAAAGAAATAAAATCAATAAAAATGTGTAGAATTCATATAATTTAAGACTAATGAACAAAATTGCAATGTTTGCTTAAGGGGAGGTTCTTTTGGATTTTTTTGAAAAAATCGAATTTTTTTTTTTTACATTAAATGAAAGTTATATATATATAGAATATATGTGCCAAAGGATTTTTCAATACGACACGTATTTCTTGAGATAGGGCGTGTCAAACGTACCCATGTCACGCGCGCTGCGTACCCACTGTCACTTTCCAAAAACTTTAAACGCGTTTTTCTCGAAACCATGTTTTCTAATCTAATTTCAAGTACAGGTCTTGTTCTATTGATCCGATTTCCTTCATTCAAAAAATGTTTTAAAGTATATACTTTTTTGTATGGCTTATACCTAAAATTGGCATAAAAAATTGCTTGTTTATAAATTTTAAACGAGATCAAAGTAAAAAAAGTGTAAAAATTTCATTTTTTTTTTTTTAAACGACCATGAAATTGTTTTTTTTTCACCAAAATTAATTGAAGTTAGGTATAAGCCATAGGAAATTTTATCTATTTTAATAAATTATATACATTTTTCATTTCACTTTACTACCAGAGGCCCCACACTTGAAGAAGCAGAGCGATATTTTGAGAGTCGAGGTCGACGAGATCCGCCATTTTGAAGCCGCCATTTTGAATTTCTCAAAAATCACTTTTTTTTTTTAATCGTCAATAAACAACGAATCAAAGTTCGAAAGCAGAAGTTCGTATGTATTTTCATTCTCCCACAAACCATTCTCAAATTTTGCTTGATTTTCGGCCAAATCCAAAAGAACCTCCCCTTAAGATACTTTACTAGTTATGGGTATATTTACTACTGGCTATTTTCTTCTCTCAACTCAATTTATTTACGAAAACTGTAAAGTTAAGAACTTTACTCTGTATCTAGCTAATATGTAAATATTGTTGGCGAAACATATGTTCCGATTCGGTCTGGACAAGATCGTCAACATTAATGTAACCTTAACAATAATGGATTTGCTTTGACTTCTTTTCCCCTCGGCAACTTAACTTTCGTCTCATCAACTAGAAGAAGTTTAGCTAAAACATGCACAAATTTATATGTAAATGATTGAAAACTGATCCACACACACACACACACACACATGTGTATAATTATATGATACGGAAAAATTTTCCATGGACAACGTGTGAACGGGAAAACCCACAAAGGTAAATTTCAAAAGCAAAACCAAACAAAACAAAAACAACACACCGAGCATTTAGAGCAGGAGGAGGAGGAGAATTGGAAAAAAAAAAGGGAGGAGGAGGGAAAGCAGGGGGGCGGGGGACATGGGTAAAATTGTCAACACACATAAAATGCAACAACATAAAGATTATGAGGCAGTTTTGTTTTTTTTTATTTTCAGTTCGTTTTTCAGTTCGATTTTAGTTTCAGTTTCGAAGTTGGGAAAGAACAAACACCAATCTGATGAACGAAAGAAAGAAGTCTAACAACGTGGAGAGGGGTAAAGAGGGAAGAGGAGACGAGACGAGCCTAGTGATAAGGTGGAATCCAAGAGGGAACAACAACGATGCGGCGGCATTTTCATATTAACATAATCAATGAACTATTGAGAAGTGTATGAGTGTGTATCAGTGTGTGTGTGTGTGTGTGTGTGAGAGAGTTTCTTAAGGGGCTGCAACTACTATCTTAGACAGGGCAACACACACACACACACACACACGCACACACATAGTTAATACTTGAATGCACTTACGGAAAATTTTCAATCAGCAGCTAACAGCAACAGCAACAGTTAGGCATAATTGTCTCTGACCCCCTACTGATGAGAGAGTTTTAGTTTTAGATTTTAGTTTTTTTTTTCCTCCTTTGCTTTTCTTTACACAGCCCTTAAAACACACACACACACACACACACGCACACAGAGAAAAAGAGTGAGCGAGAAGATCCCGTAATGATATTTGAGTCAAATTGGTTGATGGTTTGCAGCCAAGTGAAGTGACAAATTGGACGGACGGACGGAAAGAGACACTTTAAACGAACGTGAAACGTTTTACAATTGTCTAAAGCAAAAGCATAACAAGGACAACAACAATAACGAGAAGGAAAGAGAAACTATCTGCGGCAGGTCGAACAATTGATGCCCTTTCAGTACACTGTAACTATTCAATTTTTAAGTGATAATTCCTATGAATGCTTTTATTATTTATTGAAATTACTCATCTTAACGCTACAAGTACATAAAATAGTAATCAGAATTTAAACAAATGGATAAGACAATAGCAAATATACAGTATATATGTATATATTCTGTGCGATTTATTGAGATACCTTAGGGAACAGCAAAAATTATCACACTTAAGTTTGATTTTTGACTAAACATTCGTATGTCAGCTATAAAAGATCGTAGTCCGATTTGAGTAATAATATTTTAGGATGTGCCAAATGTAAGTATATTCTATAAAATGGACTGAGATTTCGCAAAAAACAACAAGTTTTTTCTAATAAAGTTTAATTTTTGACCGACTCAGCTTTTTATCCTGATCAAGAATATATTTATATTCTTTTCACGCTTCCCCTTAATCCACTACACATTTAATGACAAAATAATAATACCCTCTGCAAGGGTATAGCAAGGGCAACAACAACAACAACGGTAGCTCCTAATGCCGCATAACAATTGCCTGGGAGAAAAGGAAACGTTTAGCACTAAACACTTATAACCCAAAAAACAAAAAAACTACAATAACAACAAAAATTCCGAAAAAAAACCAAAGTCAGGCATAATATGTTAAGTACTTCTTATCTGCTGGCACATAAAGTGCCAAAAATTATGGCAAAAGGAAATTGGAAGCCGACGCAACGTCCAACATCGCACAGTGGATCGTTTTCGTGAAAAACAGATCATAAAATATGTATGTATGTATGTATACTAGGGTGTCCCTTATTTTGGCAAAGTTGTTTTTTTAAACGCGTTTAAAAATAATGACTTTGAAAAAATAAGGGACACCCTAATGTATACTTTACCTTTCAACTATCAAAGTAGAAATAATTCCAAAGATACACCTTAGGAGAAAATGGACGCTGAATAAGGCAAGGTTCGGGTTGTGTATCTTTTATTTTTTAAACAGTGCTTTTATTTATTGTATCTCCACTCTTAAGGGACTAACAATAATTAATCAAATCTTATTCTAAAATTTTTTACAATTATATGGTGAATTGTTGTTGTGTATCTTTTGACGTCAAACTTATTTTTTCATGTTATTTGTCTACTTAGAAACATAATTAAAATATTTATTTATTTTTACTCTTTTATTTAATTTAACTCCCTTCCCCAATTCAGAAAATTCTCTTGGTTTTTGGGCATAGAGAATACATATTTCAGATTTTCGACTGGTATTTAACTTAATTCAAAAGTAACCGATTTTTGCCAACAACTTTAGGCAAACGAACCACTGTGCATCGCCTGTCAACGTCCATGTCAATGTGCGAGACGGGACAAGAGCGTCAGAGATGGAACACGGGCGATGCGACGCGGGGGAGTGCGACTAAATCAACATGCATTAATTATACATACATGTAGTGCACATATGTACATAAATATAATATACTTACACATGCGTAGCATGAAGTCTCTTAAAAAACTGTTGTTCATTGATCGCATTTATCGGCCCCATCAGCTATAATCAGAAAGTCACATCCTTATGCCGTAATAATTCAAATTGTTAATGAGCTCACGTTCAAATCGCTGCAAGATGCGCAAATTTATTTTGGATTAATTTTTTATATCAACTGTTGCGGCTCAAAAAAAAAATGTTTGTCATTTTGCCAGGCGCCTTTTGTCGAGTCCTAAAAGTATGCTACACTTTTAAACACTTGCTAAAAATCTGTTGCGCACAAAAGTATGCAATGCTTATTTAAGAGTTGATCGTAGTAATTGCAATGAGAAAAACTCTACACTTACACACAAAGACTCACACAAGTACCTTGGCGTCATTCTGGACAGAGAGCTGAAGTTCGCAGAGCACACATCTATGGTTAGACGGTCCATAATGGCGAAAGCTAAAAAGATGGCATGGTTGCTCTCTTCCCGCAATAAGCTGTCTCTCGCAAACAAATTGGCAATATACAAAAGCATCTTATGCCCGATTTGGAAATATGCTCTTCAAATATATGGCATAGCAGCGAAATGCCACATTAACAAATTAAGGGTGGCCCAAGCGAAGATTCTTCGACGAATTACTGGGGTCCCTTGGTACATCCGGAATAGGGACATCGAAAGGGACCTAAAAATTCCCATGATTGGCGATGTACTTCAAAGACTCTCTGGAAACTACGTGCTACGCCTTGGTGGACATCCAAATGCTCTGGCTAATCGACTTACAATCAAGGCGAGAAAAAGAAGGCTAAAAAGGTGCCACCCACTTGATCTCCCAACTAGGATATTTTTGTAAATAGATAACTGTATATAGTGTATATAATTTTAATGTAATTTTTAGTTTTAAGTTCCTATTTAACGTCCATGTGACCTAAACTGTTTCACAAACTTAAGACTAGACTAAGTTGCCCCTTAGGTAACAGCAAGCTTGTTTAATAAAACTACTAATTTTTTACCAAAAAAAAAAAAAAAAAAAAAAAAAAATGAGAAAAACGCAAATCAATGAAAATTTGCATATATTAATTTTTTATTTTCACCCTAATAGAGTGGAAAATTTGTGTGGAAATTTCTGAATTTAATTGACAACAGCAGCACTGAAAATTAAGTCATTTTGCTCGGTCACTTTACTCAAGCCCTAAAACTATGCTGCACTTTTGAACACTGGCTAAAATCTGTTGCGCACGAAAGTATGCAATGCTTATTTAACAAGTCGACCGAAGGCATTCGAATGAGAACATAATCACTTATTATTTCTTTAATAAAACCTTAATAGCTGCATGTAAAATTTGAGTAGTTAATAATCATAATTTTGTTGGGATTTTATGAATTTAAGCAGTGAATTTTTTAATATTAAGGTGTAAGTCGTTCATTTTGCAGCATGTGACAGCCCTGGCGCATCAGCTCAGCTGTTGCGTCCAAAGCCGGTAAATAACAAAACGTCAGATTGTTTTGCAGAATTTATTTGGATTCATGAGAAAATAAATGTAATTAAATAATAATAAAAAATATAATTAAATGAGTTAATTGTTAAAAGTGACTGAAGTAACATTCTGATCGCACCAAGAAAAACCTGGTCTGGGATATGTATGAGTTACTGAAAAATACGAATTGTAAACGAAAGCAACTTTATGCAGTGCGAGGAAACAAAGCGTGCTGTTATCTTGGAGCAGCTAAAACGTGTAAATAAATCAACTTGTATATACTTGTACTTAAATAAAATATGCTTACTATTTCACACATTTGCAGCGCGAGTTGTATGTGGCAAATGCAGAGAAGTTGCCGCTGGAACAGTTGCTGGAAATCTACAACGGTTTCATTGTGCCGCATCCGCGACGGGAGAGACGCGAACGACAGCGTCTTGGGGCTAATGTGGAAATGCCCATGGAAATGGAAATGGAAGAGTTAACGAAACGCATCAAAGTGGTTCACATGGTCGTCGGCGAGAAGCGTCCCGCAACTGTCGAACAACCGTTTTCCAGCTGTGCTCCTTCAAAGCGGCTAAAATGCCAGGAATAACGATGAGAGAAACTCGTTGACTTGGCAGGAGAAACGCAGCTGGAAATAGATGATATATTTGTAAGCAGCGATAATTGAAGCTGATGGCGTTAAGTTAAGGACTAAGAACACCTGAAGGCTAATTAAGGAATCTATTCCCAAGTCACGGTTTCATCCCGGTGCCCATTGTTAATTTTTTATTGATTGTGGCTCTTTTTTGCTTGTTATTTTGAATATTTAAATAATATTTTAAATATTTTAAAAATTGTGAGCTGAATATTTTCTCTTATCAGCATTGAAAATAATCCAAACCAAAGCGTATCAATAGAAAAATGTGATGTTAAACCCTCTTAACTTTTAAAACTATTATGTAAATTCTTCTACATTTTTACAAAATATTTTCCATCTAAAAAATCAACTTTTTTACGAATGTACATAAGCTAAAACAAATATTTTAAATTATACAAAGAATTGTGAATTCAAGAGTTGCTTTTACACCAATGTTTGGTATAAGAATGTTATATTTTTATGATATACAATTTATAGACAAATTTTTACGTTTATAAAAATTTGTTATTCAATATCCAATTTTGAAAGAAATATTTTTGGATTTAATAATATAGAGGGAAAAAAAGCTAATTGCAAGAAACCTCATACGAATTCCGAATATTTTTTTAGAAAAGATTCTCCAAATGTAAAGAAAAAATAAGAAAAAAAAAAATCAAAATAAAAAGGAAACAAACATTAGAAAATTCCATTCAGAAGAACATTAAAAGTATACAAATTAGAAAGCTGATATAAGAAAAAATCAATTTATTTTATATTGGAAGAAAGGGAACCACACGATATTTACAAAATATTGACAACAAATTTGGTTCTCGTTTATGAAGTTGGCCTATATAAATTAATGCCAATCCAATGCCAACAAGAGGAACAGAGATAGCTTTAACCACAGACACACCGCAAAGAGCGAGACGGCAAATGAAATGAGTACAGTTCAGACTTAAAATACATAATTTGGAATGCTTTATTACTAAATTTGGTCGAAGCTCGCATAATAAATAAGTACTTAATACACCGACTGGGGATGAATTGGCTCAAAATATATAAAGCAGAAATCGTGAATCTTATCTTTAATTCCGAGCTGCGAGGACAAAGATCAACTCGAAGCTCTCTTATCAGCTCAATAAACGAGAGATGAATTCAGAATCTGTTCCCACTTTAGTGGCAGATAAAAGGATCTGTGTAAATTACTATACATAAATTACTTACATTTAATGTGTTTAATTAAGGAATTTATTATTTTTTTTTTTTTGGGAAATTGTCGAAAGGGGCGAGAGTTTTGTACAAATGATGAAATAGAAAGTGAGAAAAAGATGAAGTCTTTTTTTGTTTCTTTTGTTTTCAGTCAGGGAAGGAACAAAAGAGTTTTTAATGTTATCCCGTTTCCTGTCCAGGAAGAAGAACTGTCTGAATATTATGAACTAGAAGTCTTAAGAATGAAATCATGATTCGGACAAGAAATCATATTTGGCTTCGACTAGGAAAGAAACTTGGCTGAATCTTATAAACTATTGAGTCTTATTGTGTATGTTGTATATGGTATATTGTATATGGTTATATCGTCTAGTCCTCCTGCTCCATGTACTCATCGTCGTCGTCGTCATCGTCATCATCGTCCTCATCGTCACGGTTGTTGTTGTTGTTGATCTGCTGACGCGCCAGTGGCAAGTGGCGGGCTGGATATGTGGGTGGAACGGGAGCTGTCTGGCGTTGATTGCTGCGCCTGGCCGTGGGACGATAGTACATGTTGCACTGCAGATAGTCCTCGGCCTCGTCTTCGTCGGCACCTTCCATGGAATCTTCAATGGTGCGTGAATAATCCTCAATCTCCTCGTCATACAAATGCGGTGCTCCATTGGCAAACGATGCAAATCGCATTGGATCCCGCAGACAACTCATTGTCTTCCATTGACGGCAACTTGGACTGGTCACAAACTCACGCAGCTCGGCAAGGGAACGTGCCGTCTCATTGACAGCCTGCTGATAGTATTCCTCCTGGGAGAGCAGACGACGCTGGGTGGGAAAGCGACGTCTGTACAATTTCTGGGCATAGTTCAACACGGAGTTGGGACAGTAATAGGCAATGAATATGATGGCCATGAGGATGGCACAGGCGCTAGTGTGCCAGCTGCAAAAGTAAGCCATGGCACAGCCAACTGCCTGGAGCACCCATTGGATGATGCGCTGGGAGCGCGGATTCTTCGGTGGTCCAATGCGGTAGCAGACCAAGAACGATACCAGTCCCGTGATGGCCAAATACCAGACCACATACTCGCGATAGGTGATCAAAATAAGACGCATATTGTCCGACAACTGCTTGAGTATAAAGAGTCCAATTGTCCATCCGCCGATGAGGACGCCATACATCATGGGACGCCTTGGGAATAGCTTTGATATGACCGCAATGATCACCAGCAGCGATGCACAAATGCCCAGCACAATCCCGGCCAGATAGTAGAAGACGCTGTTCTTAGCCAACTGTCCGGCGCTCCAGAAGATCAGCATACCGAGGCCGAGTTGAAGAAAGCGCCAAAGATCAAACTTGGCATATTGCAGACTGACATTGTAGGGCTGGTTGGAGGCGACGCCAATGCACTGCTGCTCGAATGGCGACATCTGAACGCGTTGGCGCTTCTGGGAGAAGAGCGTGAAGCTGAACATCGAACGCTGCTCCTTGTAGTGCTCCAGCACCTCCTCGGGCGTGCGTCCCCCGTATTCCGTGTAGTCATCGTTGCCAATCGAGAGCAGAAACTCGACGGACTCGAACAGGCTGATCAGCGAAAGCGGCTTGCCCGGATAGCAGTAGGTGCGCAGCACATTGTATCCATACCGATTGGCCGTAATATCAATGGACGTTCCCTCCGCCAGGTAGACAGTGTCCGTCGAAGGTTTAGCGCCAATTGCCGGCGTCACCGAAGCCGCTATTATGCCCAATATTAGGAGCAATGCAGCAGCAATTATCTCAATTTGACTGCGTCGCTTCAGTCTCATTTTTCTTAGTTAAACATATATTAATTTTCGCACAAAAATACAAACAAATAAGCAGACGTTTCACAATTATGTCTCTACTGGTAAATCACTCTAACAAGTATAAAAAAAAACAAACTTAACATTAGGGATGGGAATCGATTAGTGTTGGGTTGCTCATGAGTGAGTGAACAAAAAAGAGTTGCTCCCTGAATTGAGCAAGTGAACATGTTCCTTCCAAATTGCTCTTTATTTTTCCCTTTTTTTTTTTGCTCAGTTGTTCTGTTTTGCTCATTGTTGCTCTGTTGCTCATCTTAGGGCATTGTGTGTAAATTCTTTCTTTGAAAGTACAAAAATCTTGGATTATCGCCAAAGCACACTACACATTTTACAAATTCAGAATGTCGCTAATAAGAAAGTGTAGCGAATTGTTGATCACAGAGCAACCATCAGATTTAAATTGAAATGTAACATGATATTTTTGATTAGTTGGGTGAGGGGCTTAGTTAAATATCAGTGAATAATTGAGCTATTGAGAAATATGAGTGAGCAAGTGAGCAATCTGAGTGAGTTGACTCTTCTAAAAAAAGAGCAATGTTTACCCAACACTAGAATCGATAAGGCGATATCGATTCTATATCGAAATTTACTAGCTATATCCTAGCAGGAGACGATAGACATTCAATGCGATACCATTAAGATACATCGAAATTTAATTCGACCGCTTTTTAAAAAAATAATTTTATTTTATGCAAATCAGTTGAAAGCTATTTCACACTCTCAGTAAAAAACCATGTTTGAATCAGCCAATAATTTCCACTAATAGGTGAAATTAATGCTGAATTTTGAAATTAACTGCCGTAACTAGCAACAGATTAACATTAGTGGGATTCCGGTAAACATTTTTGATTTGCTTTTGATTATTTTTAACCAAATCAAAATCATTTGACGGAACGACCCTTTTTGCACACTGATTATTTTTTGATTTCGTGAACAGCTGGCAGCCTGGGCGAACAGCTGATTGACAACTAAAAAGTATACAAAACGCCGAAAGACTGCCAGAAAAGGAAATTTATACGCGTTTTAAACGAAAGTTTGCTTTTCGATTATGTTTTTATTGAATATCTCTAATAATTCGAGTACTTTTGACTCCGTCCACTTTATGCTGTTGTTTCTGCGTTTTTTCAAGAGGGGCTGGTAAGCATCCTAAAAAGCATTAAATAAATATTATACAAACATTTTATATTTATTTATTTACAAATACTTTAAATGCATTAGACTTACGTTCTCCATATTGATATGACAGCAGAATGTAAACAAACACCATATGCCACACAGCTGACACAGTTTTGAGTTGAAAGCAAATCAAAATGCAAAAATAATCAGTCTCAGAGCTGATTTTTTGAAATCAATTAGTAAGACCACATTTCCCTGATTTGCTCTGGGCACACTGAAAATTTTGTATGGAGCAGCTGTGAACAGCTGACTGAAAAATCAAAATCAAATCAAAAGCAAATCAAAAACGTTTACCGGAATCCCACTATTATGTGAGAAAGCAAGCGCGCATGTAATATCGATACACGATATCGATGCTATCGAAATGTAAAATTATACCGAAAATGAGTGTATCTTGCTCTTGTTGATAATATTTAAAAAAATATTGAAAGCGTAGCAATTGTGTATTTTTATGTATTACTAGTACGCATAAATAAATGAAAGTTATCGATGCTAACAGCCGTACGTTCCAATGAGCCGTTCAACGGAACCTGCTCGGAACGAAAAGAGCCAACTGGGTTTGCGACAACTCTACTAAACAGCGGTGCAGCAGGGTTTACGCGAGCTGAACGACAGAATTCCATAGTATTCTTTATTTTCGCCACACTCCAAATCAATAAAAGGTAACCAATTTGCAAAGCCAAATTGTTTGCAATTGCAAAACCAGTGACAGGACAACATAATTGTGTGTATATCACAACTGCGACTAGTCTGCTGTCCGACACTTGTCGTTTTTTGCCTAACCTACAAAGTTACATAATTTGTGTATTTCTCTTTTAAAAAGTTAATAGCAACTAACTGTTATTGCGAGCATATAAGTATATATTGTAACCCCAAGTAATAACTGTTTGCGTTTGCAGAACAAAATGTCGTTCGTGAAGAATGCTCGCCTGTTGGCCGCGCGCGGCGCTCGTTTGGCCCAGAACCGTTCGTACTCGGATGAGATGAAGCTGACTTTTGCCGCTGCCAACAAGACCTTCTACGACGCCGCTGTGGTGCGCCAAATCGACGTGCCCTCGTTCAGCGGTGCCTTTGGCATTCTGGCCAAGCATGTGCCCACACTGGGTAAGTTTCAGTCATGTCATAAGATGTCAATAGAGTTATATCACAATCTGAACTCATCTCATCTGGTTATTTTCACAGCTGTGCTGAAACCCGGCGTTGTCCAGGTGACCGACAATGATGGCAAACTTACCAAATACTTTGTCTCCAGCGGATCAGTGACCGTCAACGAGGACTCCTCCGTGCAAGTGCTCGCCGAGGAGGCTCACAATATTGAGGACATCGATGTGACTGAGGCCAGACAATTGCTTTCCAAATATCAGTCCGAGTTGAGCTCAGCTAGCAGCGATAAGGTATTAATTAATGCTATTATCATTAAACAATTTATGCAATTCACTCAATTTGCAATTAACTGTTTGTCTTTTAGGCCAAGGCGGAAGCTGCCATTGCCGTCGAAGTTGCTGAGGCGCTTGTCAAAGCAGCCGAGTAAATGAAACAAGTCAACAACAACTACAATTAACATAACAACAACAACAACCTGTATAACAACAACAACATCATCTGCTTGCAATTGTGTTTAAAATATTTAAATCATAACAAATTTGAAGCCCACATCAATTGTTATGAAACAAATAAAAACAAAAGCGAATATATGTAATATATCGTAATAATACCACAGTCGACTCTCTGCAGCAGCAACAGCAGCAACAACAAAAACCACTGCAACGGCAACAACAACAACCACAAAGCATATGTTTTACATATGATCAATCTATCTTTTTTTGTTTTCCTTTTTTTTGGTTTTGTTAAATCGTGTGTTTAAACATTTGTAAAGCCCTTTTGAAGTAACAAAAAGCAACATGAAAGAAATGTTAGATTAATCGCATTATTCACGCTTCGTTTGCACAGGCGCAATAGCTGCAAGCCGTCGACGCCGAAGCTAACGTCGACAGCGCAGCGACGCCAACGCGAAGGTCAAGTTTACTAAGGGCGCCAGTGATTAATTGTTTTGTTTTTGGTTTTTTTTTCTGTTTTGAAAATATTCCCGCCCTCGCTTACCACACATTTAGTGCAGTTTTAAGTGATATTTAGCCCTACTTTTTTTGGGTAATAATCAGCTTATTTTTAAACTTTGTGATGTATAAAAAAAAAAAACTTTCTAAAGTTTATCTGAATACTACTCTATACGATAACGTCTTATATCAGGGTCTAAATGGTCCTTTCTGGATAAGAGTCCTTTTCACACTTCTCTACGAATATTTATATTTTAAACCTTTTTACGTTATTTTATAATAGTGTGAAAAAAGTGTTTAGTTTTTGAAAATATTTATTTATGTTTATTGATATTCATTGATCAAGAAACTCGCAGAATCAGAATGTTATCTCAACTGTTAACGACAGAATGTTAAGTAGCTTAACAGGTTCTTGGCGATGTCAACTTTAAAAAAGCTAAAGTTTTAAACGAATAATTCTAAAAAAACGCTTCTTACATTTTTTTATATTACTTTTAATATAAATGTTCAGTAATTTTCATTCTAAACATTTAAAAAAAGATCATTCTTTGCGATGTCCATTCTTAAAATTTTTCCCGCAACTGAAGCTAAAAAGAAACAGATTTGGCGGAAAATAAGTTGCTCTGGCAACACTGCTGTTAACAGAAAATGCAGTTAAATTCATTTAACAGTCGGTTTTAATTTTTAATTTTTTTTTTTCTAACAAAACCAAAAAAATATAACTATAAAAAAAAATCGAATAACTTATGGCGTTGGATGGATCGATAGGTCGAAGGATCGATAAGTCGATAGAGGTAGAAGTAGTCGTAGAATTGGAGGACTTCGATGAGTGTGAATGCCTCCAGTGCTGGTTGCTGGTGCTGCGGTGAAATTGTGTGTGTGTTTTGTGCTGCTGTTGCTGTTGTCCTAATTGCTATTTAAAAGTGAGGTGGTCCATAGGTCTGGGCAGGTGTGTGACCAATGGGCAGAGCCTGATCCTCCGCGGGAGCTGGCAAGCTCAGCACTGGACCCTGACTGAAGGTGGGCGCAGGCGCGGACTCGGGAACGCTGAGCACCGGCGACGGAGCCGAGACGGGGGCGCTGTACTGCAGGGGAGCGTTGTACTGAACGTTAGCGGGAGCGGGAGCAGCAACTGGAGCACTGTACTGGATGGGAGCAGGGGCGGGGGCAGCCAGTGGTGCACTGTAGACAGGAGCAGCTGGTGCCGAGTAAACGGGCTGTGGTGCAGGAATCGAGAGTGGTGCACTGTAAGCCGGTGCACTGGCAATTGGAGCACTGTAGATCGGAGCAGGAACTGAGACTGGAGCTGGGGCGGAGATGGGAGCACCATAAACTGGAGCTGGAGCGGGTGCAGTGTAGATGGGAGCTGGAGCTGGAGCAGTATAAAGGGGAGCTGGAGCTGGAGCAGTGTAGATGGGAGCTGGAGCTGGAGCAGTATAAATGGGAGCGGGGGCGGGAGCAGTGTAGATGGGAGCGGGGGCGGGAGCAGTGTAGATGGGAGCGGAGGAGGCAACAGAGGCATGCTCATGGATGACACGCACCACCTTGGTGGGTGCACCACCAATCGAGTGGATGCCCGAGCTGTGATTCTCGTGCAGCACCTTGATCACCTGTGGGGCACCACTCTCAACAGTGGAACCATGAGAAGCGATGAGTGGTGCAGATTCCTGGTGCAATACCTTAATGACCTTGACGGAGGAGCCATGACCATGGCCATGACCATGATAGATGGGCGCTGGGTGGGCAACAGCACCACCGCCGGAGATGACCTTCACCTTGTAGACCTGTGGTGCGGGGCCGTAGCTATAACCACCGGCATAACCACCAGAGGAGTAGCCACCAGTGGAGTAGCCACCACTGGAGTAGCCACCACTGGAGTAGCCACCACTGGAGTAGCCGCCCTGCTGATGAATGACCTTGACCACCTGAACGGATCCATGTCCATGTCCATGTCCATGTGAACCACCATAATGTCCACCATGTGAGCCACCGTAGGAGCCGCCATAGGAGCCGCCATGTGAGCCACCATAGGACCCACCGCCTCCACCGCCTCCCAGACTGATGCTAGCCTTCAATCCACCGTTGGAGCCACCACCACCACCGCCACCACCGCCGCCGAGCAGTCCCAGAAATCCGGCATTGGCCACAGCAAAGAGCGCGCACAGACAAACGAAGACCTGTGTTGGGCAAGGAGCCAAAGTTAGAGCCAGTGGTGCAAAATGTGGTGCAAATGCTTACCTTCATATTAACAACTATTCCTGCTGTGGGGGGAGGGGAAATAAACTGATGCGACTCTAAAGTCAAATTCTCTGCAAACACAACTGATGAAAAACCACCAGAAAGCACTTGCTTTTATATCGCCGCGTTGTAACCGCCAAATCGGATGAATCCAAAGTAAACCACACTGCAGCAGCAGAGCAGCGCAGCGGCAGAGAAGGCGGCAGCGACAGCGGCGACAGCTGTAAAAGCTCATCATGAAGTTCCAATTGGAAGTTAGCAACGCAATCGCATCCCAGCAAGACACAAAAGCATTTCATTAACATTTGCAAGGGGCCATTAAATGATCATCATCATTTATGATAATGATGAAGATGATGCAAAGCTGTATTTGTTTATTTTCTGTTGTATAGAAGTTGCCGCCGCTTTCATTTTCATTGCCGGCCGCGCCCACCGAACAAAAACAATAACAACAACAAGTTCTTCATATCCATTTCCAATAGGATTTCCAGTGTGAACATCAAGTTGACATCAGTTTCCAGTTTTCAGTTTCCCCTTCGAAAAGTCACTGCAACGTAACGTAACACAACGTAATGCAATGCAGTGTGTGTGTGTGTGTGTGTGTGTGCTTTTGGTTTTGCATTTCCGAAATTCCGAAAGCGACTTCAACTCCTAATTTGCATGAAAATGAACACTGACCATCATCACTGACTCTTCTGATAAGATCCAATGTAACGCTCTCTCTCTCTCTCTCTTTCGCTCACTGTCTCTCGGTCTGTCTGTCTGCCCACGTGTAGTCATCAAAAAGTTGAACCAAGCCCAAAAAAATGAAAAAAAAAAAACTGTCCAACTCAAATGTCAATTTCAGGCCATCATTTCAAGGTGAATCGAAATGGTCTTTGTTCCGAATATATGCATATGAATGTGTGTGTGTGTGTGTGTGTATGCAGGTGTATGTAAAATATATCTGTGTGTGTGTGTGTGTGTGTGTTTGTTGTCAACTGAGCTATTAACTTGACTCTGCGCCTGGTTATGTAAAATTCCAAACAAAAACCTAAACAATTAATA
Organism: Drosophila limbata; assembly: GCA_963924055.1. Lineage (NCBI taxonomy): Eukaryota > Metazoa > Arthropoda > Insecta > Diptera > Drosophilidae > Drosophila > Drosophila limbata. The sequence continues at coordinate 24,529,594 of OZ001351.1, forward strand.
CCAACATTGTCAAATGCACATAAAACTCATTTAATCGCTCCAGCTGCACATGTGTGTATGTGTGTGAGTGCGCGTGTGTGTGTGTGTGCGTGGTAATTGTGTGCCAATTAGTGTGGGAATGCAACTGGCAATCTGCAAAACTATTCAACAAATTTGTCAAAGTCTAAAGTCAGCCCTCAATTCAGTTTTGTATTCAACATTTTTTGTGCCTTCCAACAAAATGTTTATTTAATTTTATGATTTGTGTAATATTTTTCAAGATTTCATTCATAATTTTGTTAATTTTCAGCGATCGCAATTTGAAGTGTGTTTATTTTCAAACACATTTGTGGATCATAAGCATGCACTTTCAAATCTTTTCAGCTATTCTGTTTTGTGACTTTTATTTGCATCGAAATGGGAGATAAAAACACAAAAGAATTTAGGTTGACACTACGAAATCTATTGTCATGAATTCCAATGTGTCACTAGAATTTGTCCAAAATACTTAGCTTGTTAAGTAAGTTCTATTTTAAGCTTAGATCCTGTTTTTTTATACTTTTTGATTTTTAGAAAATGGTATACTCGTAATCAATTAGGGAAAATTAGTTGCTGCTATAGAGATACAGTCGAACTTCGCTAACTCGAATCACCATTATCCAAAGAAAAGTTTCGAGTTATGGAGATATTTATTTTACTAATATTTAGCTCGAGTTATAGAGAAATTCGAGTTATAGAAGTTCGAGTTATGGAAGTTCAACTGTGTTATATAAAATCTCCGGTAAAGAACATTGGTAAACTTTTTTCTATTTTTCTAATAATATTACTCGAATCTAATGATGTTAACTTCTTTATAAAATTCAATTTTGTAGTAGAATATTTTCAGAAACGTATCTAAAAATATATTAATTTATTTTAATTGACTTTCATTTGCAAATAATTTTTTTGTCAGCACATTTGTCTGGAGTGTACAATACTAGCCCTTTTTGCGGATATAACGTAAGCGATATTTTTCTGAAATTTGTTTTTTAATGCATATTTGTTCATAAGTACCAACAGAATCTACATCCAAATTATAAAACTTAAATTGTTTATATTAACGGAGATTTTGGCATGTCAATTATAACGTAATCCACTTAACGAAATCTAAAATACTCTCTCCTGTAAAATTAGCTTTTTGTCGCTTACGTTATATCCGCAAAAAGGGCTCGATATATCGCCCAGTCTAATTGGGTCCTCCAGGCGTTATTATTTATGTGAAAAGGCATGAAATTCCAGGATAAAGACCAGTTACAATATCAATTTATTGAAATAACAAATGAATTGATCTTTAAAGGAATTGTCTGTTCCACGAACCAGCTTTCCGACAGCCGAAAAGGATGATCAAGTTCCGCTTCATAGGCAGAAAGTTCTACAATGGATTTGAAACTGAATCTTGCAGAAAATGTGATTGACGGATCTTAGTTTTAAGTCAGCCCATTTTCTGGTTTGTGATCAGTTTAAGTTCGGTATGGTTCCGATCTTTTGTTTAAACCTGTTGGGCTTTTAAATACGAGATTAAATTTGTTTGTTCTTTATCCTGGTGATACAATGACCATCTCGAAGAGACCAGCAACTCTGTTTACAACTATGTTTTTTTCAACTATATCATGTCATCTTCTCAAGATTGATGAGAGCTTTATCAGAGTCAAAATGGATATGATGTGATATGATCTTCATCTTCGGGAGAAGATTTGAGTTAAAGCTCCAGAGCTCTATATGGATTTGAGTGGAAGAAATGAAATACTTATCCATATGCTGACCTATCCGAGATGATATCCATGTGCTGATGATTCCCATGAAATTCCAGTGAATGCTTCACATTTCGATTAGGAATGTACAGATTTTGGTTTTATTCGGTCATTTCAATAACACAAAAAAAAGGAATTTAAAAGTCTTGTTCATTTAACATTTGTTGTTAATCCAGTTGATGGACGATGATTGAGGACTGAGAAAGCGTTTATTTCTTCTGCTTCAGCCAGCCGCCGTAGGCGAGGGGAGAATCGTAGACATGTCCGACACGAACTACAGATGGCGCTGCGATGTAGGCGGCACGATGGACGGGAACAACGGGAACGGCAACGGATTCGACCACGGGAACGTGACGCACCACTGGAACGTGAACGTGACGAACGACTGGAACAGTGCGAACGACTGGAACGGATGCATAGCTTGCACCATAGATGGCGCTGCTCTGACCAAGAGCCAGGCAGGCGGCGAAGAACAGACAGGCAAGGAAGAACTAGAAGAAGGAGACGAAGATGAACAAGAGACGAGATAAGTTGAAGAACCAAGTCGTGAGGATTCGTTGATAAACTAGACTCACCTTCATGTTGATTGGATAACTGAATGATTTGTGTTGGTTGGCTTCACAAGTCGCCGGGCTTATATACCCAATCTCGAGAGATCAAAAGAACCTTGCCCCGATAATTGGAGCAGCTTCAACTTGACAGCCAAACAAATAGAACAGCATTTCAAATAAATAAATTAATATTAAAAGAAGAAAAAAATAAAAAGAATTGAAAAGGCGTTATGTAAATTGGCTTTTTTTCTTCTTCAAAATATAAAGGGAGGGATTTAGATGTTTGGCATTATTATTGAAATTCCATATTTGCAGCTTTTATGAGGCAACAGCTGCCAATTCAAACAGAACAATGAGAACTTGTTCCTGCATCAAATTCCAAGTCCAAGTCGAACTCAAAACTCATCTTAAATCAACTCAAAACTCAATTGATAATTCGTATCGAGCGCCTTGATTGATTCTTTTCATTGGTTAAATTTATCAAGTCTTGTGTTTTTTATACCCTGAGGGGGGTATATTAAGTTTGTGCAAAGTATGTGACAGGGAGAAGGAAGCATCTTCATTTTACATTTACTCTGCCAGAATGCACATCGGGAATGTAAATCGAATTTGCCAGCATCAGTCTAAGCGGCGGAGTGGTCCAAGTGATAGGTGCTAGGCACGCGAAACGGGAGATCGGGGTTCGAGTCTAGGCCTGGTCGATGCATATTATTTTAAATTATTTATTATTTTTCGATTATTTGAATTGTCATTCTAATGCTAGAGACACGCGCCCGTGCGCGAGGGGCGTGGGTTCGATTCCTGATTGGGTCAACGAATTTTTTTAGTTTTTAAAAATATTTTTACTTTTAATAAATTTTTAAAATTTAAAGATAACGTACAAATTGGCTAAAATCACTCATTTATATTATATTATATTATATTGAATTGCATGGGCCTCAAATCATCGGCGTGCCGAGGCCTAGGCTCAGGGTATATTACTGTCGAGTGCACTCGACTATTCCGCTTGTTTTTTCCCCACTTCTCCATTTATATGGTATCGTATTATAACTTAAAGTCTATCTATAGATAGATATTGGTGCGAACAACTCAAATGCAAATTGACGAGCCCCAGCAAACTATTGGTTAAGCTTCCCCCTATGACTCCATGCTTACAAACACCAAATACCAAAGGCTGAATAAAAATTAAAAAACTTAAATACAATGTCTTTGTTAATATTTTTTGTTTGTTTTTTTTCGCTTTTGTTTTCTTTTGCTTGACACTTTTATGCTCTGTACCCAACAAGCCGTATAATCGGGCTATCATAAATTTTTGCAAATGTCTTAAATTGTTTAAATTTTAAATCGTAGCCTGCCTTATGGGGTATATACATTTCATAGTTCATCCAACTGTTCAGCGATTATTCATTATTATTTAGTATATTTTGTTTCGTTTTAGCTAGAATTAATTTGAATATTTTTTACAGGGCATCATCTAGTCGAGCTAGTAAGGCTGTCAACTTTGTTTTAATTATGTTGAGGCATTTTGAGTGCTGCATACTTTTTGGGCTTCCATCTGCCAACAAAACAATCTATTGGTCAAACAATCTCTTAGCCAGGCCAAAAGCGGAAGTCATTTGACGCAATACAGTGCAACTTCTTTATAACGACTGCGACCAATTGATTCCTTTCTCTGTTACTGTGCATTTTTTGTTTATTTTCAAATATTTACATTTGCTGGAAATTTGGAAGACGCCAAATTTGTAAAGAATGAAAAGAAAACTAAAGGAAAATAAGTGAATAATTCTGAAAGTAGTTTGACTATTCTAACGATTTATAACTAGTTACATCTTATTTTCAACATTTCTTCTCACTTACCGTCGATTTCACTGTATCTATATCTATTTCCATCTCAGCAACCGAACGACTTGTTCAAAAACCTTAAACTGTCATAACTTTGTCAAAACTTAACCGATTTCTATGCGGAATGTCAATGTTAGTTTTTTTTGGCTTCTTTTTTAATTCTGCCTCAAAATATTTTACTCGTGAAATTCATGTCCGAGGATTCAATATGTGGTCCATTTCGGTTTTGTGCTCTGGTTTGATAGGTAAATAAACCAATCTATTTATCAGGTGTGCTACGGAAATCACAGGGGAAATCGAACTCAGAGAAAATAAATTCCGCGCGAAAACTTTCACAGTGCCACAGAAGTTCGAGTGATTTAATTTTTTTTAGCATGTTCACCAACCTTTTCGAACTCGGCTGCCAGGGTTGGCACCTTCTCATATTAAGTTTTCCAAGGGTTTGTTTAGCAACTTTTTTAAGTTTATCATTGCAGAATAATAGGTTTTTATTTTATTTCTTTTTTAATTAATATAATTTAATTTATTTACATAATGATTGATTTTGTAAAGCTTAAAAAAATTCAAAAGAACAATAAAAGTTACTCGACAACTCTAAATTCGAAAATTCGGACAAAAAATGTGACATTATTCCCATGGCATCGGACGCCAGCGAATTGAGCGCTGATTTCGTTTCCGTCAACAATGTTCAGCGGAGTTGACTGTGTCCCAGTGAAACGAAATTGAAATGAAATTGAAGTGGAAGTGATTTCCGTAGCACATTTGTAAATTCTATTAGAAATGTTTGTCTATAGTTCATACTACCCTTTTATTTAATGCTACACAAAAGGGTATTAAAATGCACTTTAAATTAATTTCGACCAATTTAAATGAGTTTTGATAGACTTATTTAGGTACTTGTCCGAAATTAGATATAATCTTGATCTCCCATATGCGTCATTAAATATGTTATGGGTTAATCCAAAGGCAGCTTTAATCCATACACCCATTCCGGAATTCATAAAACACGGATCTATGTATTCATTACTTCCAAAGATCGTTCAGCATTGATTTAAAAGTGATTGGACGTGGGACAAGAAAGTTGTATAGATATAAGAGCATAAAAATAAATAAAAAAATTTGAGAAATGTTTAAAAAAGAGTAAATAAATTAATTAATTAATCAAAAATTAAATACATGGTATATTTATTATTTCAGCTAGTTTTACATAGTGAACTGTTTTTATTTATGCGGAGTAGTGTTGATTAATTAATTAAACGATTGTTAACACTAAATTTAGTTATTTATAATAGATATTAATGTACATATATCAAGTTAGTTCATTGAAGATTCATCGTAAGCGCAATTCTCTGGAATTTGTAGACTCATTTTCATTTCCAAAGACTAAACTGTAGACTGAAGACTGCTTGACTTTTGCATTCATCTCTGCGTTCAGTTATTATTTATTTATTTATTAGTTTTGCATTGTTTTTGTGTGTCTTGTTTATATGCATAATAAATTAAATTTCACATTTGCGACTTCAGTTCAGTTCTGAACTGAAGACTGGTCTACAATCCGAAATCGATTCGGAAACGCAGCTAGTTTCACCTCTGATTCGGATTCGGATTCGCGCTCTGACGATCTCCATATTTGGCCCGAAGATCTCAGCGCTGAGTCAGCTCAAGTGTCTGTCTGTCCGCTGTCCCCTCTCCGCACTTTCCCCTCTGTTTCATCGTACGCAGTTCCGCAGTTCCAAGGGCAATCAATGAAAGTCTTCTCCAAGTTTATGACATAACTTTTGTCTTTGGCCCCCACAACGTGTTACCGAATTAACTTGTCTATTGTTGTCGTTGTTGTTGTTGTTGTTGTTGTTGTTGTATTGTTGAGGGTATTTGAATTTGGTCACAGAATGTGTAACTATGAAATAAATAAAATCCGTTTAGTCTCTCAGCTTTCAAGCCAGCCAGATCTTAATTCCCAGCTGAATTATTGAAATATTATAACAATTAGCTGTCTTGGGATTTTAAGTTTAAGCTTGAGTAACTTTGTTGTTTCTTGAGATATTTCAGGAAAACTCACAACGATATTTCATACACGCTTACCAAATTTGGTGCAAATCGGATAAATATATCATGAATTGTTGCGGTAACTATCGATCGAAAATTGATTTTTGGTATCAAAATCATCATAAAACTGTTGTCTTAGTATTACAATTATTACTTTATCATAAAGCAGTCATTTCAATATCTTAAAATCTTCAATAGCTTAAGATACTTTTGGGCAAGTGCATCAAATCTTCGGTATGCCGAAGAAAACATCACTTTCTTTTCTTTCAATACATATTTATGTTTATTTATTAACAAAAAATAATTTAACAATGACGATAACTAATGGACTCTCCTCTCTTCTGCTTCGATGAATTAGCCTAGTAAAAAAAAGTGTTTATATAATAAAAAAAACAATTGATTTGGTCTAACTGCAGGGCAGGAGCTTCTTCTCTACCAGCCCTGACCCCAGGCACCACTGGACGCGGATCCTGGCTGACTCCAGCCACCATGTGAGCTGCCGCCCTGGCTCCAGCCGCCACTTGAGCCACTTGGGCCGCCTGCTGCCACCTGTTGCGGCTGCTGCTCCGAGACCTTCATCACCTTCAAGGTGCCGCGCTGCACCACATGTCCGCTGTTGAAGAAGGCTCCTTGGGCCTTGTCCGCCTGCATTATGATGGCCTTGCCCTTGTGCCCGAAGGCGTCGATCAGCTGGCCGTTGAGGGCATCCACATTGCCATAGCTGGCATAACCACCATGAGCACCATGAGCACCACCTGCACCACCGTGCAGAGCATCTTCCTGCAATACCAGCTGAATAATCTGTGGCAAAATGGCGTTCAACTGCTGGTTGTGATACGAGGAGGAGGAACCACCATAGCCATGTCCTGCGGCATAGGAATGTCCATAGGAGTAGCCTGCACCGCCTGCACCACCGCTGGAGGCGTGATAAGCGACTGGTGCCACTGGCGCCACTGGATGCTCAATCACCTTGTAGACTTGTTCGCCATAGGCGCCATGTCCAGCTGCACCACCATGGGCATAGCTCACGGCACCACCGGCGCCAGCTGCACCACCGCCATGTCCGTAGCCATGACCGCCATCTTCCAGGATGATCTTAATGAGCTGCGTTGAGCCACCGCCATGTGAGTAGCCATGAGCATAGGAGCCACCATGGGAGCCACCATGAGAACCACCATGGGAACCACCATAAGATCCACCATGGGAACCACCATAAGATCCACCATGACCTCCTCCTCCGCCTCCTCCGCCATGTGGTGTTGCTATGACATTGTAGGTGGTCTTGGTACCGCCACCAGCTGCACCACCGCCAGCACCACCGCCGAGCAGCGACAGAAATGTGGCGTTGCACGCACAGAATGTGGCCAAAAGACAAATGAAGATCTGTTTTCAAAGCGAGACAATTCCAATTGCATCAGTTACAAGTCCATCTCCCTCTCTCACTCTCACTCACCTTCATTATGTTTAACTCTTTGTGTATCTTTCTCGCTCTCTCACGCTTTCTGTCTCCGTCAGCTGCGTGTGCTTCGAGCTGTTCCTGGTCAACGAATGATGCCCGTTTCCAGCTGACGTCCAGCTTTTATACAAAGAAGCCAGCAGCTTCCGTCAAAGCTTCCAGCTTCCATGTTACCGTTACACAAAGCATACATAAACAGATAAGGGCCGCCGGGTGTCCGGCTCAGCAGCAGCTTGCAACAGCCAACAACACGACGCAGTCAGCGCCGGCAGCGACGCCAACTACAGCAGCGACGTCGTGGTGACACCGCACTGTGGGCAATTTGAGTGATCCAGTGGAAGAAAATTCATAATTTCAAATATAATCAAGTTTTATCTGAACGAAAAGAAAAAGCGGGAAATCTTTTTTTTAATTATACAATTTTAATTGTGATTTTTTTAAATTAATATAAAATAATATAAATCTATTATTCCAGTAACATGTAGAATTTCAAATAAAATCCAGTTTTCTTCAAGACGATCTCTAATTACCCGGCAAGGAATTCATTTACAATTTTCATTCAAATTGAAGAACTTTGTTTCTGCGCATTTTATTATTATTATTTTTATACCCTGTGCCCATTGAAAATGGTCAAAAAGGGTATATTAGATTTGTGTGATGTATGTAACAGGCATAAGGAAGCATCTCCGACCATATAAAGTATATATATTCTTGATCAGCATCAACAGCCGAGTCGATTGAGCCATGTCCGTCTGTCTGTCCGTCTGTCCGTCCGTCTGTTTGAACGCGTCGATCTCAGAAACTATAATAGCTAGAGACTTCAAATTTGGTATGTAGGTTGCTGGATACCGGACGCAGATCAAGTTTGTTTTTAAATTTGGATCGGACCACTATATCATATAGTTGCCATAGCAACCATCAGTCGAAAATCAAGTCTTAGTATGAAACACTTTTTTGTTGTTTGATCTATCTAAATCAAACTCACAGAATATGCATACGCGATGGTCCCTTATAACCTGACCAAAATTGGTTGAAATCGGATCACTATATCATATAGCTGCCATATGAACGATCAGTCGAAAATCAAGTCTTAGTATGAAAAACTTTTTTGTTGTTTGATCTATCTGAATCAAACTCACAGAATATGCATACGCGATGGTCCCTTATAACCTGACCAAAATTGGTTGAAATCGGATCACTATATCATATAGCTGCCATAGGAACGATCAGTCGAAAATCAAGTCTTAGTATGAAAAACTTTTTTGTTGTTTGATCTATCTGAATCAAACTCACAGAATATGCATACGCGATGGTCCCTTATAACCTGACCAAAATTGGTTGAAATCGGATCACTATATCATATAGCTGCCATAGGAACGATCAGTCGAAAATCAAGTCTTAGTATGAACAACTTTTTTGTTGTTTGAGATAACTGAACCAAACTGACAGAATATGCATATGAGATGGTCCCAACCAATATTCTATTTTATGGATACTGGCACAGGGTATCCTCCAGTCGAGCAAACTCGACTGTAGCCGCGCTCACTTGTTTTAAATTAAATTAAATAAAATAAGACAGTTTTTTTTAGTCTGAAACAGACTTATCTGATTTTATTTTATTATTTTATTGGATTTTTTATTCTTTTTACATTTCAGAATATGCAAGAAATTTAAATATATGTATATGGTATATGTGTCGAGATAGTAGTTTTTTTCCGCTGGATTGAGTAAGACGCCCACTGTGCGTCGACGCAACTCGTGAGACTCATCGGAGATGAAGATTGGATAGATGAAGAGACCGCGATACGCATGCCAATGGGAATATACGCAGTTTACGAATACTCATACTCACACTCATACTCACACTCAAACTCACACTCATACTCATAAATATGACTACACGAATATGAATGGGCAAGGGGGAATGGGGAATGGGGAAGAGGTTAACCGATCCACGCGTATTGCGATTGTCTTCGTCTCAGCATCGTCTCATCGTGGGCCTCTTGTAATTCACTTAAAAATATTTGTAAAAATGAAACAACAACTAAAACAAATTTGTTACTATTTTATGTTTTGACCAACGCTTCTCTCTCTCTCTCTCTTCTTTTCCCACAGTGCCTCCCTGTCTAATTTCATTTTACAGGGTGTGTAACCTGGAAAATGTTGTAAAAATACATAAACTGTGTTATAAATATAACGCTTAGCCGCAGAAAGAAGATCGATTATCGTTATCGATAAATACCATCGATTATTGTCGATATTACATACTCAAGTTTTTTAAAAGAAAATGATTTTTAAACAGTTGAAACCGATAAATATGCTATCGATAATATTGTTTTAGTTTTATGGGCAATAAAAATAGTCCACAATTATCTTCAGTAACTAAAGTCGATGAATTAAAATCGATAAATATTGTCGTTTAGTCTTGATATTATAATTTAAGTCTTGTTAATCGCTTCAATTATAATTTAAGCTTTTAAACAGTTAAAACCGATAAATATGCTATCGAGAAATAGTCGACAATTATGTTTAGAGTAACTGCAATCGTTAAAACTTCAGAAAATGTTATTCGTTAATTGATTGTGGTCACTTCATGCCTCAAAAAGGGCACCCTGTATTTGTTGTTTTGCTTGAAATCCCAAAATATGCAACAATAACATAAGCATTAACGCATCTCCGAACCAAACGACCCAAATCCCCCGACCCACAATCCCCCTCACTCCCCGCTCTAACCATCAACAACAACAGCAACAACAACAACACAACAAATTGACCGTCTTTTTGCATATGATTATCGATTTGAGTGGAGCGTTATGCAGTCCACGCTTACTACATACTCTATATACTATGCGAAGGGTATGTTGATTTTCTAAGATAATAGCCAACATTTTTTAGAAGTTGATCTGATTGAATAGAAGCTGTTAACTTTCTCATAACTCTATTTATCTGTGTTTTTCTGCATTTCTATATAATACACATATATTTATGTAGCATCGGTTAAACTCTTTAATTAGGAATTTCATTAAAATGTTGGAGAAATTTTAAAGACAGATGTAGTACATAATATACTTACGTTGATTTGGTAGGAAAGAAGAAAAACTATGTTTTTAAAAATTGATTTCTTCAGCGAAAATATATTCGAGTAAAGTTTTATCTTTTACTTTTTGATTTTCTGATCTTGTTTATGAAAATATTAATTCAAAAATAATATTAATAATAAACAATTCGCTTACTGTGATTTCATACGAATATTGAAAAATTTGGATATGGGCATTTCCAAACTCGCGCACGGGACATTCGTACACACTCAAAGTAAAAAAACGGTAAAAAGGAAACGGTTTTTTTTTCTGATGAAGGGCTTAACATATAGCATTTGATTAGCTCTTTCATTGGTGCAAAGATTGCTTTTGGGTAATTTTTCATTTTTAAGATAATAGCAAAATTGAAGTGATTCGCACGGGACACAAAATGGAAGTGACTTGTGAGGTCAACCAATTCAAACGCCAATTTCAGCGAATCCAGAGGCAATATTTTAATGCAACTTATTTTTAACTCTTGTGCATTGATGCCTCTTAAAAATGGTTATGATTTTTTTCAAAGATGACTTGCCCTTTTTTTTTATTTCAATTTGATGCAAATTCGCACGGGACATCGCGCACGGGACATTTTTTACCACCACTATTTTTATATTGTTTCTGTCTCTCTTTCTTTAATAATATATCGAAAACAGCTCGAAAACGTGTTTTAAATCAAACCTTCAATATATTTCTTTGTATTAAGATAGTTTTTGTTACAATCTGGATATCTTACTTAGTGTAATCGATAGAATACAAACTGTCTATTTTGCAAGTCAATTTTTAAGAAAATGGGCAAAAATATAGAAAAAGTGAATTTATTCAAATGTAGAATCTATTTGTTCATCTTATTGAATATTTTCTAGCGTATATTGCTTAAACAAATAACTTGAATGCATTTTTGGAAGAAAATCTCACAAGATGTAAGTTTCTGATCAATTTTAAATTTTTGGCCGCGGTGGACCTTTCTGTGGAAATGCCCATATGTTTGCGACTGTTATTTTAGAAATTCTGCAAACAGCAATTATAATTGATTTTTATTTAACGACTCAACAAATAAACATTTTATTTAATTGCATATTGTACTTTTTTTAATGATAACAATAATTGATCATTTTGATATTGTTTGTTTTATTTATAAAATCATAATGAATAATGTCAAAATATAGCTGTTAAAATATACATATATATTTTTTAAATATAAATTTAACCTTTTACTGGTTTAACTTTATTATAAGTGTACAAAATTGTGCAAAGTTGCAGATCAGTTAATATTTAAATATTATCTGTCAGATTGCTAGGGTATTTGATGGTCGGTATTGCGCAGCTTTGTTGTTCTTTCTGGTGTTTCGTAGTGTTATTTGCATGTTGTTGCAACAGAAAACAACTCGAACTGTTGTCGATTGAGCCAATCTACTAAATAGATGAGTTTTGAGCCGCAGTCGCTGCTGCCGCTGGCGTCGCAGTCGACGTTCGATTATATCATGACGAGAGATTTGAAATTTGTTTAGTTTTGTGTGTGCATTTTTTTATATAAATTATTTAATGCGCATTGTTGCGCATATTTAATTTGAAGACTACCCTAACATCAGTCTCTAACCCCTGCCCCCTCCCCCCTTTTCCCCTTACGGTTTTAGCCAAATTAAAAGCGATTGGCATTTTATCACTTGGTATTTTGTAGACAGTGTCAAAGCGGCCATTGAGTCTGGTTCAAAGGCAGAAGCAACAACAGTGAGTATGTTGTTGTTGTTACTATTGTTGTTGTTGCATTTGCAAATAGTTTTGTCACTGGGTCTTACGGTTAATCAATGACCAGCATTCCACTTCCTCACCATCATCATCATCATCATCAGCCTATTTAATTTTCCTGTTTCTTTTTTTATACCCTCTCAAGTTGTTGCTGATTCACACTTAATTTATTGATTCATTGACTTATTGCCCGCAATTAGTTGTTTTAATTGCATAACACTTTAAAGACAACAATTACTTTTATTATGCTCATTATATATTTATTACTTAATTTTCACAACATGAATTTGGATGTTCAGCAATAATTCATTGGGCATTCGAAAATCACGAGTATAATAACAATATATACTTTCACAATACTACATGGGTAAAATTCTTTCTTTTTTTTAACTTCTATAATAATAATATATAATTAAATAATAACAGTAAATAAATAATATATTAATTTAAAAGCTGAAAATTTATATAATTTTTCTGGCTCGATTAAAATCTATCAATACAATTAATAAAGACATTTTATAAGCCCAAAAGATACTTTATCTATCTAAAATTATCTTCAGTTTTCTTTCGTCTTTTCGCTCTCTTCATTCCCAGCAGAATCAAAATTGTTGCCCAATTTAATTATAAATTTTGAACAATTCGTCATGGGAATTAGCTTATCAAATATCGTATACCGGTTACCTTATGATCCCATGCCGTCCCTACTCCTCCTATCATTTTTCTGTTTTTTTTTTTTTTTTTTTTTTTTTTTTTGTAAATTTGGCAACAAGTTCGATTTGTGTATTTGATACGCCCATTTTCTCGATTTGGTCATTTGGTTCGCACGTCACATTTCCGCATTTCGACAGTTTCCAATGCTTTACATACGCATATATCATCCACACACACACACACACAGAGACATCTCAGATATGGTTATATCATCAAGTCTACAACACACTTATGTAGATTTTTTCAAAATTTCATTCATAATTATTGGCCAATCATTCAGCAACGAGAGACTCGATGACTCCGATTCCGAGTCAGATTTGTCTCTCTGATAATGATATCATTATAATTACAAGCAGCGCTGTGTAATTACCGTTCAAAAATGGCAAAAAGTGACCATGGAGGTGTCACAGTTGACACATGCAGCCAAGTAAGTTGCAAATAAAATTAATTTAATTGACCATGGAAGACTTGACATCTAAGAAAAAAAGTGACCATGGAGATAAGAGTGTTGACACGTGCAGCCCATGAAACTAATTTAATTGCATGTTTGTAGAAATTACTCATGAAATGATATAATGACTAGTCATAAAGTGACCATGGATGACACTAAGACACTGCCTAAGAAGTCACGGTATTCGATCAAAAGAAAATCTCATATCAGCTTTTATAAGCAATCTCAGCATATACAAAGTTTAGAAAAAGTGACCATGGAGGTGACCAGATAGCACAGAGAATGTAGTTGTAAAAGATAACAAAGAACATAAGTTATTCTGATAAGCGAACGAAAAATAAAACTGAAAGAAAGTGACCATGGAGGACACTAATATACACGTATGTATATTGTGAGTAAAGGTTTAATTTAAAGTACAAACAAATCAACTGAACTTTAATCACAATTAACATCTAGCTTTATAAAGTGAACATGGAGGTGAAAATTGTTATACAGTCTAAAAAATTAAAAATAAAACTTAAATTAATGTTAGAAATTCATTGTAGAAGAGTAATTTTTAACATACTTAATAACAAAATGAATATACCTGATTAATAGGGCATAAAACTCGAACTTGCCGAACTATGAACTTAACCAAAGGCTTATCAAATTGATATTAATCTGTTTTTCTTTTAATCATCTTCAGTTGAGTTCGACACGAAATGTCGGCTGGAGATGGTTGGAGATGGCTGGAGATGGTTGGAGATGGGTTGGGGAGAGGTGTGCCCCCAGGTTGATTACAAAATGATCAGCTAATTAGTTTGCGTGTCGATTGCCCATTAGGCGGTTGGGCGGGTTTTGTACGAGCATACCCTTTCAATGGGTATTTTAGATGAGAGACGACTTGTAAAAATTAATAATTTTAAAATTATGTTTAAAGCTCATCAGTGATTTCGGAATAACTATTTACCCATAATGATAAACAAAAATGTATTGGTTAAAACTTGAATAATTTAATTATTATCTTCTAATAATAATAATTTTAATAGTTAAAATGATGAAAATTTTAAATCAATTTTGCTGGCAAATTATGCAATTTCATGATCTTTCAAAAACATTGTTTTATTTCAAATAATGAAAGAAATAATGAAATAAAAGAAGTAATATTGAAACCTAATATCTATGATTTTTTTAAAAGTGCTCAACAACATTTAATGTTTATGAAAAACAATTGTTTCGGATTTAGAGTATTAGGCCTGTAGCTAAATGTAGGTTTTTTTTCAATAAGAAATATAGATAGTTCTTACTTATAAACAACCAGTTATTATCCCATCAAAAATACATTTTTCAAAAATTGTTCAAAATAGTTCGCATTTATTGATCATTTAAAAGGTTTGCTTAGAATTTAATTTCTTTATTCTCTAAATTTGTAGTTTACAAAAAAAAAAATACTTCATCTTAACACAATTTCTTTCACACACACACACACACACATGTACGCACACACACACACATACAAAAATATACTACGAATATCTTAATGTTTAGCGGACAAATGTGGAGCGAATTGACCAAAATGGCTAAAAATTGGTTAAAGTAAGCCTTGTTTCGCATCAAAAATGTCCAATGATAATACCAATATACAATATATATATATATATGTATATGTTTATATATGTTCCTTCTGCATTAGTTAAGCCCACAGCCCGTTTGGTATTTTATTTAGATTCTCATAGTTCGCATAACTTTTTAAAATCCCCAATTAATTTCATCTTATTATACGTTATATTTTTTGTTGTTTTCTTGTGTGTTGCAAAAGCAGTAAAGTAACTTACACACACACAGAAAGAGAAGGAGAGAGAGAGAGAGAGAGAGTTTTTTCTATTGACATTTTAAGTACTTATAACTAGAGACTTTGTTACTTCTATATTTTAGTTAGGAACACAGAAGTTTGGACGTGTCTATGGCTGTGTGTGTGTGTGTGTCTGTGTGTGTGGTATTATTAAGTAACAGTTAGTTAACTAGTTATTACAGCTTATATCGTAAGTTCAATTGGCCTGTTTTTAATTTAAGATTAAATTTAAATGTAAGCTTAAGCTGCTCTTATTTTTCTCATCTCTGTTTCTTCTCTTCACTCTCTTTTACTACTTCTTTCGACTTTTTTTTTTTTTTGAAAACACAGCACAACATTTAACAATTGATTAAGTACACTTTCAGTTTCTCAATGGTTCCGTTTCGTATTCAGCTTAAGATACAGATACAGATACAAACACACACACACACACACACACATGCTTACCTATAAAAAGTAGGGAAAGGGATGGGAGTAAGAAAAAGAGGGGGGTTGAGGCTATTTGCATGATCATACGCTTAAATGCAGTCCAATAATATGCATGATCTACAAAATATATTAAAAACTATACCCAAAAAATTCACACGTTTTCAAACAATAAATTTCATAAATTTTCATAATCTGATTTGCAAATCATTTAGAGAGGGAATTAAAAATTGCAAAAACTATTGTTGCAAAATTTACAAATTAGTTGAACATTGTTTTCAAACAATAAATATCATAATTTTATATTTAAACGATAGTTTTATAGTTCTGCGAGTTATTGCCAATAAAATTGGATCTATGAATATATAAATGTTATAAGTTAAAATTTTGTTTTTGGTATATTTGAGACTACAACCAGGCAAAAAACAACCATCCAATAATATCCACCAGCTGTGAAACTTAAAAATAATCAATCTATCAACTATAAATCCCATTCAAAGTAAGAGATGAAGAAATAAAAGACAAAACTTATAAAAATAAATCACATTAATCACATGCTAATACATTAAATACTTGATGTCTGAAACAAAGCTCAAGTGTGGAGTGGAGGGAGGAGTTACTTATGATACAGAAATAAATATAAATATCGATGCAGAAACACACAGAATACACTCACACACACATACATACATACTATAAAATATATAAATCTATATGCTAAGTAGTTGGTAAAGCTAATACATTTGTTATTGTTATTGTTTCTTGGTTGTTTTTTGTTGTTGTCTTAAAATCGTAGTTTGCTTTTCAATTGTTCTGCCTATGATTTTTGGTGTCGTTTATAGATTAATCGTATCCAGATCCTGGCAAGGTGCCCGTGGACTCATATCATCGGTGCCCGTGTCGCTGCCACGCCTTGTCTCCCCGCTGCCACGCCCATCGCCCCTTATGTCCGCCATGGACGAGTGCATTTGATTATTTTGATTGTGCCGCAGATTCGTAATGTTGTTGTTATTGTTATTGTTGTTGTTGCTATGCTGCTGATGATGATGATTGTTATGATGATGATTTTGGCCAATTGTCGTTGTCGGCGGCTGTTTGCCAACAGTCGCATCCGCGGAGCCAACATTATTGTGCAGCGCCTGCGTCTTCTTGGTGCCCAGTCCCAAGGGAAAGGCGAAGTCCTGCGGCAGCTTGTGCATTATTTTGCCCGATGTGATCAGACGGCCAAAGCCCTCCTGCAGAATGAGGGGGAGAGAGTACGAGAGAGAGAGAGAGAGAGAGAGAGAGAATGTGAGTGTCAGTCAATCCCAAACTATGTGATAAGTTCAAGTACGAAATATTTCAAATACAATCAAAACAAAATACATTACTTGACTAAATTTATCATAGAATTATTTTGTACTGGAAAAACTCTAGTAAATAAAAAATATTTACTTGTTAGTTGGGTGAGGCTAAATAAAAAAAATAATCAGTATTCCTAGCTCTAGATTCAAATATACAGGTGTGCTACGGAAATCACTTCCACTTCAATTTCACTTCAATTTCATTTCACTGTGACACAGTCAACTCCGCTGAATATTGTTGAGGGAAACGAAATTAGCGCTCAATCCGCTGCCGTGGGAATAATGTGACATATTTTGTCCGAATTTTAGAATTTAGAGCTGTCGCGTAACTTTTATTGTTTGTCGCGCCAGTAAGTTTTGAAATTTTTTAAGCTATACAAAATCAATTATTATGTAAATAAATGAAATCATATTAATTAAAAAAGAAAAAAAATAAAAACCTTTTTATCTGCAATGATAAACTTAAAAAAGTTGCTAAACAAACCCTTGCAAAATTGAATATGAGGAGGGGTCAACCCTAGGAGGCGAGTTCGAAAAGGTTGGTGAACATGCCAAAAAACTTAAATCACTCAAAGTTCTGTG
Source organism: Drosophila limbata (assembly GCA_963924055.1). NCBI lineage: Eukaryota > Metazoa > Arthropoda > Insecta > Diptera > Drosophilidae > Drosophila > Drosophila limbata. Next base: position 24,547,425 of record OZ001351.1, read on the forward strand.
GCACTGTGAAAGTTTTCGCGCGGAATTTATTTTCTCTGAATCCGATTTCCCCTGTGATTTCTGTAGAACACCTGATAATTTTTCAAATTTTTTTAACTGAAAACAACTTCAAAGTAAATATAAATATTCAAAGTATAAAAATTGATCAAGTACGATTTTTCAATTTTATCTACATTATCAGGGGTGCCACAGGAATCGCTTTCGCTTTAAAAATGACATAGTTTTCATACAAATTTAAGTCAAATTCAAGTGGAAGAGATTTCTGTAGCACTCCTGTATGTATATTTTGATTGTATTTCGACTATCGGGTCTCTATAGGAATTTCGTTTTAGCAAAACTAAATGTTTTAGCCTTTTTTTCTGACTATTTTAATGCTGATTGATTGCCATTTTATCCGCATATTGTCTTAATTAAGCAATATAATTTTGAATACACATTAAAAAAGTTCATGCTAAAATCAAGCATATTAAGCTTTAATTTCAGAATGACTTTGTTTTCTGTGCCGAATACACGAGTCCCCACCTGGTGGGCAAAGGCGTAGCCCGAGCGCACGGAGCGACGTCCACGGCGGGAGGACGGAGTGCGACGAACGTCGCTGGAGATGCGGGAATGCATCTTTTTAAGCGATTTCTGGCGAATCTGTAAGCAAAAGAGAGAGGTTAATAAACAAGTATGGTAGAAAAAAGAAGGAAGAGAGAGTGGACAAATGGGGAAAGACGCGGAAAGAAAGGTTCCTCTTTTTTGGGATGATAGAGGAAGAAATAAATAAAGCACTCACCTTATCGGACAAGCTGGGATGCACATCGAGCAGATAGTACTTGTAGGCCAGTACAGGTGCCATCAGCATGACGACCGTGATCAGCATGGTCACCCAAAAGTTGAGATCCTTGATGGCCTGCGTAAGGGATCCCACGTAGGGTCCGCCGATAACATAGTTGTAGAAATAATCGAGCACGAAATACCAAATGAGACTGCCCCAGATTGTCACATGATTGACAATCGTCCAGTACGAGGTGTACAATGCAATCTGCGGTAAAGAAGAAGAAGAGATGATGAAGAACAGGCCACAAATTCAACAGAAGTATACTGGACATACCTGAGCTGTATTGTCCACAATGAGTATTGTGGCAACGACAGCGCCGAGAGTCATGTGATCGCTCAATGTGTAGCCATTGTGGGAGACGCCATCTCTGTAAACTCCATATGGTATTAGGAACAAGATGAGGGAGGTGAAGGCGCCGTGGAGGACGCTATAGATGAACTCGCGTATGTTGAACAGCTCACTCTTCAAGCCCGGCGTATAGAGACGCGGATACTCGAGGCTGTTCTTGTCCGACACATCCTGCTCAAAGACGCCCAGCGCCAGCACCGGCAGCGATGTGTAGAACAGATTGTACACCGATATGAACATGGGATCGAAAACGGTCTGCAAAACAGAGATACGAAATCAAAGTGAATTACTTGAGAAGTTGTCAAGATTCTTGCAAAACGGCGTCACAATGTCGCCATCTTCATCGTGGGCGCAGACAAGATATGAAAAATATTTGAAAACTTGGAATATAAATTTCGAATCTTGTTTGATTGTCAATCTATGTGCTACTTTTAATCTCATAAAACGTTTAATAATAATTTACATTTTTATAAGATAATAATTAATCACAAGAGTAGGAAAATCTTAACTTTATTGAATATAGTTGAACATTAGATATAATTTATTCTAAATAGATAAAAATAAATCTTATTCTAACTTAATCAGACTTTGGAAGATACATCTCTAATCTTCATATTATCGAGTCTATTCATAGCTATAAAATATCATTGAAATAGTGATGGATTCCTAATTTAATTCATTGTAATATTAAGCTCACCTGTGCACTGAAGCCACAGAAGAGGGAATACCAGCAGTGGCACAGCGTAAATGCAAAGTTCTTGTAGAAAAAGTAGCGTAGAAACTTGCACATCCGGTAATAGGACCATCGTCCATGCACCAGCAACAGACGCTCCAGATAACAAAACTGGGCGATCGCATAATCACTCGATAGCACAGCTTGGAGACCCTCCTGACCCGAGATGCCCACACCGATGTGGGCGGCTGTCAGGATTATGAAAGTTGAAAGTTGAAAGATTGATGGATGAATCTTGTCTTTGGCATATGGAAATGTTTGCTTGAATTTTGTCTAGTTTCCTTTGTAATTTAGCTTCTGTACAATAAGTCTAGTGACATTAGCAGCAAGAGTTGAAGTATATTTATCACTTAAAAGTAGGAGACAAAGTGGCAGGCAAGTAAACTTGTCTGAGCTATGTTGTGAACAAATTTCAGACTTCCGGGTCTTACCGTTTGGGCTGCATAATGAACAGTTACTCAGTTCTATTTTGTTCTAGTGTAGAATTTTGAAAAAATCGAAAAATTGTTATTCATATTTCCAAAGCTTAGACATTCAAGAATATACCATTAAAAGGATTTTTAAAAATTCCTGTTATTTCATGAGTTATACAGGGATGCCACAGAAATCGCAAGCGAAATTGAATTCCGCAGAAAGCAAATCCGCACGGAAATTTCCGAGGTGCCACAGAACTTCGAATGATTTAATGTTTTTTAGCAATTTCACCAACCTTTTCGAACTAGGCTGCTAAGGGCTGACACCTTCTCAGATTAAATTACCCAAGGGTTTGTTTAGCAACTTTTTTGAGTTTATAATTGCAGTACAATAGGTTTTTAATTTTTTGTAGTTTTAATTAAAATAATTTAATTTATTTATGCAATGATTGCTTTTGTTTAGGTAAAAAAAATTTAAAAGTAATTGGCGCGAAAAAATGAAAATTACTCGACAACTCTAGCAATTGTCTGTCATTAGTCTGGCAGCTCTTCGTGAAAAATGTTTTCACAAATTGCACAATAAGTTAAAGGTTTTTTTCGGTAAAACTTGATTTACCTCAAAAGACCTATTTTTGTAATGCTTAATTTAAAGAAAACTGAAGTGGTTTCATATATTTTTTTTAAATACCTTACTACGAATTCTGACTAAAAAATGTGGCATCGCTGACCCTGACTTCGAAGATCTGAATCGGACTAGGTGGCAGCATCGGACGCTAGCGATTTTAGCGCTAGTTCAATACGCGTAAATTTATTCTGCGATTTGACCTGTGGCACAGCGAAATGAAATTGAAGAGAAATTCAAGCGAAAGCGATATCTGTGGCACCCCCGATAGTTGTTTTAGTGACGTGGCATCAGTTCCGGTCTTCCTTGTCTCAAAACTGTGAACGCGTTTTTCTCGAAACTACTTTTTTCGAGCTGGCGGTAAGGATATCTCGAGTTCTAAAGAATTTTTTTATGTGATGATTTTTTTATTGATGTTTTATTATCAATAAAAAAATTGATAGTAAAAAAAATTTTTTTTTTCCTTTGTACAGCGCTTCAAAAACCGGTCGAAATTCATGCCTCTACACTAGAATACCCCCTTAATTCAGTCAGTCAGAACCAAAAGTCTTATATATATATCATAAATTATGATTCATCAGTTTGAACTCTCATCTATGTTGTGTGAAAATTTTAGCCTCCTAGGTCTTCCGTTAAGTCATTAAGTCAGTCAATCAGTCAGACAGTCATGACAAAGAGTTTAAAATGTATAGATTACTTCCCATCAGTTCTTTCTCTCATCCCTGATCTCTAAGATGAGCTGTTTCTTTCTGTCGTCTCTATTCTTTTATCTTTCAGCAGTGATTTCCGTCTCCTCAACTCTCAGTTTCAATTCGTGTTTTTTTAAAGAATGTACTCACCCTTGATCATGGAGACATCGTTGGCGCCATCGCCAATGGCCAAGGTGACGGCGTTTTTGGCACGCTTAATGAGTTCGACGACCAGCGCCTTCTGGAGCGGAGTAACCCGACAACAGATCACCGCCTTGCACTGCGAGGCAATGTCCAGGAATCTGCAATAGATATGGAGATCGTGAGAGAATGGAAGATTCAAGTCTGGGACTTGTCAAACTCACTTGCTTTCCAGCTCCGGGGAGAGACAATGGACCAGAGAGTGTCCATTGACAACGAGAGCAAATCCCGTTGACTCATCGACAACGATCGAGGGAGCGCTACGTCTTCCATCTTCGCTCTTCTCTGCGTCTCCAAAGAGATCATTGCACTCCGCGCTACATGAGAGAAAGGGACAGTTAGTAGATACACCAATTAGCTTACAATGTGTGTGAGAGAGAGGAACATAAAATGTTGAATGCATGATTGGTTAAATGGAGTACAAAACAACATTTAAAAGAAATGACACAGAGAACAGTTGTACAATTACGGAGAGAGAAGAAACAGTTAGACAAAAGAGCACACATAATTTTGTTAGGTTAGGTTAGAGAGAGAAAGAGAGAACTCTCTCTTACGCTCCGCAGAGAGTAAGCAATGAGTAAGCAATCTACAGAATACAATATGATGTAAAAACAAATTATAAATCATATTTTATGCAACTACAACGACAATAACAAGTACAATATTTCGAAATTTTTACTGAAGTTTTTTAGTTTTCGAATAGTTTGATCTAAAAGAAAAACATAAATGATTGACGATGACAAAACTGGAAGAGCTTGGACAATGTTTTGTGTGTGTTACATTATTAAAATTCATGAAGATAATAACGAAATCAACAAGAATGTAAAAATATATATATTTTGTATCGAGTTTGATATAATATGATATTTTACTTGACGGGCGGAGCAAGTACCAATAGAGGGTAACACATCCTTGAAAACACTAAAAGATTTCATTAAGTTACGTTTCGATTCGATTTTCTATTTTCTACATTTCAGCGAAATTGGAAAACACATTTATAAAATACTCTAAAATCTCTAAAAATAATAAGTAATTGCTTTGATCTATACGAAATGTTAAGTTGGTAAGTCAAAACATTAAATTAAATATTATTAATAAATTGTAAATTTACAAACAAAATAGTTTTAGAAACCGAAATAAAAAGTAAAATATAGGGAGAGATACATAAATGTTTAAAGAAAGAGAGAGAGAGTGAAAGTTAGCAGAAAATACAGGGTGACTTTCTAGCTGCACTTTTTTCGGGTGTCGTTTCTGGTTTAGCTTCACTGCGTCTAGAATCTGCATTATTTGGTCATTGATTTTGTTTTTGGGATAGACTTTTTTTTTTTTGGTTTTTTTGGAGTGCCCTCTACCTGTCCGGTCCGCCCTTATTATCCTTAATTTTGGCATCCCACCTAAAGGTAACCACCGATATAGCAGGCGGCGGCTGTGGCATGGGCGATCCATTTATATCCTGCATGAATGCGGAAGTCTGCGTCATCGTCACGCTCATGGGATCCATGCTGCTCTCACTATTCAGTTGGTTCATCGCCTCGGTACCTGCATGTAAAAAACCCACACAAAAGACATTAATCGATTATCGATAAGAACAAAAAAGGGTTTTCAGGGATGCCACAGAAATCGCAAGCGAAATAGAAAGCATTTCCTCACGGAAATTTTCAGTGCCACAGACTTTCGAGAGATTTAATTTTTTGTTTAGCATTTTCACCGTTTTCGAACTAGGCTGCTAAGGGCTGACACCTTCTCAGATTAAATTATCCAAAGGGTTTGTTTAGCAACTTTTTTAAGTTTATCATTGCAGAACCATAAGCTTTTAATTTTTTTCTTATCTAATTTATATAGTTTAATTTATTTATATAATAATTGATTTTAATTAGCTGAAATTTAAAAGTAATTGGCGCGAGAAAATAAAAATTTCTCTAAAACTCCAGCAATTGTCTGGCAACTCATCGTGAAAAATGTTTTCACAAATTGCACAATAAGTTCAAGGATTTTTGCGGTAAAACTTGATTTACCTCAAACGACCTATTTTTGTAATGCTTAATTTAAAGAAAACTGAAGTGGTTCCGTATATTTTTTTAAATACCCTACTTCGAATTCTGACTAAAAAATGTGGCATCGCTGACCCTGACTTCGAAAATCGGACTAGGTGGCAGCATCGAGCGCCAGCGGTTTTAGCGCTAGTTTAAACCGCAAAAAATTATTCTGCGATTTGGTCTGTGGCACAGCGAAATGAAATTGAAGTGAAATTCAGTTGAAAGCGATTTCTGTAGCACCCCTGTATATGTGATGACCAACAAGTAATCGATTTTCTATAATATTATTTGTCATCGGTTAACGGAAAAATATGAGCAGTAAACATTTACCGGTTATCGATAGTTCAATGATCAGTCATCGGCGAATGCTGATCGGTTATATGTAACTGATGATATCAATTAATCGATATCGGCAATGTAATATCAAAGTGGTCGATAAATGGGCAGTGACGATCAGTAATCGGCAAAAGAATTAATTGTGTTCAGCTATCGAAGATCTATAATCCCCCGTTTATCGATTATATGTAATAAGTGGTCAATTATCGATTGCCAACGATCGGTTATCAGTGATAAATTATCGGTTGTTGGTGGTTATAAGTATCACAATAATCGGCAACGAATTGTGTGCTCAGTTATCGGTGATAAATAATCGATAGACAGTATTCAGTTACTGTTGATCGATAATCAGTGCTCGATACTCAGCAGCTATCACTCTTTTCACTCACCACCTGGACGAAAGCGATCAAATATCTTGATGGACTCCTTGAACTGACGAAGTTGCTTTTCCACCTCCTCAACAGAGCTGCCATCCACAATGAAGACGTCCACCAGCTCATCCGTTAGCAGTTGACACGAATAGCCAATGTTGATTGCCGTCTCTACAGAAGAAGAAGAGCTTACTCAGCTATAGATCTACTTAGTGCGACTTATTACTCACCCTGTTTATCTCCAGTCAATACCCAGATTTTGATGCCTGCACTTTGTAGATTCGCTATCGACTTGGGGACTCCATCTTGGAGCTTATCCTCAATGGCCGTCACGCCCAGCAGCTGCATACCGCTTTCGATCTCCTCGTACATAGCATTCAGCTTCTGTTCCCGGCCATCCATGGACAGAGCTGCCTCCTGTTGTCGCACTCGCCAGTCATTGTAATACTCTTCGCTCAGTCGACGCTCGGCTAGCACCAGAGTGCGTAGACCTTCGCCGGCGAATTTCTAAAAATCAAAGCAAAAACATTGAGTATTTGAGAAATTACGTCTACTCTCCTACTTTACTATATAAATTCGATTTACGATATAGTTGTAATACTTCCAAGATGGTTATTTTCTGCAGATTACGATATTCAATTTCAATCAAATACTTTATCCCTTTCTTAGGTTTTGGTGTATTTTTCATAATATACGATATTCAACTACGATATAGTCAGAGAAAACAGCAACTCATTTACAGATGACAAATTTCGGAGAATATTTAGCATTAAAAAAAACATAAAATGTTTTGTTGTATTTTTCACGATAAACTACTTTCAATTTACAGTAGTATAATTTAAGACATTCAAAATTGTTTAATAATTAAGTGAAATTTTTGGTTTTTGAGTGACGACATTTGTATAAAAAGCGATAAGGAATTTACGATATTGGACACTTACATTCAAATGATCCTGGGTGCGTGCCTTGAGATCCTCCTGTCCGCCGTGTAAACGATCGTATATCACATTATCAGCCCCCTTGCAGTAGAGCACCACAGAGTTGCCACGTCTCAAAATGACAGACATGCGTTTGCGCACATTGTTAAAATCGAGAATGTGCAACAGCTCGTATTCCTAAGGAGATCAATCAATTACTTTAGCTCGATAATTTTCTTGACCATCAATCGAGGCAATTGAAACGATTTTCATGAAAAATGGACAGTTCACTCGAGTTTCTTCATCAAATAAAATAATTTTCAGAATTAAGTTCAGTTAATTATGACAGAAGCTGATTAAATGTTAAAAGCCCCTTCAGACGAGCGCTTTTTCACCGACACTTTTTGTAATTTTTTGTCAAAAAGCTGTCCGTGTCGCGTAACCACACAAAATTTCAAAGCGCCGGTGAAAAGCCGAAGCTCACCGATGGAAATGGAACACGTTCTATTCCATCGGTGAGCGATGGTGATCGACACGGACAGCTTTTTGACAAAAAGTGTCGGTAAAAAAGTGCTCGTCTGAAGGGGCTTTAAAGCTTGAGATTTAAAATTTTGAATTATCGAAGAAGTTAAGTTGCTTAAAAAGCGATGTCGTGTTTTGTTTGGAAATGAAATTAAGATTAATATAAGGGCATAATGAATTTAGAATTTAGAGGTCAAACAATGGTCTGAGTTGATGAAATCTAGCAACTTGACAACTTTTGTTTGGGAAAACGAGATACATCGTTCATATTTTGAGATATATTTTCTGTCGATTTTCACTGTTTGGATTTACATCAAGTATTCAAATATATAAATGAGAGATATAAGTATACATATATTTAAAGATTACCTCGAGACGACCCATCACTTCGATGGTAATACTGTTCGGTGTGCGTGTGCGAAACACAAAGCCAAAGTTTCTGGCCGCCGAGACAAGAGCCGCCTCGTCGGGACTTTGGGCCTGATAGTCCAGTTTCCCGTCAACGGTTTCCGCCATTACCGTATGACAGAGCGCCAGCAGACGAAAGAAATTATGGGAATGCTCCTCATCCGATCGGACCGCATCCAACAGGGTTCGATCGTACCACCGAAAGTCGCTCTCGTGATGCGGATTTGCCGAGAAGTCAATGGGTTCCACGACCTGTATGAAAGCAAAGGGAATCAAAGACGGAGACTGAATTAATCCGACTGGAAATTAAGTTACATTTAATTATATTCAACTTAGTTTTTAATTTTGTTAAGCATAGCTTGGCATTTATTTTGTATACTTGTATGAAGCGAAGGCGAATGCAGCGGCATTAGATTATTAGTTACGATATATGCACGGCTTACGAGATTCAATAACACTTTGTTGATTATATAGTTACATTTATACGATATTCGACCTAATGTTTTCTGTTTTGCAGAATGACTATTTATGATACGATATTCAGAATATTTTTGCGATATGTTCGCAATTGAAAAAGCAATTTTGGTCATACGATATTCGATACTAACAAACAATATTTGATATGCAATATAAATATGAGATAAATCGCTGCTAAGTCACATCTCTCTCATTATTATTAAGCTTAAGATTAGACTGATGTTTACAAGTTTAAGCTTATGTGTTACATTCGGCTGCTGATGATCGTATGTGGATTAGTGTGGAATGTTTGAGTACGGAAGTGTTTGAAGTTAAATACATATTTCAGATATAAAGATAGTTAAGTAAAGAGCCCAAAAAAGCAGCTATTTTATTTCTAGCTCAACCAAGTAATTGTTAATGTATAAAAATACGGTCACACATTCGCACTCCGAAAGCCAATACGATAAAGAAACAAGCGAACAACACAACTTAAAAAAAGCACACATGAATAGATAATAATATAACACATGTACGATATAGCGTATTTACGATAACATCAAATAACAATACATGTAGCAAGTTATGTACACAACGAATTTACGATATGCCGAGTTTATGGGATGTTTTGAAAACGAAAACTAAATAAATTAAAAATATAAAGATTTTACAATATTGAACTCAAATGAAGAACTATCGGTATTGCATATTTTCGATATATTATACTTAATGCATTTACGATATAATCAATCAACTGTTTTACGACAAAAAGCTTTGAACACATATCAAATATACAAAATATTTTGTCAATGATAGAAATAATAAATAAAAATAAATATTCGGTATGCCACAAATTTTCAACACCTTAGTAAAAGATGTTTCTAAGGCTAAAACGATATTTGAAATTTACAGTTAAACGAATTTAGGATATACGGAGCTTGTGACAAGATATACAATATTATTTGGGAACGACACATGCTTCAATTTTTGCTCATACATTTTTTGCGTACAAATTTAGAATATTAAATATTTACGATATATAATGAAATTTCACATACAAATGAACGCCATAACAAATATACGATCGAATAGATAAACGATAAGCGAGCTAACAATATACAATACGATAAAACGAATGCACAAACAGTAAGTGAAAGAGAGCGAGAGAGAGAGCGAGAGAGAAGAGGAGACAACATGCATACGTGCACTTTTTGGTGTGACGAACTCCAATTTGTGGCAAAGCGGTGCGTGCTGAGATAACGTTGATGTGCGGTGCTGTTGTTGTTGCTGTTGCTGCTGCTGCTGCTGCTGTTGTTGCATGTTGCTGCTGGCATTTTGTGACTGTTGCTGTGGTGCCGAAATGGAGCACAACAACCGTTGTCACTCGAATGCGACTCAAATGATGGTGATTTAAATTGCAGCAGCTTGTGATTAGTTTGTGATTGTTGTGGTTGTTGTTGCTGTTGGTGGTGCAAGTGTTGTTGTTGTTCATGTTGTCGCTGATTTTCATGCAAGATTATTACTTTGTCGCTGCTGCTGCAGTTGGACAGACTGGAGAGCTGTCGACGCATACGCTGCCCGCCGCTGCTGCCGCTGCCACTGCCTCTGCCACTGCCTCTGCCACTGCCTCTGCCACTTTCTGTGCCTCTTTCTGTGCCTCCAGGATCGTCCAGCTCATGCTGATTGCTTGTGCATCTGCTTGGCGACAAATAGTGCACTTGTTTTCGCCTGGCCAACGGATTCTCCGCCGCGTGCAACGTCGCCAACCTTTGATCCTCGGTAACGGCGGCAATTTGTCCCTGCAACTGTGCCCCATCGCTGGCCAGCTGCGTGCCACCGGCGCTGGTAAGCAGCACAGCGCTCTTTCTGCCATGCACCTCCGCCTTGTGCACCAATATTGTGGGCGGCAGTGGCGTGGGCGTGGCAACAGATCCAGATGTTGGTTTGCTGCTGCTGCTGTGGTTGCTGCTGCGGTTGTTGCTGCCACACGGATTGTTGTTGTTGCTGGTTTGGAAAATTGTTTGCTGCTATAACGAGTAATGGAGTTTTGTTGTTGTTGTTGTTGTTGCTGGGCTCACAAATACACAAGGAGTCACAGACACAAAAGACAAGGTGACAGGAGGGAGGGGCAGGTACAGTGGGGCAAGTGCTTAGTTCTAAGTGTTGCCACAAACACACGCTACAAATCAATTGATTTCTATTTTAATGCAAATTAAATGCCAATTAAAAAAAGAAAAAAAAAACAAACATTTTAAAATATTATATAAAAAAATTTGTTGAGAAATTTTAAAAAGAATTCATTGTTTTAAAACCCACTTTTAGTGTCGAAAGTTCTGCAAAATCGTACAATAACTTTTGACAGTTTTTTTTACGATAAATTAAAAGTTTAGTTTTAATTTTATGTATTCATAAAAATCATAAGAAATAATTTAATTTATATTTTAAATTTATATATTTCGTATTAAAAAAATATTTAATAGTTTTGTTGTAATTTGAAATTAACTAATAGGAGCAAAAATTTTATTTAATTTTTTGTACATTTTTAAGGCAGTTGCCATCAAATTCTGTAGAAATTTGTGGAACACACCTTATAGTGTTTTTGTTTTTTGCGTGTAATGATTTGCATGTGGCATATGCAACAGGTGCACACACACACACAGACTTGTGCGACGACAGACAGACAGAGAGAAAGGCACACACATACACACACACATACACATATATGTACACATACACACAGAGCCCACTCCCGGTTAAAGTTAGAGTTATAGTTAAACTTAAGCTTGAACCTTGGGGACGATCTAGAGAAATGATTTTCAAATTCATTCACTTTCATTTTAAAGATTGTTTATACGAGTTTAGTTATACAGTTGAACTTCCACAACTCGAACTTCTATAACTCGAATTTCTCTGTAACTCGAGCTAAATGAGTGGCAGTAAAATTAATGAACTTAAGAAAAAGAACAGTATAAGTCGAATATCTCCATAACTCGAACCTTTTCTTTGGATAATGGTGATTCGAGTTAGGGAAGTTTGACTGTAAATTGCAACCGAGGCTGCAAACCGGTTATGAACCGAGCTAACTTTTTAAAGCGTTTATTATCGCGAGCCGGAATCCGAACTGAACCATTTACTTAAATAATATGTAAAAAATAAAATAATTACATTAATTTCATGCCTGTTTAAATTCAAACATTAAACGAAAACCTTAAAAAAGTAATTTTTACAAAATGTTCACATTTTTGAACTGAAAAACTTCATTGATTGAAAAAGTCAAGAAAAAATGAAACCAAAAAAAAATATATATTTTTCAGGTGTGCCACGGAAATTACAAGGGAAATTGAATTCAGAGAAAAGAAATTCCGCTCGAAAACTTTCACAGTGCCACAGAACTTCGAGTGATTCAAGTTTTTTGGCATGTTCACCAACCTTTTCGAACTCGCCTCCTAGGGTTGACCCCTCCTCATATTAAATTTTCCAAGGGTTTGTTTAGCAACTTTTTTAAGTTTATCATTGCAGATAAATAGGCTTTTATTTCTCTTTCTTTTTTAATTAATATGATTTCATTTATTTACATAACAATTGATTTTGTATAGCTTAAAAAATTCAAAAGTTATTGCCGCGACAAAAAATAAAAGTTACTCGACAGCTCTAAATTCTAAAATTCGGACAAAAAATGTGACATTATTCTCATGGCATCGGACGACAGCGGATTGAGCGCTGATTTCGTTTCCCTCAACAATATTCAGCGGACTTGACTGTGTCACAGTGAAATGAAATTGAAGTGAAATTCAAGCGGAAGTGATTTCCGAAGCACACCTGTTTGTACTAAATGGAAGCAAGGTTCGAATCAAAACCGTAGGTTCAAGGCGTACAAAAACCGTTTCACAAACCGAACACAAATCTTGCTCAACGGTTCCGGCCAACGAACCAAAACTTTTTAAAAATTTTGGTGATTTGCAGCCTTGGTTAGGACCGACAGCACTCCATACATTAAGAAATAGATACTTTCCTTTGGGAAATACATTTGAAATTATTTAAATTAAAGTAAGAGATGGAACAGTTTGAATAGATATAGAAAGACAGACAAACGGATCAATAAAATAGACGTACTTTTATTTAGGCAAATAAATGAAGTGTAGAATAAAATAGAATGTATAAACGCACGGAATGTGTCCAAAATGACCGGAAATCGGTAACCGGACCACGTTAAATCCACGGAAACAGGAAATTTGCTTAGACTTGGGAAAGGCAAACAAATGAAAATACAAAGACAATTACTCACATCAGTTATTTCGATGAGTTCGCCGGTGCGCAAGTCAATGACATCACCGTAGGTGCGTCCATTAATGCTGCACTTGTTGAAGGTCATGATGTTCTGGGTCAGGGTTCCGGTCTTGTCCGAGAAGATGTACTGGATCTGGCCGAGTTCCTCGTTGAGGGTTGTGGTGCGTGCTTTGGCATATGTGTGGGTGCGTGCATAATACATCTCCTCATCCCAATTGATGAGGAACGACTGGCAAAAGCGTATGACCTGCAAGACAATTCAACTAAGTTCAGGAGCTAAAAAAAGAAATTGATTTGCTTACCTCTACTGAAACATAGAGGGAAATTGGCACAACTGTGTTTAAGACTATGGCGTACGAGAAGAATACGAGCAGGCCGATAACCGTTGCCCCCGATGCGATCATCTCCTGCGGTATGATGTGCTCCCAGGGCAGATACAGCTGAAAGTGCTGGCCAATTAGACCCTCCCAGATGGCGCAGGCGAGTGCGAAGAAAGCACAGATCGAGATCAGAAACAGCACAATCTGCATGGAGAGAAGAATTGAAAAGATATTTAGAAAAAGTCATCACCATTCGGATAAAACAATTGATTTTTACGAAAAACTTCGCGAAATGTTTAAATTACAGATCGGAGAAGATTTGAGAACAGAGAAGAAATGATCGGATTCTCAAATTGCAATTGATAAAAGATTTCAAATGGTTCTTAGCTTGTAAATTAGAAAAGAATGAAAAAGATTCTCAGATGAAAGATCAGCAAAAATTTAAGAAGATTTGAGACTGCAGAACGGAGAATATTCCAAAGAATGTATTGCAAGACAGAGAAGACTTGAACGATTTTCAGATCGTATGTGGTAAAGAGAAGATTTCAAATGACTTTTAAGATTTGAGAACAGAGAAGAATTGATAGGATTCACAGATATCTTGTAAATTAAATTAAAATTAGGAGGAATATCAAAAGAAAGATCAGAAAAAATTTAAAAAGAAGATTTTAACAGATTCTCCGACAGCTAATGAGAAACAACTTCAGATGCTTCTAAGATTGGTAGAAATTCCCAGAATATTTCACAAAAAAAAGATTTAGGATATGATGGAAGAACATATTCAAAAGATCAAAGCACATATAAGTGAAACATGTTTATGAATATGAAGAGATTTCGAAAAAAGAAGAAAGTTCAAAACGATCTGATTATATCTCAATCCGAACCTACCCCAATGATGATAAAGTTGAGCAGACGATCGACGCCTGTGCTCTTGAACTGCGTCTTTCCAGAATTCTGCATGAGCTTCGTATCGACGCCGGCGAAGACAACGAGGCCATAGCACCATTGTGTGTTGCGAAGAACACAGCCGCGCAGAAGAATCTTATCGTTGTCGAGAGCGAAGCGTTGATTCTTCCAGATGAGAGTACCCTCGAATTTGTTGAGCAGATTGTTGGGTCGCTCGCATATGATCTCGCCATTGAAATTCCAGAGCAGATCATGATGATCGGCCAATTCTATCGTCTCCGTCAGACATTGTTTCGCCTTGAGATTCGTCTCGCCGTCCAACTCGGCTGTCTCAATGAAGCAGAGACCATTGGGCTCCGATGTCGTCAACAACAAAATATCCGCAGCTACAAATTGATTGTTATCCAAACGTATCACATCCCCGACCTGAACTTCCGACCATGTGGCCTCAATAAGTTTCCCATTTCGCAGGGTCTTCGATTTTCGATTGTTCACCTGCGAGTCCGATAAATGACGTTGCTGTAATCGACATTAAATTAAATGATTATACATGCAATTTAAAATGATTTTGAACTTACAATATCATCGTAGGCATCCTTAACTGCGGTCAGAGTTAACACTCCGATCAAGGGAATCGCCGTTGTCACCGGAGTTAGTGAGGATATCGCCGGGATCAACTGTAGAACCAGCAGACAGAGGAAATAAAAGTTCGCCAAACGCTGAAACTGTTCCAGCAAATTGAACGGCAGAAATGTCAACAGCGAATACTTTGATGTCTTAATATAGTTGTTCTACAGAAGACAAGAATGTGAGAAGAACAAGGGAAAATAGATTAAAAAGATTAAAGACAAGTCACTAGATCAGTTAGTACAGTTTCAAGTTCCAATTTCATTCGATCAGCTTCATTGCATCTGCAATTATGTACTTAAAACTGGCGTTTTTGTGGTGAATTGAAACTTACGAATTGTCATAAGTAATTTTAAAGTTTAGGGAAACTGAAATTCCCTTTTGACTCACGTGATATTTGAACTGAGAATTGAAATCTTTGTCGTTGGCGCGGATTCTTCGTTCATTGTCTGCAAAGAAAAATAGAATTTATTTAATTAAAGATCTCAATTTGTGGCTGCCTCTTTGGGTTGCAAGCTATGTCTCTGAATTAAATTGATCTTCTCCTACACTGTTAAGAAAAGGTCGTTTTCCAAAATCCAGAATTTTTGTAACGAATATTTTATTTTTCAAATAAAACACGTTTAAGAGAAAAATTCAAACAAAACAAAAACAGATGGTCAAATAACACTCAACATATCAGTTGTGCTACGGAAATCACAGGGGAAATCGGATTCAGAGAAAATAAATTCCGCTCGAAAACTTTCACAGTGCCACAGAACTTCGAGTGATTTAAGTTTTTTAGCATGTTCACCAACCTTTTCGAACTCGGCTGCTAGGGTTGGCACCTTCTCATATTAAATTTTCCTAGGGTTTGTTTAGCAACTTTTTTAAGTTTATTATTGCAGATAAAAAGGCTTTTATTTTTTTTTCTTTTTTAATCAATATAATTTAATTTATTTACATAGTAATTGATTTTGTATAGCTTAAAAAAATTCAACAGTTACTGGCGTGACAAACAATAAAAGTTACTCGACAACTCTAAATTCGAAAATTCGGACAAAAAATGTGACATTATTCTCATGGCATCGGACGACAGCGGATTGAGCGCTGATTTCGTTACCCTCAAAAATGTTCAGGGGAGTTGAAAATGAAGTGGAATTCAAGTGAAAGGGATTTCCGTAGCACACCTGCATATTTTGACTTGTTCGTGTTATATGTCATGTGTCTTATGTCGAGCAACTAAGCGGCAGTATCTGAGCAGTAACAATTTAGATAATTACTTTTGGTTAAAGCTCACACAAATAAAGATATAAGTGTTGAGTTTCTTAGTTATGTTGTGTAATTTTTCATGATTCTTTCCACATTTAAATTAAATTTAAAAACTAATATTATACTCTAGCCATAAAATGTTATTATTTTGTAACTAAAACTTTGTAACACTTGAGACAATTTATTTTTCAGAAATTCTAATGGAAACAGGTGCGAAAAAAGTGTTGATTGCTTGAGCAATGACAGCAGAAAACAGAATACAGAACTGAATGTGGTTTATTTATCAGATATACTTAAATAGAGAACCCACAAAAATCTTACTAAACAATTGTTACTTTGTAATTTGGTCTTTAAAATGTACAATGTCAAAACAATGACAGCAGAAAACAGAATACAGAATTGAATGCATAAATTCGTTCATTTGTTCTGGTTGTCGTTTGTTTCTGTCGTTTGTTCTGGTTGTGCGACAAAAGTCTTAGTGTGGAACATTTTCTTTGTGGGTCAGTGTAATTACCCGAGAAATAGTAGGAGCTGCGCCGTCGTCGCAGCTGCGATAAACGCCGCAAATTGCGAGCCGATGCGGAGGCAGAGATTTGTGGTTGTTCCAATTGATCGATTTGACTGTCGGTGCGCCGTCGACTCGGGAGACTGTCGGGTGCACTGCGTCGCCAGCTGGCGAGACGTTGCAGCATCGAGAGACGCGGCTTGTGGCCCGTTTGTGGTGGCTGCTCCTTGTACTGTTGCTCCACATCGATCCTTTCCGGTGTGGCAGCCACATTTGTGGCAACTTGTGGCGCTGCTGTTGCGGTTGCTGTTGTTGCATTAACCAAGCTATAGAAGCTATCGGCGTCCTGGTTATTGGACATGGCAGTCGATGTGGTTGTCGTTGTTTTTGGCGTTGTTATCGTCAACATGGAGTTGCCAATGTTCATCGTTTCGGGCTGTGCAAGACTCGCCTGTTGTTGTTGTTGTTGTTGTTGTTGTTCTTCCATCTCCACCTCCATTTGTACATCCTCCTCTGCTTCCTCCTGCCCCTCCAGCGCCAGCTGCAGTTGCTCCTCCTCGCCGCACATTCGTCGTCGCCTGCTGCGCGATTTGCGGGCAAAGTGAAACCAGCGCGTGCGACGCGTTGCAGCTGCCACTTGTGGCAAGTTCACATTTTCCTTCTCCTTCTCCTTCTCCTTATCCTTTCTCTGCTCCTCCTGTTCTTTGTCTTTGTCGTTTTGCTTAGCCTTCATCTTTGTGGTTTCCGTTTCCCCTGCTCCCATCACTGTCAACTCCAACGTATCCGGTCGCTGGCGTCCACTTTGCAACGTCTCGTTGCATCTTCTGGCGCCTTGCATGTCTCCTCACTTTTTATCTCACTCTCTCCCGCTCTCTGCCTTTGGCTTATAGCTCTGTCTTTGCGATTTTAGATTGGCGTCGTCCTAGCAACATCTTCAACTACAATTTATGAGTTTATCAAATGAATGCAACGCATTTTCCTTGACAAATAATTTATATTGTAATTAATTTTTGCCTGGGGTCAGTCTTGGTCTAAACACACTCATTTTAGGCCAACTTGGTGCAGCAACAGCACGTCCCAGGGAATCACGTGTCTCACTCACACACACACACACACACACACACACACACACACTCACACACACACACACACACACACATGTACATACAAATAATTACCACGACAGCTGTGCATTGCCACAAATGCTTCCTTTCAATTTGTTTTGGCCCAGTTGCACGCGGCGTATGAGTAATAAACAATTGCACACATTACAAGCCAGTAATTTCACATATTTGCGAACAACGCGCAATAGCTACAGTGAGTTCTGCCTAAGAACGGACAGCCGCTATCAAATGTATCACAAAAGTATGCTATACAAAATTAATTGAAGATAGTTTTTGTTTAAACATTTTAAAACAAAACAAACAAGTAATTAATTATAATACAAATAATTGATTTAATTAATTTTTTGCAATACTCTGCATACTGTGGAAAAAGCCTAAACAGGGAGTTATCAGTAGTTTGAACTGTTGCTCTCAAAACCCAAAAAGTATGCTATATAAATTGAGTTGAAAAAGGAATTCAAAAC
The DNA here is from genome assembly GCA_963924055.1 of Drosophila limbata. Lineage (NCBI taxonomy): Eukaryota > Metazoa > Arthropoda > Insecta > Diptera > Drosophilidae > Drosophila > Drosophila limbata. The sequence goes on from OZ001351.1 coordinate 24,565,784, forward strand.
ATTTTGTTGAAGGGTTAAAGTTAAATTGAAGAAACGCTGGTCATTCTAACGATAGACCACTGTACCTGCCTGTTATTGCCAATATTACGCCTAACAACAGAAACAAGAACAATAAAAATATAAAAATCTGTTCGGCAAAATGTAAATTTCACATTCTTGTATTGTACTTAAAGTAATGTTTATATTTAGTTGCACAACATTTGCACTTCAATTCAAACTGTTCGTTTTTTGTTTGCGTTTAAAGCTCACATTTAATTTGCTTTAAAGCCAAATTTAAAGATCACAGGGTGTTCAAATATTAGAAGATATATAAAATTGGAAATCCCCTTTATTTTTGTTTCTGTTGTTGCTACTAAAAAAAAGCTACTAAAAAGCTGTTTATTAAACTAGAAGATGAAAGGATAAAAGGGAGAGCAGGCAGAGGGGTGGGGGTGAGGTGAGGCTGAAAGTTGCGTTGGTGGCTGTGGGCAATGGAAGGAAACAATGTGATAAAGCAACAGGTAACAAAGCAAAGGAACTGTAAATGACAGCTGCTTGTGTGTGTATGTGTCTGTGTGCTTGCGTGTGAGCACAGCTGCGAGCAAATTTATTACAAATGCATTGTTACAATTGTTACAACAAATTTGCTAACAAATTAAATTTTCCACTTTGTAATTTCGTAAAAATCAGTTACTGTCAGTGTGCTGTCAGTTAGAGCAGCAAAGACAATTGAGCAGACATTGATGATCATTAAAATGAGTGTTTTTTTTTGTTGTTGTTTCGTTTACTCTCACTTAAACTAGACTTTGTTCAACTGTGAGAGACTCAAGGAGCTACAGGCATTACACTTTCGCTCTCGCTCTCTATGTGCTGCGTGAGAGCAACACCCATTAGAGTCAGACAGACACAAAGAGAGAGAGCGGCAGTTGAACAGCCGGCAAGGCTGCTCTTCTCAAGTATGCATACACGTACATATGTAAGTATGTCAGCATGTGTGTGTGAGCGAGTGTGTGCTTGTACCTAGCCTTGCCCTTTACCGCAGGCGCCGCTTAATATGCCATGAGTCACGCATATGAATGTTGGCTCCTTGCTCCTTTGCTTTTGCTTTTGCCTTTTCCTTTTCTCTGCGCCTTTGCCTTCAATTTCAATTGCGAGCGTGTTTTATTTGTTGTTTTCTTTTATTCAATTTGTACTTTGTCGCATGCGTCACCATGGCAAAGTTGGACGGGGGAAAGGTGGCGAAAGTGCTTAACCGAATTTAAGTACAAGTACAAGAAAAGTGAGAAAATCCACATATGCTCATGTACATGTGTGTGAGTGAAAAAGAAAACGAAACAAGGCAAAGCAAATGAATCGATGAAGGCTCAATAATAATTATGCTGAGACAGCAGCTAACAAAAAAAAATACATATACATACATATGTACATATATGTATGTAAATCTGCAAATAATCTGTAGAAATTTATAGCGCGCGTTAGAAGAGCGTCGTCTTCATCATGGGGGGGGGGGGGCAAAGTGGGTAAGGGGTGGAGAGGTGGAGGGGACTGCGGGTGGAATGGGCTCTGCTCTGTGCCAGGTGCCAAATGGCAGATGTCAGTGCATCATCCGCAGCAGCGACGACGAAGGCGGCACAACAATAATAACAACATGAACAAGAAAAACTACATACAGTATGTCAAGTACCTTTTTTGACAAAATAAAAAAGATTTTTTTTAATGTTTTAAACATAATTCGGCTCCATGGATGATTATTTTCTAAACTTGCTTTAAATTTTTTATTTTGTGCAAACAATTTGTTGACCAACTGTATGAAATTTTTCGTTGTTGTTGTTACATTTTCGATATTTGCTATTTGCGTACATTTTTAGCACATTTCTCATTGCACTTGCAATGTTTTCGTTTTTCTTGCTGTTGTTTTATTTTGTTGTTGTGGTTTTTGTTGCTGTTACAGATTGTTTGACAAAACTTTAGTTGTTTGTCTCTTTTGGGCTAGCGCTTATCACACGCAATTATATCATAAATTGAACAGCATTTTTGTGCAATTAAAAAACATTTTTTGGTAAAATAGAAACAACAAAAACAGGAGAATCGCGAGAACGCGAACGCGAAAAAAAAGACGCGAGAAACGAACGCGCTGACCAAACGGTAAACAGCAAACGGGCAACTGCCAAGCAAACTGCAAAATTAAAACGACGCCCGCAGTAGCAGCGGCGGCAGCAGCGACAGCGGCAGCAGCAGCGACGCTGACGCAATGACAGGCAAGCAACCGAACTTACACTGTGCCCATTCAGTTCCGCAGCCTAGCAACGCCACAAAAGACTCGCGAGAGCCAAAGCACAACAATAACAATAATAACAACAAAAGCCACGAAGACGACGTCGACGTTGGCGTAGACGCCGATGGCAGCGACATTGCCAGGACAACGGCGTCGGCCGACGACCGAAATATGAGTAATGAGAAAAGAGCAAGAGCCAAATCCAAAGCCAAATTCAGAGCAAAAAAAAAAAAATAACGGCAACGGTAAATGAGAGAGACACACTGACTTGGATAAAGCGTGGCTCGGTTAATCGAAAAGCTGTTTTCATTCTCTGATGGACCTTGCAACGCTTAAAGTGTAGGGTATTAAAGGTATCACTGGTTACACGGGTAATTTAAGGTCCGAAATCTTAATGATTAATGAAACAAATTTAATTCAAATATGAACTGAAGAAAGTGAGTTTCAAAAAGCGATATTTTGAAGTTATTTAATTTTAATTTAATACATCTTGTAAAGTTTATTTAAATCATTTTTTTATTATACGTCAACTCAACGAAACTATTTCACATTTAAAATAAAAGTAAAGTTTCTATTTTCATTAGGCAATGTTTATAGATTATAACTTAAATAATATAACATTTTAAAATGTACATTGAATTGGAGTACTGAAAAAAGGGCAGAAAAACTTCTAATATGATTTCAAATAATTGGAAAATGTTTTTTAAAAGGAAAACAAACAGTAGTTTTAGATAAAAATATAGAACAAATTTATCCGACGACTCGACTAACATAGCAATCAGCCATCCCAGCTGTAGGGTATAAAATAACTAGGCATAAGCGAAAATTTTTAATGCCTTGCCTTAAGAAAAAACAATATTGAAGTACAACAACATAAATTTTAATTTAGAATTAATTGATTTTCTCCTACAGTGATTATTATTTGGAAAGAGTATAGAAAAGTCTTCAATGCCGCAATAGTTCAATGTCAAGTTTGTCAAGCGTAAAAATGAGCAAAGCGAAGAGCGAATTTGTGTTTACGAGAGAGAGAGTGTGTAAGAGAGTGTTGGAAGAGGGGTGTGGGGGTAAGAGAATAGGTGGGAAAGCGCAATTGTAAGGCGGCAAGACAGAGGGAGAGAGAGAGAGCGAGCGAGCATGTAAAAAGACAACAATTAAAGGCCAAAGAAAAATGTGTAAAAGGAAGGCGGAGAGAGGTAAAGTTAGAAACATGAATTAGCAAACCTACAAACATACACACATATGTATGAGTGTGAGAGTGTGTGTATGAGTATGCGTGTGTGTGTGTGTGTGTGTGTGTGTGTGTGTGTAATGTCAACTGGGAGTTCGCCTGCTAATCCATTGTTATTGTAATTATAGACCCCGCCCCCATGGACATGATAAAGATGGGTGGGGCAAAACGGAGGGGGAGGGGAGCAAGGGCAGGGGGAGGCTCAGCAACAGAAGTTCAAATTGAAGGTAAATTGGCAGCCAACTTTCTCTGTTTGTCCATCAATCATTGCAGCAATTTGCAAGCACACAGTCACACACACAAATACACACACATACATATACACTCACTCTTGCTCTTTGTTTTAATTTGAATAGAGAACAAAAAAAAGACAATCAACATTTATTAAAGTACAAAATGCGAAACGCGAATTAAAGTCAAAAATAAAAAAAATCCAAGTGAAAAAATATTCATATTGAATGTTGCATTCAATTCGATTCAATGTGATTCGTTTTCGATTCGGTTTGATTGAACTTTAACTTGAATTGATTGAGAAAATGTGCTGTTGTTGTGTGGCGAGCGGGAGGGGTGACGGAAGGGGGGCAACAGGTGTGCATAACCACAAATTGCGTATACGACGCGTGGGTTGACGTTACCCAAGTTAATTGCTCGCTAACATTAGGGCCAACAACAACAATAACAACAACAATCAAATGTCCATAAGATAGACATCTTTTGTGGTCGTAATAATAATAATAATAATATTACAGAAATCTTGAAAACATTAAAACCCAGCGGCAATCAACTCAACTCAAATGACTTACAAATTGCACTACGCTTTCCAGCCAAAAATATCAATTATTTTAAGAGCTTTGCACAACTATAGAGTGTGCTCGACTGTTAGTTACCCTCTATAAGTGTTGTAAAAATACATATATCGAGAAAGCGAAAACTCTATATTCGCAGAAAAGACTTTTAGGTACTTCAACTCGATAATATTTCTTGGCGATTTATCGAGTTAATTAAATCGATTTTCATGAAAAAAATTATAATTGTTATTTTCGTTTTAATATTCTATATTCCTAATGCTAAAAGTACATGATTACTTAAAAAAAATATTGCATTTGTCACTAACCAAGTAGATTGTTTATTATACACCCGTTGTCAATGTTACATTTACAGGGTATACGAAACTATTCGCCAAACTACAGCTAAAATCATGACCCAATAAAGTACACACAACGGAAATGATTCCATTAAGTTGAAACACTTAACGTCGCTTGTTGTTGTTGTTTGTTTGCTTGTTTGTTGTTCTTGTTGTTGTTGTTTGTTGTTGTTTGTTGTTGTTGTTTGCTGTTGGTATTCCACTGAGGGGCACATTTCATTCATTTATTCATTCATTCACTCAAACGGCAAACGCGTAATAAATTGACAAATTGTGACGTTGTTGCCTGTTTATTGTTTTTGTTTCCTTCTGCTTTTTTAGCCTTCTTTTTTTGCATTCCCCGTTCCCAAGGTCAAGGTGTGACAAGTGAGGGAGAGAGGGAGAGAGAGAGAAACACCCTCATATGGGAATGATTGAAGCGACTAACGGAATCGTGTCAGGGTCAACTGACCGCGTACTGAGGCTTATGACTTTGGCTTTAACCCACAGCTCCCAACCTGGCCAAAAACTGGGCCAATGCCAGCCGACAATCATAACCAATAATCCGTGCAACTAATAACATGACCAACTGTTCACATTTCCTATGCTATCAGTTTTTACTTCTCTTTTCTTTTTGTTCTTGTCCCCAAATCTGAAAGTCTAGTTTACTTTGCCTGGTTTCCCTTCATTGAATTGGTTTCGATTAATTAAGTTCAATTTATCGAAATTGTTGATAAGTGTGAAATACGCCTTAAAGTCCTTCCAAACTGAAAGTTCTTTAAAAAATGTTTATTTTATTATATTTATTTTACAATTTTGTACATGCAACTTCTCTCACAAGAACTTCTCCTACTTGAGCTTCTCAATTTTTAAGTTTGCTAAATGTATCTTCTCCAGTTGAAAAATCTCTTTTTATTATTTTATTTTACTATCTCAAATGTTAACTATATTTATCAAGTCTTCAGAATTATATATTTTCAAAACCTTCCCTGCCTTAAACTTCTCTAACTGTAATTTGTTCTTCTAAACCGTTTCTAATAGGAATTCGTCCAAACGTCTCTTAATTGTGTAGTTAAATCTTCTGTACCTTGTCTAGATTTTGTTTTAACTATAAATTATATAATTTATTTAACTTGAGCTTCTCTTAATTAAAGTTCGCTTACTGTGACTTCTTAAACTAGAATTTCTCTAACTAGAATTTTTAACAAGAACCTATTTCAACAAATTACCTCTAACATTTTTCTATAATTTTAAAAAGTTGTAAATTCTTGGGAACTATAACTTTTCAAACAGAACTTTTCTTATCTTAAGCTTCACTAAACGTATTTTTTTGTAACTTCTCTATTTTGAATGTTTAAAAGATAGTAAGGAAACTTTTAAAAATATATACATATATGTGTATTTCCAGGATCGAGAACGCGACATTTGTACGTCTTTAAATGAAAAAAAAAAATGGCAAAAGTTGACAATTTCAAAACTGTTTTCTCACGTGTTTAATGCATTAAATCAACACTATTTTTATGATAAAATACAAGCTTTCAAGACTTGTCGTTTTTTAATTATTTATAGAAAACAATGCATTGCGAAAAATGGAAGTCATGTTTGACTTCATCTTGACAAATGCAAAAGTCTGCGAAATGTGGCGAGTAATTTGGAAGAAAATACTCTTAAACCATACTAAAATAATGTAGTTTTCCATTTTAGAAATAATTTTGATACGTTACTTTTATTTTATTTATTTTACAAGTTTAATTAGTAATATATAACGCGACATCGCGAACGTGACAAGATTTCCACCTAGTTTGTGCCAAGAATTTGTTCGATACATCGAAAACAACTTGAAAAACTAAGAATTAAAATAGTTCATGTTACAATCTTACTGTCCTGGAAGTCAATTATTAAGAAAATGGGCAAAAATATGGAAAAAGTGAATTTATTCCATTGTAGAATCTACGAAATTCATCCTATTGAATTTCTTCTAGCGCATATTGCTTAAATAAATAACATAACAAACATTTTAAATAAATAGCTTGAATACATTTTTGGAAGAACATTTCACAAGATGTGAGTTTTTGATCAATTTTACGTTTTTCGTCGTGGTGTCTTTGTCCTGACTCACTGACACATAAGCTGAAATTTTAAAATTCGGGTCCAGAGTTCGTGGAATTGCTTAGTATGAAAAAATGTTTCGTTCTTTAACCAAACTCACAGATTGTATGTTTGGGAACATCCTTTTAGGAGGCGGACCCCTAGTCTTTCTTTAAATGTATTTTATATATCTAGTCAAAATACCGCTTGAAAGCATCCCTTTTTTCTTACTCGTATCATTTAACTAGTTAACAGTGCGTTTTAAAACTTTCATAGAAATCGCATAATATTATAAGATTGAATAAGATAATTAATATTAATTAGTGATACTGAGATAGTTATTTTATTATTTTCATATTGTAATCGAGATCATTCATTTGAGAGCAAATTGCAATTATTTTGAATTTGCTTTAAATTGATTGCAGATTGACATTAGTGCAAACTAAATAAATTATGTAATTTTTTATTTTAATCAAAAAAGCATAGAAAAGATTTAATTTTGTACAGCTTAGATATTTGATCTAAGTATTGTTTGATTTGAGTTTATTAGTTAATTCTTCATATAATTGAGACGCAGCTTGCTTTTAACCCAAAGGGAATTACTTAACTTGGTTGAATAAATAAATCACATACCTTTGGCCAATTGTGGTTGAGTTTTTGTGCCCATCATGAGAGATGCTCAAATGGGATATGTTGAAATCGTTGATCTTGCTGCACTCTCTCTGCACTCGCTTCTTTCCGCTCTCACTCTCACTCTGTCTCTGTCTCGCTTGTGCGTTTAGGCTGCTGCGGCTGGGCAGCCTGGCGGTCGTGACTTTAATGACGCCGCTGCAGCAGCACGACGATTTGTTGTTGCGTAGCTCGCTGTTATGTGGCTCGCTGTTATGGCACGCGCTGTTAAGTGACTCGCTGCTGTTATTAGATAGAGGACGTTAAACGCCATGTGTTCGCCTTGATTTGCCGTCCGTCAGCTGTTAAATGGAATGAAAGAAGTTTTGAACAGTTGATTAAGCATGGTCAATGAGTTTGTTAGCTTAGCCAAAAGAGACTACTATATATAATATATATTATACATATAAAAATTTCATTTTCTTTTTTTTTGTTTTTAAATAAATTATTGACTTGTGGAAAAGACGCAGCTGACGAGAAAACAAGAAGGACACACGCCATATGCGACATGTAAATAATATGGTGTCAACGTTTATATGTCTGAATATATACATATGATATTCACATGTATCCCTTCCTTTTGCTTCAGAATGTCATGTGCACATGTTTCCACCAATGGAATAGAAAATAATGAAAAAATATGATAAACTTTCAATTAGCGTCGTCATTGATATTGAACCTGAGCAAATGTGTTGTTAAATGTTTTATGCGTTCCCTTTTCCATTTTATTTTGATTTTATATTAATTTGGGTTTGTCCACTTAGGCATTTCATTGGGAAATCGTTGAGAAACGCTGCAATAGGTACAATACCACTAGGTCACAACCTTTGTCAAGTTTTTAATCGTAGCTCCTAATAACTTAATATTGACTTGACTCAACCGACGCCTCGCATGCACCGAGTGAGAACATTGACACCTGTGCCAAGGACTTGCACTTATCCACAGTGCTAAAGTCTGTGCAAAACTCACAATTTCAAATACAAATCTTGACTATGTTTGATATACGAGTTAGCAGTTTGTCAATTAGCCAATTTGCATTTTAACAGCTGGTCACACGTTGCGTATGCGCAATATTTTGTAGCGTAAACACACACAGAGAAAGAAAAAAAAAGTATTGCAACTATTTCATTTATTGCACATTAAATACCCTGGCAGCTAAAAAATATATATATTGGAGTCAGTGAATTTGTATTCTTTAATTTTAAATTAATCATTGAATCGATTCATCTTTTATTTAATATATTTATTTATTATACCCTGTGCCCATTGAAAATGGTCAAAAAGGGTATATTAGATTTGTGTGATGTATGTAACAGGCAGAAGGAAGCATCTCCGACCATATAAAGTATATATATTCTTGATCAGCATCAACTGCCGAGTCGATTGAGCCATGTCCGTCTGTCTGTCCGTCTGTCCGTCTGTCCGTCTGTTTGAACGCGTCGATCTCAGAAACTATAATCGCTAGAGACTTCAAATTTGGCATGTAGGTTGCTGGATACCGGACGCAGATCAAGTTTGTTTTTAAATTTGGATCGGACCACTATATCATATAGCTGCCATAGGAACGATCAGTCGAAAATCAAGTCTCGGTATGAAAAACTTTTTTGCTGTTTGAGATATGTGAACCAAACTGACAGAATATGCATATGGGATGGTCGCATACATCCTGACCAAATTTGATTGAAATCGGACAACTATATCATATAGCTGCCATATCAACCATCAGTCGAAAATCAAGTCTTAGTATGAAAAACTTGTTTGTTGTTTGATCTATCTAAATCAAACTCACAGAATATGCATACGCGATAGTCCCTTATGACCTAACCAAAATTGGTTGAAATCGGATCACTATATCATATAGCTGCCATAGGAACGATCAGTCGAAAATCAAGTCTTAGTATGAACAACTTTTTTGTTGTTTGAGATAACTGAACCAAACTGACAGAGTATGCATATGAGATGGTCCCTTATAACCTGACCGAAATTGGTTGAAATCGGATCACTATATCATATAGCTGCCATAGGAACGATCAGTTGAAAATCAAGTCTCAGTATGAACAACTTTTTTGTTGTTTGAGATAACTGAACCAAACTGACAGAATATGCATATGAGATGGTCCCAACCAATATTCTATATTATGGATACTGGCACAGGGTATACTCCAGTCGAGCAAACTCGACTGTAGCCGCGCCCACTTGTTTTATTTTAAGTCTCTGCGATTCCCTATAAAATATACAAGATGTCCGTAAAAAAAAAACAATTTTCTATTAAAAAAATCATAGTTAAAAACCTAATAAAGGTAGACTATAGCATACTCTGTAAATTTTCGAAAGAAATCTAATTTCTGGACTTCAGATTTCTTCTGCAGAATTTGAATAGGAACGCCATATTATACCCTGTAATATACATACATATATGGGTAACAACATTTTCCTTTATTTAGCTTGACTTTACTAGAATAAAACTTTCAATACCCTGTAAAATGATGGGTTTTAAAAGTATATAGTTAAACTCTTTTAGAATAGGGCTTTTTATACCCTGTAAATATATAATATTAATATAATATTATTTGATTAAAGTCTCTCTCTTTCCCAGATTTGCCACATTTCCAAAGTTTACAGGGTATTTTAAAGACCTAAATAGTACAATAACAATAACAGCAATTAAATCCAATTGTTAAATAAGGCGTAAAAACGATGCTTCAGCCAAAGCGGCATTGAAGGTTAAGCGACGAACCGAACTACAGTCTGCACTAACAATGACGTACATAAAATGCGCGAATGAAATTAATAGTGCGATTAAGTTGAATTTGTTGCCAAAGTGTAATTACTGTTACCCAATCGAAGGCATTCAAACTTGACTAATGAGCAGCGAGAGCCGGATATAAAAAGACGAGTGCGTTGGGTCAATGAGGAGGTCAAATTGTGGCTAATATATCATAATTTATTTGCCAAGCGCACACAACAAACTGATGGAGAATTAATAATGGCACTTACAACAACAACTATAACAATAATGAATGAGTAACAACAATGGAAACATTGTGCGTATTTTAGGTAAACGATTAGCAATGGTTTCTTACTTTTCTGACTCACTGTGACTCGCACTGAGCAGCTGAAAGACAAACAAATTACGATCAACTTGAGACAAAAGAGCAGAAAAAGAAACACCGTGCGAAAGAGTGAGAGAGAGAGAGAGTGAGTGAGTCAAAACAAATGGCGAAACAATGAACGAACGAGCTCAAACAATGCGGAATCGAAATTCAGATCGTAGCGAGTGCAAGTGCACCCAAAATAACAGACAGCGACCAAGCGAGCGAGAGAGAGAGAGAGTAAGAGATAATTTATTAAAAGAGCGCCAGGTAAAAAATGTAGTGGAAAAGTATGTGCAAATTAAGCAAGTCAAATGTATGTTAAACGAAACTTAAATACCCTACAAAAACAGTCAGACTTGTTAGAAAAAAATTTAAAAAAAAATATTAAGGAAAATATTTGTAAAATAAATACTTAAACTAAAAATCAAATATTACAAAGAAGGATCTGTTTTAATCGCCTAGAAATTTTTGAAGATCGGGTAAAGGTTTAAAAAAAATTAAGTTGTCTATAAATTGTCTATTCAAAAAAAACATTATCGAGCTAAAGTACTTAAAAATCGCTATCGGATTTTTAATGTATTTTAACATCATTACTTGAAGGTAAATATAAAAAAGCAGAAGCTTTATATTAATTTAGTCGAAATAACAACTTCTATAATTTGTACAGTCAATAGTTTTCGATAATAGCTGATATTAGAATACTATCAATGAGCAAATAAAACAAGCGGAACAGTCAAGTGCACTCGACAGTAATATACCCTGAGCCTAGGCCTCGGCAATTCAATATAATAATATAATAATATAAATGAGTGATTTTAACCAATTTATACATTATCATTATAAAAATATTTTTAAAAACTAAAAAAATTCGTTGACCTATTCAGGATTTGAACCCACGCCTCTCGCGCAATTCAAACAAACGAAAGCTTAAGCTTAAAGCTTAATATCTTCACTATTTATGGCCCAATCGTGTTGAAAGTTGGTAATTAGTCTATGGGCATGATCCTACACCCGTTGAAATAAAAAAAAATTCTAAATTTAACTCAAAACCCTGAATTAAAGGTGATGTCAGTTTTTGATGAATTACGCCCCCACAGTGGGCGTGGCACAATTTTAACATAAACTTGTTCTGCCTGACATTATAGGGAGTCTTCATTCCAAATTTGGTGGTCCTAGCTCTTACCATCTCTGAGATCCTTTCGTTTACACGGACCGACGGACAGACGGACAGACGGACATGGCTATATCGACTCGGCTGTTGATGCTGATCAGGAATATATATTAATGGCGTCGGAGATGCTTCCTTCTCACTATTACATACTTTTGAACAAACTTAATATACCCTCAGGGTATAAAAACTTTACATGTAAAAGACCTAAATACTGTATGTGGAGAATGATAAGTAAAAGGGGATATTGTATTCTTTGCCATGTATGTAACAGGCAGAAGGCATTTCCGACCCTATAAAGTATATATATTCTTGATCAGCATCAAGATCGGACAAATAAAAAGGTGGTAATGGCTAATAAAAGTTTTTTAGTTTTTTATAAGTGCCTAAAAGCATGGAATAAAAAATATTCTCAATTTATTTTAAAGAAGTGAGCTCGACCATAGCCTTTCCCACTTGTTTTTTTCTTTAGATCACAATATTTTTCAAATTTCCGGACTAACCCAACAATTCTCTATAAAACGTTAAATTGTTATCCACATATGGCAAAGAAAAACGGTATAAGCTATACAGACACGTATCTATTTAAGTGAGGTGAGTAATTGCGGCTTCAAATCCATGAACAAAAATTCCCAATAATATAGAGAAAATGAAGAAATCGAGAGCCGAAAACGGAAAATCCAACAACTTGAGGCACTATGCAAATACTTAAGTGTGTGTGTGTGTGTGTGTGTGTGTGCGTGTGTGTGTGTGCACAGTACACACACGCATCTAGACGCACAGACAGATAAAGATGAAGGAGAGGGAAAAGAGAAGAAAGAGGGTGGTAGAGGGAGTCATACCCCCCCAAGACTTACAACAACGGTACAACATTATGGGTCAGCTATAAACGTTACACGCAACGCAGTGTGTGGAAAAATACCATGTAAACGACTATGAAATACCCTGTTCACATATTGCATAATGTTTCTCCAAAATGTTAAATCCATTAAAAGGGCAACAAAATGTGTTATTTGAAAAAATTTAGTTTAAAAAGTTTTTGGTGATTTCCAAATGTGTACACACTGGTAAAGCAAGACTGTCAAGCTATGGTACTGTACCAAAACCATGAATTCAAATTGGATAAGTCTTTATGATATTTCATTTAACGTTAGAAATAGCCTTTGAGTAATTTTATACCATGTACCATGTGTACACACTGGCAGTGAAAATCTTTGTAGAGCTTTTACCGTACTTTAAACATGCATTTGTAAGATTAAGAATTGTCAAATCTAATGGAAAAATATGAAAATATAAGAGTTTCTGCTTATTTATAATTCAAATAATCTAGAGTCTGAACTTTCTAAAGAAGTCATCTATAGTGTGTTCACACTGTTAAAGTGTGATCACCTTTCTTATCCTTAATTGTGCTTAGAGAATCCATCTGTAACGGATTATAATAATTCTTTGTAATAATATCTATCGATAATTATGCAAATTTTATGCAAGAGAGTAAAGGGAATTCTATAAGTCGACTACCTGAAGTTATACAATCTTATGTAGATATTTTCAGAAACTTGATTGTCTTTTGTTTACACTTCAAATCGCATTCGATTGTTCAGTTGAATTGTTGCAAGTTCCCATGCAGCTGTTCAGATGTGATTACATGCGAATCACTTTGAATCGCGTCGATTTAATTTAATTTGATTTGATTACGAGCTTATTAAGCATACGCCACGTTGCACATTTAAAGTTAATCGAACCTTATGCGATTATTGTAAATGAACAAACATTTGTATTAAGCACAACGTGGATTAACCTAGTTAATTTTAATGACTGTGTAATTATAATAATATGAGGATAATAAACATACATACTTATGTATGTACATATGTATTTATTACTTTTAAAGTATATTTATACGAATTTATTTTTGGGTACACTCATAGGTATCTAATTAGCCCTGACCAACTTTTCTTGTTTTTGTTTGTAGCCATCCATTTCCATTACCATTTCTGCCATGTCACACGTATCGTATTCGTAATTTGAGCTCTGAATGTTAAAGGGATTTCTCTACAATATTCATACATATATCGTATACTCGTTTAATGACATGAATATCCATTTAACATGCCACAAAGTCAGACGGTTCAACTCCCACACAATGCGTGTGTTTGTGTGTGTGCCTCAAATCGAAACTTGGAAATATCCAGAACGTTATATAATTACGCAATATTATACAATATGTTTTTTTTATGATTTGATTTATTTTATAGGATTGCTCATTGCCTCAAAGGGTTGTCATTCATCATGGATCCGATGATTCGGTCTGTGGCAACGAGGAAACGCGTTTTTTTGTTTGCACAGTAGCGTCGATTGTGGCATGAGTTTTTGCCTGAAATGAAATCAAATGAATCGAATTGAATGCTGCATCAATATCAATTGAGTTGACGCAATTAGCACACACTCTCATACACACACACACACTCACAAATACACGCACACCCAGACACCTCACGTGCAAATTAATCAGAGCCTGAAATTTTGATGTCATTGAAGCGTTTAGAGCTCATAACACAGCGCCACAAGCACCCCATTAAATTCGCATAAATTATTTAGCCAACATTTTACTTTAAATGTCAATGCTAAGAACTGTTCCGTTTAACGGAACTCCAATGCAAATGCAAATTGAAATGAAAATGTGTTACAAAGGTCAATGTTTCCCACACAGGTGCCAGCCAGGTCCACTTAAGAAGACAGTAGCTTTAAGTGTATCGTAAATGTTTTTTAATTGACATTATGACTCAAATCAAGCGGTAAATAAAGAGCAAGTCAAGCGATCTGTTATCTGCCTTGGCTCAATATATACTAACCTTGTTAGTATGTATCTGTATCTCGTGTCTCTTATCACTAAATGCAACGCTCAAATGATGTTGTAAAGCTTGTCAAATGATGCACTTTGCTGACTTTTGCACAGCATTTAGCTTTTGCCAGCTAACAGTTTAAGAGCATATTTTGCTGCTTTCTCTAACAGTGTGGCAACGCAGCAGCATCTCAACAGCAGGTGGGCAGCGCCCTTTAAACAAGTGGTCAGTCTTTTTGTTAGAACAGTTCATCAGGAGGCAACATTGCATATTTTATTTAACAGCTTGTTTAGCTAGTAAGTATTTATTCAACTTAAGCTAAAAATCTAAATGGAAGAATTTGTCTATATGGGGTATAAAAAGATAAGTAATGTGGTGATAAGTTTTATAGTTGGCGTTTAGAACTTTCCATTTCTGACAATTACATACCAATTAATATTAACTTGAATTTGCCGCACCAGACACTGCATGTGGCATGCCACATCCCCACACATGAAATGACAATTAACAATGTGAACTTTCAATAGCTCTGCACAGAGCGAAAATTCAAGTGCATATTTCGTACTGAAGACTTCACATTTTGCACTTAATTTCGCACTAAGATTGAAATAACTAATTTCAGGAATCTATACCTAATTTTAAGTCTTATTTCTGAATTATAAAACATTGACATTTTAAAACCTTCAAGTTAACTCAAAGCGTTCTTGGCTTAACTACAATTCATAATGGGTACGAAATCATTTAAAAATAAGAATATGATACATTAGATTTAGAATCGAAATTGTGTAAACTTTATTTGTAAGTATGAAATGTTTTTGAAATATTTTTTGATTATTAAAATTATCCAAATCTTTAGCGTTTTAAAGGTTTTCAGTTAGTTTGAAGAAAGTGAATTTTAAGCAAGCGACCAAAAAAATAAATAAATAAATGAACTTATTACTTAAAAAAATATAAGAGAATAGATTTAAAAATCCTGATCAAAGATTTTACGAGCATTTTCTGTGCGTATTCACTGTGAAAACTCACGTAGAACCCGATTTCCGAACTTATGTACATACCACTGTGGTCAAAAAGTAAGGTGAATTTTCAATTCAAACTTCGCGAAATTAAAATTTCGCGCTAGTTAATTTTTTCATGAGTTGGCAGCACTGTTAATAACATCTGGGCCAAATTTCATGTGAATGTCATTATCAGTAATATATTTACGATTAGTTTTGTACGACGCCAAATGTGCATTTGTCGATTTTGGTGCCAAAAACGATCAATTTCATGGAAAAAAGCCCCGCGTGGAAGTGTGTGAAACAATGTTTTCTGACTATCAGGATAAGATAAAACGCATTATGAGACGGGCGATGAGACTTGCATCTACGCTACCGATATGGAAACTACCGATCAATCGAGCGAATATCGACTAAAGGAGAGCCGAGACCGAAAAATCGCGTCAAATTCGCTCAAAAATCAAGGTGAATTCCTTCCACCTCGCCAAACTGTTAATAAGGAATATTATTTGAGCGTTATGCGTCGTTTACGTGCAGCAATTCGTCTAAAAAGACCAGAATTATGGGCCAACAACTCTTGGTTTTTGCATCACGATAATGCACCGTCTCGCACTGCACTCGTTCTTCGTGACCATTTCGCCAAAAATTCCACGCATATCGTTCCGCAACCACCGTATTCGCCTGATTCGGCTCCGTGTGACTTCTGGCTATTCCCGAAACTCAAGAGACCACTCCGGGGAACGCGTTTCGAGTCGATTGAGGAGATAAAAGCTGAATCGAAGAAGGTGCTGATGGCTATACCGGAAAGGGACTATTTGGCATGTTTCGAGGATTGGAAAAAACGTTGGCATAAGTGTATTTCATCGAGAGGGGATTACTTGGAAGAGGATGAAATTGATTTTTCATTTTACAAACAAATTCACCTTACTTTTTGCCCACAGTAGTATAAAATTTTCGTAATTATTTCTTTGTTTTTATATTCAGGTCACTGGTGTCCAAAAGCTTACTAAAAAGTCGGCTTTTCCTATCCCAATACACATTTGGGACATCACTGCTTCAGATAATTGGAACTCCGTTCAGGATATTTTCTGATTGTATTCAGTAATTTGTACTTGTATCAGTTATGGATTTTAAAAATGGCAAATATTTACTTTATTTGAGTTAATTTATTGGTGGCCTTTTTCTCTCAGTGTGACTGCCTCGGAGTCTCTGAGTCCCTGTGTTGGTTTTGTTGCATTAAAAATTAATGAGTATTGAAAAAATAAAGCACTGTGGCACGTAACTGAATGGTAAATGCCGACACAGTGTTGGTTGAGTGGGTGGTGCGGTGGTTTGGAGGTGCGGTGGTGCTGTGGTGCGAGTGTGGATCACGCACAGGTGCGTTAAATAGTTGGCCCTGCGACAGGCAAAGCACAAAGTGTCCAAGGAGCCAAAACAACTTGTTGAATTCAACACGCCACAAAATGAAAAATGGAGAAATATGTAGAACGAAATGGGGAGAGAAGCCTCTGTGAAAAGTGAAAAGTGAAAAGTGGAGCACAATTGGGTTGCGAGTCAAGTGGTTGTCTTATTACTCCAAACGAGGTTGCCCAGCTGCGTGATGCGTGATGTTAACAATTGCGTGCTCACCGCCACAGAGGGTGTCGTTCTCTAGGTCTCTAGGTTTTCCCAGCCCTCTGGCCGCAATCTCCTTCATTTTCCCCTAGGACTCTACCAAAAACAACGACCAACGACTTACAGCAGCAGATAACAAAAGGATGTTTCCTTTTGGGGGGTAATACTTACAACAACACACAACAAATGCTGCTACCAAAGCAATAAAATAAAATACCAAAAAATAAAAAAAAAAATAGACTAGGGAGAACAAGAACAACACGCAAATGTTAGAGAAAACCTTCCAAAAACATGAACTGAACACGCACAGTGGTTTGAAATTGAGAAATATTCGAAATTGCAAATCAATGAGAATATCTTTAAACTTAAACACATTAAACATGTTTTTATGATGTACAAATTTGACTTCTTCAATTAAAAAAATCTAGAATAGAGAGTAAGTTTGAAAAAAGTGGACAGTGTTGGAAAGAATTCAATTTTTTGCGTAGGAAAATATTCAAGAAATATTCGAAATTGCAAATCAATGAGAATATCTTTAAACTTAAGCACATTAAACATGTTTTAATGATGTACAAATTTGACTTCTTCATCAAACAATGTCTCAATTAAAAAAATCTAGAATAAAGAGTAAGTTTGAAAAACGTGAACAGTATTGGAAAGAATTTAATTTTTTGAAATGAGTAAAATTTTGAAGCCAAATCAAATTAGAAGCCATAAAAGGATTAAATTGACATTTTGGAAGGAAATCCATTTATTTTAGACAAAGTTATCGGAGCAAGACGTTTTAAAAAAAACTGTCAAGGGGTATAGAAAATGTAAACAGTTTTGGAAAACAATTAGATTTTCCAAATAAATAAAATTCAAACTATTAAAAGTAAGCCAAAAATAAAATGAAATTTTGAAAGAAAATCGGTTACGTTTTAACGTTTAAAACTTTTAGAAATTTGTCGAGATTCATGTAAAAAGTAGACCGTTTTGGAGAAAAAAAAAATAATTTTCCAATTGAATAATATTTGAATGCAGAATCAACGAAAGGTGCAAACAATGATAAAAATTATAGTCTCATCATTAATTTCTTCATCATATGTATGTATGTATGTATATCCTTGAGACCTTGCGAATTTATGCCGTATCATAGTTTGGTACCACTGTAATCTAGACTGAGGTAACTTTTACGGGTACTGTGAATGGCGGACATCGAATAAACGGGACACTGCACATAAAGTTGGACATTGCTTGTCCAGTTAGTTGACCGGTTTATTAATGGACTTCACAAACATTTCAATCAGTCTATATGTGTAATGATAACAGCTGTTCATGTGTGGGTGAGTGTGTGTGTGTGTGTGAAAACACCAATGCATTTGAAGTTACGGTAAATCAATTCGAGCATAACTCTTCGATTTTTATTATATATTGTACATCGACAACATTCGCAAGTTTAAATTCTGCATATACCCTGTATATGCGGCATACCAAAATTGTGCTCAAGTTTGTTACAGTTAAAATCTTTACATATAGTCTAATTTGTTGATATTCTTGTACATTAATCAGTTGACTTGAATTGTAGCTAGTAAGAACTTGGAGAGTATCAATGCTGGAGACTCTAAAATTCATACTTAACTTTTAAAATACCATAGATTTTAAGAAATATTTCAATTTGTTTTAAATGACACTGTAATATTTTACAACAAAGAGAGTTATAACAAAGTTATCTAAAAACATACTTTGGAATTTTTACAGGGTATCGCCTAGTCGATCAGTATTTTATTCTTATTCTTTATGTACAATAAATATTTCTAGCGAGAATGTCCAAGAGAAGTTCCATAGCTAATTTAGCACTTTTAACAGGATATCCCCTAGTCAATCAGCTTTTTTTGCTTGTCCTTTTTTTATACTATCTGCTTGAGTAGTACTTTTTACAGGGTAACTGCGAGTCAATCAGCATAATTGTTCTTCATTTTGTGCAATAAAAATTTTCATCTGATGGGAAACGCGATCAAGACCAGGGTAAGCTTTCTAGCTATCTAATCACCTTTTACAGGGTAACTGCTAGTCAATCAGCTCTTTTATTCTAGTTCATTTCGTATACGGATTAATGTATACTGGAAAATGTGACTAGATAAGTGAGAATGACCAAGAGAAGTCCAATAGCAACTTTATCATTTTGTACAGGGTAGCTGCCAGTCGATCAGCTGGCGTTCTGTGTGTGTATTTTCTAAATTGCTGTGAAGGGACAATTTTGCCATTAGATTGCAGTGCAAATTGCAATTAGGCATTCCGTGTCACACGCCAGCCGCATTGGCGACAGGGCCAAGAGCGTGGGCCAAGTGCAATGGGCCAAGAACGACGCGTCGCGGCCAGTTGAGGCCAGTTCAGGATGAATGCCAGCCGAAGGCGATTTAAATGAGTGGCCACAAAAGTCTAGACGGGGCTTGAGAAAAATGAGTTGGCTGGTTAGCTAGCTGATTAGCCTGTTGGCCAGTCAATCATTTTGACAATCAGTCAGTTGGTCAGTCAGTCAGTCAGTCAGTCAGTCAGTTGGTCAGTTGATAAAACAGCAAAGCATTTAATCGCGCATGAGCCATTAGGAAAACACACAGGACACGGACACGCTATGGCCAGGAAAATTTCAGGCAGAGAGAGAGAGAGAGGAAAAAAGAGAAAAGGAGGGCCTACAATAACTGTAATAATAACTGACCACTCGTCAACAGGACAAAGCAGCAGGGTCGGGGACAAGGACATGGACTCGGATAGTTGCCGCCCATTTGGGGCCAGCAGTTAATGCCGCAAATGCTCCAACCTTTTGACAGTTGTTCGATTTTTTTTTTTTTTTTTTTGATGTTTTACTTTATTTATTTTCTTTTTTTGCTCGTTGACCACGACATTGTTCGGCTCCTGCTCCTGACACTGACCGAAACACGATGGTCAAAACTCCACAACTTGCTACTCCTCGTTTCCTGTCTCCCGATTTGCAAGTTTTTTTTTTATCTTTTTTTTTCTGATTCACTTTCTATACTTTCACTTCATCGACTTGTAATTTGTGATTACAGCAAGTTCTTTTTCATTTCGCTTCCATTCCTGCTTTCTCCTTACTGCCGTGCTGCCGTCTTCTGTCAATCAGTGTCTCTCCAAACACTATTTCTATTGCCCGAATCACCTTTTAACAATTAGACAGCATATCAAATGCTTCTATCTTCTATTGCAATTCATGCGTTTTTCTCCCCAGATACTGTCTATTTTAATACCATTCACACTAAGCTGAATATGTCGATTGCATTTCCCACAGCTGAAAATGAATCCATCTTGATTGACTTTCGATTCATAAGAATGTAACTAGACATTCATGTCTATTTCTGTTCATTTTTTATCTTATAAAAAAACCTCTACAAAAAACCTCTACAAAAACCTAGTACAAATCAAATTATTTTAAATTCTCACAATTAAAGTAGCCGATGCTTTTGATTATAGTTGCTTTTTTAGCTTTGGCTGCTTTGATTGTAAAATTTAAAATAATTTTATTTGTACTAAATAGTCATAAATAATCAGAATTATTCAAAAATAATCAGAAATAATCAGCGAAATATCAAAAATAATCCGAATACTGCCGTCGGCAGTGATATACAACAAGGGAGTAAAATGTTTGGAAAACTATTTTAAGTTGTTTTTGTTCTGTGTTATTATTAGTGATACTCCATAATTTTTCGGACGATTAATAGACTACTCAATAATTGTTTTTACAATTTAAATTTTCAATTTTAAACAAGTTAAAAGAATTCTATCCCTACTAGTGGACAATTTGAAGGCGTGTTGAGTTCTATGAAAATAGCTTAACTGAAATTGTTCCCTAGTTTTCAAAAGAATTCAATCCACTCCGGAATATCGTACCAATAAAAACAACTGCTTGATTGAGTTGGAACACTATCCCTATTTGATTTGATTTACAATTCTAATTTTACCTTCTACAAATTTCATTTCCAAATTTACATCTTTTTAAAAAAAAAATATTTTTCGTTGTTTGGTTGAAATATTTAATAAGTTTATACAAAAGTACAAGTTCAGTAAAAAAATAATGAAATCATAAATTTTTATATCAAAATGAATTGTTGAATGTATTTTGAATTAATATTCATAAAACCAAAATTAGTGTCTCAACTTTTGGTGGCTAAAAACTTCAAGAGTGTCCTTAAGAAAATCATTTTCTAAAGCTTACCGGAAAAACTAAACAAAAACTGTTTATCAGATTATGGAAAATTGCATTACCACGTTAGGAAATTGTCCAAATTAAATTACTAGAAAAACCAACACTCTATATTTATAATATTATATTAAGCATTCTTGTTATGATTAAATGTGACCTTTTAAGCTTTGTTTTTTTGAAATTCTTTGTAATTCGCTTGAAAACATTTCCATTTAACTGTGAAAATTGAATTTTATAATTTGTTTCGCTTTGTTAATGTGTGTGTGTATAGTATATGTGTGTGTGTTTGTGTACCTATTTTTTATCGTTTTGTTATTGCAATGTGAGAAGAATTTGTATCTCGTATCTGGTGAATGCCTTATCTTTGTTGTAGACGACAATGTTCGTCGGTGTTGAAAGCCTTTGAATGAGTCGGCCAAGAGAAACGCTAACAAAGATCGCAAACAGAATCCAAAACTACAAAACTGTAAGAGAGCCCAGTCTTGTCTTACTCATTATTATATATAATTTGATATACTATACATACATATATAGGTATAATCATGAGCTATATTTGGCACTTAAGCGACAAATTGCAAACTCAGTCAGTGCATTTACAATTCGAGACTTTTAATTATACCATAAAGTTTCTGTCTTGAATATGAGATATTCTTGACAGATTCACTTCTTTAACGGAATTGCAAAAATACTGAATAACCATTTGTTATGAAGTAAATTCAGTCAAGAAATCAACACCAGCATTTGAAAAGCGTTATGGCAAAATTAAAGAAAATTTTATATGAAGATTTTTGAAATTGATAGCTTGGCAAACAAAATTCCAGAGAACTGCAAGAACCATTCAAAACAAAATATATAAGAATTGCAGTTGCTGCTAGAAGATTGCTCTTGATTTTTTTTTAGTTTCTAGGAATTTGCAGTATCATCTTCTTTTTTTACGCTTCAAATTCTCAAAAAACAGATGAGACTTATTTACTAAATTGAAAGATGTTTACGTAGAATACATATTTTTATGAGCTTAACGAGTTTGTTACAGTTGGTCAATAGATTTTCAGTTTTTGCCATTGAAAAAACTTTGGGAAAATTGCAAAAGACCAAAAAAAAGAAAAAAGAAATGGATACAATTTGTGTCGTTAAGTTGGCAGCCCCGCATATACAAGTTGGCCTTACCGCAAAAAGTGGCAACACTGTTAACGAAATTAAGTTGAAGCGTAAAAGCTAATATAGTAAAAATGAACAAAACTCTGAGATGAACATCTATAACTGTGGGAATATCAAAATGACTATCTATATATTTATCTATCTATCTGTAATTTAATTATTTCCTTGAATT
This sequence comes from Drosophila limbata, assembly GCA_963924055.1. NCBI lineage: Eukaryota > Metazoa > Arthropoda > Insecta > Diptera > Drosophilidae > Drosophila > Drosophila limbata. The sequence continues at coordinate 24,588,392 of OZ001351.1, forward strand.
AAGATAAGTGCATGGACCTCGAATTTATCTGTCTGTAACTCGAATAGAATTGTCGACGGCGTTATCTTAACTTTATCTGAGTTACGGCCACGTTTGTCTTTTGTTTTCCATGTGTTTAAATGAACTACTAAGTAATAACTAAGCTAATAAAATAAAAGCTAAAAATAGAGAGAGAGAGGAAAAGAAAACACAAAACAAATTCAAAATAATGCTGCGACTACAGACAATATATATTTATATCATAATTATTTTTATTGTGATTATAATTATTATGATATTGCCATTCGTCAGAGTTCGGTACTCTTCAAGTGCCCCCAAGACAAATGACATCATTTGGAGTCAGCCGGCAACTTAAACATGGCTCTGACTCAAAAGTCTGCTGCCAAGATCGTCGATAATAAACGACGGTCACAAAAACAGGGAGAACAAAAAAGAAAGAAAAAATTAAGAAAGTTGCAAGATAAAACTGACGGTAAACACGTGGCTTCAAGTGTCACAGCGGCATACACTGAGCAAAAATTGTGGCAAATGGCAAAAACTTTAAAAATGTAAAAACTTAAATAAAAATATACTCTAAGATGTAATTAAGTTTAAATACGAAAATATTATATTGAATTTCAAATATATTTTTAAGAGAATGGGCATCTCTCTATTTACAGATTTCAAAAATAAGGAAGGTTTCGTGGTATTTTAAGAAAAATAAAAATTTTTAAAAATGAATTATTTTTTAATGTATGCATATGTACTGATATTTAAAAATTAAATTGAAAAGAAAAATTCTATAAATAATTAAATTTCTAATTTTTTAGCAGCAACCGTTCTTTCAGTGTAGTTACTATGAGTTTCCAAACGATATGCGCGTTCGCTGGGTCGAGGGGTTAAAGTAATCAGTTAAATCCGAATGGCAGCTTTCCAATTTTCCAGTATCACATGTGGAATTCGAATTGACAGCAAAGCTCAAATCCATATAAAGCTTGGAAACCATGTCAATTGGTCAGAGATCAAAAGGCAAACACAGAGAGACCTCAACTGATGAATCATGAAATGTGGCAAGTGATACAGGTAAATACACTTGTCAAGTTTAATTCTCAGTTATGGGACACAATTATAGATTAGATCGGACTTGCAACATAACGTGTCACAAGTCAACTACGCAGCGATGACTTGACAGAAATAAAAATGAAACACAACTATCGTTTTAGTTTGTTGATTTGTTAATTGTGCGGTAAGAAAAAAACAAGAATTCCAATTTCTTGATTATTGCATAAATTTAGCTGCAATCAAAAGCTTGATTTGCAGTCAGCTTTTCTCTAGCTAAAAATCTCAGTGCAAAGCAGGTCGGAAATGCCGCTACACTCACACACACACGAAAACAAATTCACATGGATTCGTGTGTCAACTGCTAGCTATAAGGATGATAATGTAACATAAGCTAAAAACTCTCTCCCACTCGCTCTCTTTTGCTGAGAACTTACCTGTAAATACAGACAAGCACACACACACACATGCACACAAAGCCACTGAGAGCAATATGTAAATGTGTTTTGAGCGGTGGCCGCTGGAAGTTAAAGCTGAAGCTGAGCTTACAACGCCGACGCAGACGCCCGGCTTTTGAGCTTTGGCTTTTTTCTATTATTGTTGTTGCTTCTGCAGCTGTTGCATGCGCGTGTTTATATTTTTTTTACTCTTTGTAGTGTTGTTGTTCTTTTCTGCTTCTGGCGTTTGCTTTGGTGCATTTGTTGTTATTGTTTTGCTGCTGGCCGGCGAGCTTACCCTGTTGTTATTGTTGTTGTTAGTTGATTACAAAATAATTTGGCAAATTGTAATTGTTAGACTGTTCTCATTATTGTTTCTCATGGCACATATTTTAATAACAACTAAACACAGCACAAAAAAATCAACTCTATTATGCCTTAAAAAAAAAAAACAAAAACAACAATTTAACTCACGAAACAAAAAGAAAGAGAGACAACTTTGTCTTTAAATATTTTTGGTTTTACTAGTTACAGTTACTGTTACGAATTGAACTTTCTTTGGCGGCGACACAAATGCAGTCAGGCGAAAAAAAAATACGACCGCGCAGGTTCAAACTTCGATTACAACTGAAGCGGCGAATTGTCGCAGCCGGACGGCGACGCCAACAGCGACGACGAGCGACAAGCGACACGAGCAGAGAGCGCGCCAAAAACGAAGTGAACGACACAGAGTTGCCATCCGATGTGACGCAATTGTATGAATTTCGTTGTTGTTCTTGTTGTCGGTTACTTTTTGGTACCCTGTACTTAAAAAGTACAAAGAGTCGAAAGGCAAAAGGAGTTAAAAAATATTTCGCAGGTCATCGGGACCCAGCTCAAGCTCGAATCCAGAGAGAGTTACATCTAGTATTTATATTCTGAGCGCATACAAAATTGTCAAAAAAAAGGATTTGATGATGACTTTGTTTTTTAAATATATATTTTTTTTTTATTTTAAGTTATGTATTTATTTATGGTGATTAAACTAAGCGGCAGTCGAGCCTTTATTTTTAATTGCTTCCCTTACAAAGCATGTGTACAGGGTGTCTTACTGTTGAGTTTGCTCGACTGTAGCCTTGTCTACTAGTTTAGTTTTTGTTTTAATTTCTTTACCGTCTGTTTGTTTGTTTTGGTTGTTCTTGCGGTTTGGGAACCTGAATCTGTGCAACTCTGTTGTCTGACGTGTCGTTAAATCGTTATCATTTGAATTTGCCGCGCCCACAAGTCCGTGCAAGAAAACCTTCAAAAAGTTATTTCTTCTTGAGCTGTCCTTGAATGACAGAATTGTTGTTGTTGGTGCTGAGTGTTTGCGCCTGTGTGAACGCTACCAGCTGGTTGACAGCCCTGGCCACGGGACTTTTTATTATTAAACACCAAGCTACGAAAGTTCAATTACATAGTGCTCAAATATTGAAAGTACTTTGCATTTTTTAGCAAAAATTGCATCGACCGCACGCGTCAAATAACCACAAATACAACATAATAAATAAGGTCAGCTGTTTTTTTTCTCGCCATCCAATTTTTTGCACAATTTTTAATGTATTGATACGTTTTACCAATTGCACAACTAAATGATATTAATTTATGCTTGGAATGTGATTTAATCATTCACTCAGTAGGCGTTCAACTTAGAATTAGTGGCATCCATCTCGGAATTACTTGGCAATTGTTTAATAATAATGCATACTTTGAACCCGTCGTTTAGAAAAAGACAATCAACCGGTCAACCGGTTAACCTTGAATCAATTGGCGACTAGTATTAATGTATAATGATTATCTAAACGACTGATATTTGGCAGCATTTTAAACTAATTGCACTAAGCGAATTAACACACGCCCTGATTAATTGATTGACTAAATGGGCCATAAAGTGTGCCAACAATTAGTGCTCTCCCAGGATGTGGTGGACAGCAGGACATTTTTTAATTGGCATCGCCATTCAGGGTCACAAAAGGGCACACCTTTCAATTAGCTGTGATAAATAAATCAGATTAAAACATAAGCATTTCTTTTTTAAGGGTGCAGCATTTGCTGCGCGCGCAAATGTGCCTGATTTTAAAATGGCCGCCAAAGTGAACAGATGGTAGCACTGACCGGGTGGCAGCGCTTGTGCCCTAAATAAAATCGATAACTTGATAAATCGGCCAATCGATTTATTGTATTTTGTTGGCCGTAGCACATGTTTTGATTTAAAATCTCAGATTTGTGTTTTATATATTGCAAAATGGGCGGTCATCACAAGAAGAATTTGCGTGCGGAAAAGGCGAAAGTAAAATTGAAAGGCGCCAAGCTGCCCAAGGGCCTCAACGTGACGAAAACGGACTTTAAGGTGCGCAAAATCGAGATACGTGAACAACTGAAGGAATCGTCGCTGCTCTCGATCAACGGCCAGCGGCAATTGAACCTTAAGGAGACATTATCCCGACTGAAGCATCACAATTTAAAGTTTCGCACGGATGCGCTGCGCAATGTGCGAGATGCCGTCAAGCTGGGACAGGCGGAGCATCTCATTGGGCATCTGAATGAGCTATTTCAGGGGATTGCGAGCGGTGCATTGGACATGGAACGCGATGTGCGTCGGGAATCGTTCAACACGCTGGATGTGCTGCTGGAGGCGTTGCCAACTCAGGCGGTGGTGCCATTCTTTCACATCATTGCCGCCTATTTGCGCTGTGCCATGACGCACGTGCAGCCGGCAATTCAGGAGGATTCGCTGCTGCTGCTGGACGTGCTGCTGCAACGTGTCCCCTCACGAATGCTGGCTGAACGCAGTGCATCCACAATCATTGGACACTTTATTGATATGATATCACGGGCACGGCACGACACACAGCACACAAATCGTCTATTGACTGTGAGAATGGGCCAGGGACAAGGACAACAGACGACCATTAAATGGAGAACAAAGGTTTTGTTGCGTCTGCAACAAATACTGGGCACATTGCTGGAGCAGCACAACGGAAGTGGCAGTGGGAACAGCTCCCTTGCCAGAACAACAACAACACGTGTGATTCATTTTGATGAGAAGAATCCACAGTTTTATAATGTGTTGAGTCCTTTGCAGGTGGACAGTCGTGGTGTCCATGTCATGTTGGGCGAACGCTTAAGGCAGGCGGATGATCAGCAGCTGCGTGGCTATGTGGAGCAACTGATGCCACTGCTCCAGGACAATTGGCTAGAGGTGCGTCCCCAGCAGCAACAGGGACAACAAGGACAACAGCAACTGCTGCTCAATGTGGATGCCGCTGAGAGTCTTCATGTGCTGCTGGACATCATGGCCCAGCTGTGGCATTTGGTGCTGCACTACGAGTCCATGCAGCAGGAGCACACACGTCACTTAAGCAACTGGATGCGTCAGACTTTTGCCACAAGTTTTTTGCGCAATTTCCTGAAGGATTGCAGCTATCCATATCAAAGGATTCCCGTCCTGGTGCAGCCGCAGTCCAGTCGCGGCAAGAAGAAGCGCAAACTGAATCCCTGCCAGGGTGAACTCTGCATTGCCCAAAATCTGAGTTTGGTCCAGCTCGTCTGTCACTTTTATCCACAGCCGGAGGAGGCACAACGTGATGATTATGGTTGCCTCTTGGTTTATATTAATCAATGTCTGCGCCAGCTGCACAACTTGTCGCCGGATGAGCAACTGCGTCTGGTGGCCGCATTGCGCGCATTGTTGCTGGACAATGGTGCCAGCTTGTTGCAGTTGCAGGCCCATCAAATGGGCACCGTGATGAGCAACTGCATCGAGGAATATGTGGAACAACATTATACAACACGCGAGGGAGTCGCCACACGGGTGCTCAACCTGCTCTGCCTCATTGTGCAGCGGCGGGAACTCTATGAGGGCTATGGCGGCGAAGCTCAGTTTGCCACCTTCCTCAGCTATCTGCCACAGTTGCTGTTGAAGCCCAGCGTGGCAGATGCCACATTAACTGCCATGTCAACGTTGTGCCGGCAACAGAACGGCGTGTTCATGTCAGCTCTGGCGGAGAATGCCAACCAGGTGCTGGCCAACTTGGAGCAGCTTCAGGTCACGGGTGAGGCCAGCAGCGATGACAATCGTCGCTTTGAGAACCAAAAGCGCATCCTCAATCTGTTTTATTATGCGCGACAGAAGAGTGATTTCAAGCGACTCCAGGTGGCTTTAAAGCATCTGGAGGAGCACGGATCCGAGCGCATTGCCAGCTACTTTAAGTGCCTGCTAAGCTATGACTAACAGCTGGAGGGACTTGGGCATTAAGTCATCAAAAAGAAGAACAAGTCTAAGCTCTTGAATGTACAAACTGTAATCTAGAAAATGTCTCCTAACCTCCTAAGCAACTTAGTCCGAGGGGATTCACTAAAATGATAAATGCGATCAATCTTCTTGGAGATGAAGGATTTTAACAATCAATATCAGATCCGCATATAATAAAAGGTGACATCGGAAACATTGCCCAAGTTCTTGTATAAAAATCAGTAATCAAAAAATTTAGAACTGAAATAGCTAACAGCTGAAGCTGCTTAAAGATGAAAGCCATCACTTTTCATATACCATCTCTGTAACATCAGACATTTAAAATATTTGTAAACAAATTATAAAATATTTGATACTAACTTTAATCTAGGAATTAAAGACCTTTAATTTTAATAATATAAATATTTGACCAATTGTTAATAGATAAAGGAGGAAATGTTTCTTATATCAAATCAGACACATAAGAAATATTTTTAAAATTAAAAAATCAGTTTAAAATAATATTCCCGAAAGGGAAAGTGTTTTTATACAAATTTTGACATATAGGAAATATTTCCAAATATTCAGGGCGTCTAGTAATGTAAATCCAAACTATGAATCAAGTTTTAAATCGAAATTTCAAAATCGTTAAATGAATATCGAGTTGTAAAAAAGAATGATCGATTATTTGGAAATCTGATTGCAAAAATCGAGTTACTAAGAATAAGGATTTCTAGAAGGATAAATCTGTTTTAAACAAAAAACCATCTTATATTCAAGATTTTCAAATATTCAAGAAGATTAAGACACATGAAGCGTTATTAAAGATCTTAGTTTGTAATTTATTTGTTTTTAAATTGTATAACTAAAAAAAAGAATCATTTATTATACATTTATATTTGTTTGTATATATTTAAAAGCAACAACTATTTCTTGGGTTTCTTGACTGGCTTCGGCTTGAAGCGATCGAGAACGGATCGCACGGGCTTCTGTTTCTTCTGCTTGGAAGACGAGTCTCCGCCCGCCTCCTGCTCATCTTTGTCCTGATCCCGTTGCTTGTGGGCAGCGATGACGCTGCTCTTGGCCTTTCGCACCTCCGCAATGAACTCCTGTAAAACGAAGGGGAGAAATGTGATTAAGTCAAAGATTAGTTAGAGATTTTTGGGGTAGTTACCTTGCGCTGCAGATCCTTGACAATTTGCTTGTTGCGGGCCGTCTTGACGCTGCCGCCGCGTCCCTTCATCTTGTGCCTGGGCTTCATGTCGATGCGCGGCGGTTTCAAATGGAACAATTGCCGCTTGGCATCCACCTTCTCCTGCAACGTGGGCGCATCCACACCAGTGATTTCATGTGGATCCAATGTAATCAATTCGGGTGGAATCTTTTCGAGCAATGCGTGCACTTCATGCTCCCGCCGTTGTTTGCTCGTCTCATACGGATTATCCTCAAGAGCATCATAGTTGGGCTCTCCAGCGCCTGGCATGAGCAGAGATTGGAAACCATTTGCCGTCGATATGCCCAAGATATCCTCATACGGACAGAAGCGCATGCCGTGCACAAATGAATCGCAACGTTGTCGCAAATAGGGAAGATTGTTACTGTACCCAGTGCCGCCGCCGGTCATCAGATTCGTATAGGTCTCCAGGTAGGTGCCCTGGGACAAGGCCAACATGCCACGTTGCGATACCTCCAGCTCATTGGCGGGCAGACGCAGACGGAACACGGCTAACGGCTTCTCATTTAGACTTCTAATGTCCCAGACTTTAACGGTACGATCCAAACCGGCGGTAACCAGATGCAATCCCTTGGGATCCACAGTCAACGCTGTCATGGCCGTGGAATGCGCCAGCAATTTAACCAATGGCTCACGCACCTTGGGTGACCACATGGAGACGACACCTTTGCCGCCGCCAATGCAGAGCACACCATTGCCCGGATTGTGACGCATCAGACGAATGTCACCCAGTCCCGTATTAAAGTTGCCAACGAGCTCTCCAATGGACACATCCAACCAGGTTGCATAGCCCGCATTGTTGCCGGCGGCGAGCAGAAAATGATAGGGTAAAAAGTCCAAGCAATTGACGCGAGCCAAACGCTTGACGCAGTGCAGCTCGGTGCCCTTTTTGTCATAGAAAAAGACCCATTCCTTTTGGGCCACCGCATACATGGTGGGCACATGCAGCCACTGGACATCCGCAATGCTCTCCATCACATTGAACTCGCAGTGCAGCTTCTTCGTAACCCAATCAAAGGCAGCGATATGACCACGTCGTCCGCCCAGCAACAAATGTCTTCCATTCTTTGTATAACTCATTTTGTAGGGTCCAAAATCAAGTTTCAATTCAAAATGTTTGGCAGCGGATTGTAGATCAACATTGGCCACAATTTCCGATTGACGGTACATGGCTGTTGTCTCCTCCTCGTCGGCCTCCAGCTGACCGGGTATCTCTTGGAGCAGGAGCTCCGTGCGTGCCGCCTGCTCGGTGGCATATTCCAAATAAACTTCTTTGCGCTCCTGTTGATCCTTGAAGTGTCGCGTTTTAACGCCTCTCGCTTCGACGCCATCGCCCCGTGAATATTTGTCCAGCAATTGCTGTGGTATCTTTTGCTTCTTCTTCTTTTCACCTTCTTCAGTCTTTACCTTTGCCTTCTCCTCTCTGTGCGGTTTCTTCATTTTGTAATGTGCCTGTATTTTCACAAAATCTCCTGTGAAATTTTGTTGTCCCTTGCGTTTGAGTTTTACGTGCTTTACATCGTCCGCGTTTTCTGTGGCGCTATCAAAATAACGCGCTGGTGGCTTATTGCGCCCCTTTGGCGCTGGCTTGGTCATCTTATAAATTTCTTATGCTATAGTTTATAAACAAAAACACACAACTCTTTTCAAAGTGCGCAACGTGCTCGTGCATATGATTTTCAGAGTTGTCGTTTCGTTCTGAAAAAGTTAAAATGAACTGGTCATTAAGATGAACGAATGAACTTATTTAGTCAATCATGAACTAAATCGTTGATTTCGCAGCTGGTCGGTGATTTCTTTAAACAAATTTTTAAATTTCTCAGAAAATTACAATTAGAATTGTATAAATGGAGTTTCGCGATTGGATTAAATTTTTCTTTATTTACATGTAACAATGTTTCAATTGCATTTGTTTTTAAGTTTTTAAGTTAACCAATTTACTCATTTTGTCCATTTTCAACAAGCCAAGCTCAAGGTATAACCCAAAATATTAAAATATAATAATAATTGTATTTGGCAGTTTCAGTTCACGACTGAAAATTGAACGATTGAGCTTATTCAGCAAATTGAACTAAAAATCTCAACTCTCATGATTTTGACAAGTCAATGTATCGTTATCGGACAATCGATATGGCAGCACCATATATATATGCTCGGAGGAGCTGCCAATCTGTGAAAATAACTCTGTTACTTATTCGATAACAATGCAAATCTGTATCGATCATTGCCCGCAATAAAACTCGTTAATTTTAAATTTAAATTTTATTACAATTGCATTGTTTAAATAAACTAAGCACAGGAAAAATCAGTATATTGTATGTGCAATTAATATTATCATATGTATATGCAACGAAAGCGTATCAAAACGCATTTTTAAACGACACGGCGTTAAATGCTTTCAAGACGCTTTCAACTTAATATAAAAACATATTTTGGTATCTTCATTGAGCATTCGTTAAAAGAATTTCATGTTTTTTTTGTTAGATTGAAGCCACATCAGTCTATAGAATTGGCATTGCAATCAAAAACAATGCCCAAAGTGTTAACTAAAATAAAACTTACAAGCTTAAATACGTTATTCAATAGACGCGCCCGTAGGGCAAATTAGTTGGATAATACGGCAAGGGCATTAGAAATTTGCCACCAAAACGTGGAGCAGACTGTGCCGATTCGCTGCTGGAGGAGAACATCGATGTACAGATTTCAGTGCGATGCAAGCGGCTGCTGCTATTGGAAGTGCTGGCTGTGGTGCCGGCACCAACAGTGCCAGTTAAATTCAAGCCACCGCAACGCCCCTGCTGACGTCGTCGACGTGTGCGTATCATGGAAAAGATGGCCACAATCACGGCTATCAAAAAGATCGAGCCAAGTATGCAGAACGAGATGGCCAGCTTGGAAATGGACAGACACAACGTGCCATCGCCAACCAGCGGACGCACATGCGGCACGTAATCTTCCACTGGAAAAACAATGAAAATGAAAATTTTGTAGTTGCAGTTGAGTTGAGAAAAGTGCAAATGCAAATGCGAATGCAATTGAAAGAATGTGATGATTAACTAACCGCTCATATTGTAGCGTCGATCGTAGCGCAGACGATCCACTTCGATCTGTGGCGCTGTCACGGCCAATGAGTTGAACACTTCGATGCGCGCCAAGTGCTGATCGGCGTTCAGCTGCAGTTGCTGCTCGGCGAGGCGACAATTCAGCTGCATGCGACAAATAAATGTTTAAGATTTTTTTACGTTCACCACACTAACAAACATATGTACATACAAATTAACCAATTCGCATAATTACATTATTTAAAAAAAAATAAAAAATATTGTTTTTCTTTTTTTTTTTTAATTTCTTTATGCAGTTGATAACGGCCGGTTCAAGCTGCGTCACAGACTGTCACAGACTATTGTCACAATTTTACAGATCGGCATCAAAACCCGCTAGGTTCGAAGGATCTGCACCTTGATTTGAAGATTTATTAGGATTTGTCGGATTCTCAGATGCCGGATGCAGTATAAAGGCATTGTGACAGCCTGGGATGCAGTGTGAACCCGGCATAAAGGCAGTTATTTGGAAATATTTGGGAATGCATCTCAAATTCAAGTTATTTTCACACATCAAGGGCATCCAATAAAATTTAAACATACTATATGTATGAATGTCCTTTTTCAAATATTTAAAATTCAAGTGTGGGAATACATTTTGTACCGAGTGTACATATACATATATTAATGTATGTATATTTATGTATGTTTGTGTGTGCGTGTGCGTACACCTTCTTCTTAAGCAATTGTTGTTGTTGCTGCCTCGCAAGTGCATTGCTGCAGTTCAGTGCATTTTGGTGCAATAACCACATTAATTAGCGGCGCTAGCCAACACACATTCTATACGCTTCGTTGCCCACACCCACACACACACACACATATTTACACAAAAACAAACAAAACGCAAGCAACACTTTCGTTTTCATTGCAATTAATTAATATGCATTTCAGGCCTTGTTTGCATGCATACATATATACATATATATGTGTGTATACTTACACACTTACTTACATACTTACACACACACAATATGTTTTGTATAGTTGTATTGGTGTGCTTAGATTTTACTCACATTTGGACACTTCCCTTTGCAAAGCTGCACGCCACAACTGACATGCAGACGCTCGCGGTCGGGAAACTTGAAGGCGGGAAATGTTGCCATGAACGTGCGCTCGACCAAATCTTCCTCATGCTGCTTGGACCATCCTTCCTCGGCGGGCTTAAACCTCGTATGCAGCGCCGGCATCACCTGAAAAATTGGCATAATTAAGTGAATTTTTTGAAGACATTGGACATTGCAATGGGAATCAAACAGGGAAAGCTAGAGCGAGATAACAATAGTATTAGTTACATACATACATGTATGAATGTATTTGTAAAGGACATTTGCAGTTTGCGCCAATGGAGAGCAAGATAACAATATTAGTATTTACATATACATATGTATGTATGTATTGGTGGAGGACATTTGCAATTTTTTGCCAATGGGAATAGATCAGTGAGAGGCAGAGCGTGATGGCAATATTAAGTGTGGTGAATTTCTCATGTACATGCATATGTACACATGTTCAAATCAAAAGCTCATCCTAAACTAAGAAGCTTCTCCTAAGTGTCTAGCTAGTCTTGGGTAACTGGGCGTAAACCAAACAATAAACTCGTTCAGTTGTACATACATACATATATTTTTATGTTGGCCCTTGTACTTCAACCTGTTTAAATGTCAACAACGTTTATTGCCAGTTATACAATTTTTGTTTATTGACGCTGACGACACCACAAGACGCAACAAGTCAATGGCAATGACAATGACAGTCGTCGTACACACTCTTTCCCTTTCCCACAACACACACACACATATATGCCCACACATGCCCTCTTCTTACACACCTGCATTATTTGGCCACTTCCGTTACGAGCAAAGCAGAGGGCAACAGTAACAAAAACAAGCAGAGCAACGGTAACAAAAGTCATGTGCCAAGTTCACGGACAACAAAAACAATGCTGCAGCCGCTTACTGTATGTTGGTATGTTTGTGTGTGTGTATGTATGCCATATGAAAATGTATGAAATTACAGACTTATGTGATTTACGTCTTGCCATTGTTGTAGTTGTTGTTGTTAGTAACACATACTTGCCACTTGCTACTTGCTACTAAACAGCACACGTTGATTAGCTGCCGCCGCTACCTGGTTTCAATTTACACACACCCAAAGCACGTGTATGTGCTGTGTGCTCTGTTTTTGTTGTTATCTGTCTCTGTGAGAAACTTGAAACAATTACAACAATAATACAAAAAACAATCCAAATTGCTGCGGAAGTTCAAATGAGTTTAAAAATGCGGATAACTACAGGACTTGTATATGAATATATGTATGTAGTATATGTACATACATATGTATGTACATACTTGCGTAAGCATTTTGCCGCCATAAAAATGTAAAATTCATATACATTTTGTTAATAATAAAATTAATAAATTTATCGCATTTTCTATTAAAGTGTATGAAGAAAAAAAGGATTGGTTTATGATTTGGCTGCATTCAAATTAGATATGTATGTTTGTATGTACATACAAAGTGCACAAATTTACTTCAACGCCTAGTGTAGGTCAGGAATTCATAGATTACTATAAACAAAATGTTTGCAGATAAAGAGAGCTGTTATTATGGAATAAAATAAACGAAAAAATATATATAAACATTATTTTCATTCACACGATCAGTATAACAAAGAACCATAAAAAGATCGCCTAAAGCCGACCAAAAATTATTCGGACAACCAACTTCAACTTATTGTAACTCTTAAATTTTAGGTATCTTAATTTATTGTATTTTTAAAATGTGTTTTCCTCAATTAAGTTTGAAAAAAAAAAATTTTTTATTGTAAGACAACTGTTCTGTATATAAAGGCAAATACTTTAACACTTGGGGTGTACGAATAAATGTTGGGTTGAGTGTATGTATGTGCATATGTATGTATATGTATGCACTGGAAAGTATCCCTTCAGTTTCATTCATCAACGATTGTCTGGTGAATCATTAGTGAATGTGTCCCCATGCTTGGTGAATCGTTGACGATTTTGTATGAAAATCGTTGGTGAATTTAACATTGAGAGTTCATACAATCGACGAAAAGGGAACTTTCACCAGTGATTCGCTAGCGTTTCATTGGAGGGAAGCCTTGGTGAACTCTGCCGAGAAATCCTCAATGATTCGCTAACGATTCCCAAGCCATTTTCGTTAGGGAATCTTCCATGAATTTTACGGAAAATTCCCCAATGATTCCCTATCGATTTTTTTTGTAAAAATTAAAAAAATTAAGAAAAATTAAAAAAATATCTTTTTAATTATGTATTTTTAATTTTATTTTTATTAGACTTATTTACATTTTTGAGTAAATTTCTCAGTATGTTTTGTAATACCGTGCGCAGCTTGTCTTGCCAAGTACATATGTACGTATATGTAGATGCAGCTCCCACTATATGCCGTCCACCACTGCCTTCAGAGAAATTCCAGACGAAACTCCTTGCATGCTTCCAAGTTCAATTCATATTCTATAAAAAAAATAAATGCATTAGTTTTATTATTTTAAAAATTAATAAATTATATTATAAAACACTTACGATTTGTCTTAGCAGTAGCAGCAGCAGCCGGCAGCGACATTGTCAAATTTTTTTCTGTTTTGTTTTCCTTTGACACGTGCGCTTGCTGCGTTTTGTTGCACAAATTTCGTCCCGCTGCCGGCAGCAGCGTTCGACGTTCGCTCGACAGAGACGGAAACAACAAAAAACGAACAGAAACAGCCTCTGTCTCCGTCGTACAATTTTTGACGACGTCAACGTCGGCCGAAAACTTGTACGCTAGAGAGGGAAAGAAACAAAGAAAAAACGAACAGAAACAGTCTCTGCCTGCGTCGCTTTAGCAGCGCACGCACGATGTGCAATTTTTTTAGACGTCGGCAAGCAGGGGAACAAGAAAAACGAACAGAAACAGACGAAAAGTAACTCTGCCTGCGTCGCTCGAGCAGCGGCCGGTCGACGCTGGCAGAACTATTAGAAAAATAACAACAAAATGTCAAAATATAACAACAACATTAAGCGACTGCCGACGAAAATGAATTTCAGTTCTGAAGGGATACTATACACACATACATATGTATGCTTTGTATTGTCTGTGCATTTGTAGGGCACAGATTCTGATCAGTATCTGTGCCGCGGCCGCAGAATGTTTCACTTTTCAGCAAAAGCTCTCTGACCTAGAAGCATTTTTCTAAGCCAAACACAAATACAAATATTCCAAGTTAGCAATGGGCGCGTGCATAAATTATTTGCATGCTGGCGTTGCCCAAACAATAAAACTAAACGCAAAAGAAAATGAAAATCTGCTCAAAACGGAAGGCAATGGCCCAACAACAACAACAACAACAGTTGTGTTTTGGGATAGAAGAAGTGTTGGGAGGGGGAGGGCGAAAGGTGATGTGATGAGTTGACGGAGTGATGAACAATAAAACAAACATAAAATGCAAATGTTATTGTTGTCTTTGCTTGTGTCCATTAAAATAGAAATAAAAATTAAGCCGTGAGATTTTTCTAGCTGTCGCCTCACAATGGCCAGCAGCAGAAGCAAAAGCAGCGCAGCGGCAGAGGCAGAAGATTTGTTTGACCCATTTAATGGCATGACATGTGCACAAAGCTGCGACGGCCACGGCGACGACGACTAAATGCAAATGCTTTTCAGTAGAGTTGGGATTTTTAGTTCAATATACTGAATAAGTTCAATCGTTCATTTCTGAGTGCTGATCAGTTCAGTTGGTATTTTTTTTTCGGTTTGAAAACATTGCATTTAAAAAAAAAAACTTATTTTAGAAATTATGTAGAAATTTAATATACTAATTGTAGCTTTTTTAGCATATAGTTAAACTTTTTTACAGCTTAAAATATATTCAAGAAAATTAAATTTAAGGTGATCAACTGAACAAAGTAAACGATATTCATAGTTCTTACGTGATTGAATGAGTGCATAAGTTCATTTAAATGACCATTAGTTCATTTTAATGCTCATTTGAACTTACTCTGAACGAAACGACGCAACTCTAATTTTTAACATCAGTTTCAGAGTTTGGCATTGCCACCGTTTGTTGGCTGGGACCATGTCAAAATGTTAAACGCTAAATATTTCTATGTATTTCACTGTTGGCTAATTGTTGTGACCTCCTAATTTACTCAAGAAGAACTGAAGAACTGTTCGCGCGGGCAGTCGCAGTTGCTTTTTTAATGGCTGCTCAGCTGCTTAGCTGCTTGGCTGCGCAGACAGACAGACAGAGGGAGCAACTAACGCCAAATGCTTAACCGAAATGCAAACTGTTCTAACGATGAGCGCGTAATTACGTCTAACAGTTTTCAAGTTTTGACTCGTTGGTGTTGCTGCTGCTGCTGCTGCTGTTGGTGTTTTGTAATAACCGTTATAATTAATGATGCGCCGCCATTGCACAATTATTACAGTTGCAATCGAGCTGCCAACTCATTCAGAAGTTGCTTGGCAAAAGAGATGAGACGCGTTTACTTTGATTTTACTTTCGCAGCTGATAATAAAAATGAAAGTTTGCCAATCAATCGATAATCACTAATTTTACTGATACACAGACACACACACACACACACACATAAATACGCATTTTCATTATAATTAATGATATTATTGTCTTTTGACCTAACGGTAAACGATCGTCTCGCAGAATTCAACGCGCATTTCGCCGCAGGCGGCATTGCCAAGTTATGCAAAAATACATGTACATACATACATATGTATGTATGTATGTAAGTAAGAATGCTACAGCGAAGTGTGCTAGATTGTGAGATACCCAGTAGACACACAGAAAATAAATGCATTTTTAAATTCAAGTTTAAACTTGTTGATTTTATCATGTATTTTTTAAGTATGTATTTGGGATATTATTGTGAAGTAGCCCAATATTCGGATAAATGGCAATCAATCAACATAAAACAAAAATTAAAAATGACTTATATATTTGATTTCACTGGAAAAATAGTTGCCACGAAGCAATTGAGAAATCTTACTTGAATCAAGTATTTCGAGCTCGATTTAAGATATTTCAAGATTACCTTACTTTTGACACCACTTGGATTGATTTAAACGTAAATTTTATAATTCCCATCACTGCACCTATTTATTGAGAGACTTTTGCCTTGATACAAACACTAACAATACGTTATAATACTCTTGTATCCTTTTTTGGGTGCTCAGTATCAATTAGCTTAAACGTAATCCGTGTATTTCCTAT
Organism: Drosophila limbata; assembly: GCA_963924055.1. Lineage (NCBI taxonomy): Eukaryota > Metazoa > Arthropoda > Insecta > Diptera > Drosophilidae > Drosophila > Drosophila limbata. Next base: position 24,604,695 of record OZ001351.1, read on the forward strand.
CACTGTATATCAGGGGTGCCACAGGAATCGCTTTCGCTTGAATTTGACATAAATTTAATACAAATGTAAGTCAAATTCAAGCGAAAGCGATTTCTGTGGCACCCCTGTTTTTTTAAGAAACCTTGTTACAAGCACTACCATTAAGTTATAATACTCTTGTATCCGTCTTTGGGTGCTGAGTATCATTAAGTTTAAACGTAATTCGTGTATTTCCCAGCACTGTATATATTTTTTAAGAAAAGTATGCCTTGTTACAAGCACTACCATTAAGTTATAATACTCTTGTACCCATTTTGAGAATAGTTGACTCACCTGTTCGTCAATGGGGCAACCGCGTGCGTCGAGCAGCTGCTGTGTGGACTCCCCCAATCCGTCGAGTGCCGCACAGTCCACCACACGCACCCCAATGGTGCCCGGGACAATGGCGCGCACCGTTAAAGTGGTTGCCACGCCCACCTCCACAGAACCGGAGCCATTTGGGCCGCCCAACTCCAACCAGATGCGAACACGCGGAGTGTCCATGTGATGATGTGCTGGCGAAGAGGCCACAACAGCCAAGGCGCGCATGCGTGCATTGCTGACAAAAGATGGAGAAAACTCTCTATGAATTAATCAAAAATAAACTAAATTTCATAAATAAACTAATAACAACAAACTTTGTCAAGTATTTAACTCAGAGTCTTTTCTATTCATAGTTAAATAAAGTAATTAAAATTTGTGTGAATAACACTAATATTTACTGATCTGATTTTGTTTTTTTCTGGGTTTTTGCCCAATCCATGCAACAAATATTGGTTTACTTGTAATTTTGTGAATATCCACAGACTAAAGCTGGTAGCTGGTAATACCGACTAATTTTTTTGACCAGCAGCTCCTTAGTAAAAAATAATTATGTCAAGTATTAGTCAAGTATAATTAGTCAAGTATTTCATCAAACACTGAATTAGTTTGAAATTTATTTTTATTTTATTTCAACTACTTTTTGAATTAACACTACTATAGTATCGGTAAAATTTCTCAATTCTAAACTCTAGTAGTGTTGATTCCAGCATTTGTACATATTCAGGCCTGTTCCGAATTTCAAACTTTTACAAAAATGTAAAAACGAAACGAAAACGAACGTTTTACTATTTGCTGTTCCCAATTCCGACCGAAATAAACTTGTTTTTACTTTTCGAACTCGGTTTCCAAAATGAATTTTAAATATTTCAGGTTGATAGAAGTTAAATTAGACTAAGACTTCGTTGCTCGAATTTTGTTATTCAATTGAAGACAATTTCTAGCAGCTTCGATTGCGAGAGTTGGTATCAATAAAAGAATTTAAGGTGGAATTCAGAACAGCTCGGTTTTGTTTTTTATAAAATATTTTTTAAATGCTTTTAAAAAATTTCTTTTTAAAAATACTTTAACTATTTAATGTTCAACATTTATCAGGCCTGTCTGGTTTTCACTTTCGATAAGATTTGTCGGAATTGAATTCCCTTAAACTGCTCTAATACCATTTCGCCGATATTCAGCGGATTGATAACACTTTAAGATAATGAATTTAAGTCCAAAAAAGTGAAAAATTATCATTTTTAAACACTCAGTCTAAATTCAAAGTGAATAAATGCAAATCACTAGATGCTAAAAAGTAAAAAGTGAAAACCGGAACAGGCCTGATTATTATAAATTTTAGTTTATAATTTTGGGTGTTAATATAATGCTTTAAATGGCATTTATTTTTAGAATCGTTTTGAAAACGATAATTATTGTCGATTTTCGGAATTCGGAACACACCCGATTAATTTGTTTAACTCGATGTCAGTACAATTTTATGTGGGATATTTCCTGGGACATCGACTTATTTTATTATTGTAATATGGATGTTGTTTGTATTTCTAACAGGGATTAAAACCCTAACCGAAACCGTAACCTTAAACCGGTTAAAACCGATTGAAATTTAAAACCGTAACTGAAACCGTAACCGAAAAGAAAAATTTTTATTTGACCGAAACCTTAAAACCGAAACACTGTAAACCGAAATAACCGCTTAGTAACCGTTTCATTTATAAGTGTTAATTTCGGTTTTTTATACATTCAAAAAAAAAAATATTTTTCAATTTTTAATTTTGATTTTTATATTCTTGTGTTTAATTTTGAATTTTTATTTGTGATGTTCATGATCGAATTTGCATATCACTGAATAAATAAATAAATTTGTTAAATAAATTATTTAAAATTGTTAAAATGTAACTAAACTACATCAAACTAAAGAAGATGTGCAATTAATGTGTGAATAAAACATTAAGAAAGTAAAGCCTTTATAATTATTTCTATAATATTATTAATATCATTTTATTTTTGCAAACAAATTTTTTTTAGTTAACCGAAACCATACCGGTATTTTAGAACCGAAACATACAAAAACCGGTTCACCGTTACTATACCTTTATTCAAAGATTTTGCGTAACCGATAACCGAAAAACTAAATTCGAACATAACCGAAACCGTAACTGAAACCGATATTCGTTTCGGTTTTAATCCCTGATTTCTAATGTTCATTGTTAATTTAATTGATTTCTATTGACTGCTAAACGTTAATAAATAAGTAAATAAGTAACTAAATAAATGCTAACAGAAATAAGTAAAGCACCTACCGATCCCGTCCGGTGAGGGGCAGAGGCATGCCCATGGCCTTGGCGGGCAGCTGGCAGCGCACAGTGCGCAATATGTCGGTGCTCTGGCGCAGCTTCTGCTCCATTTGCAGCATGATGCGAACGGTGTATTCCATGCCGCCGTCGGGCAACGGCTCGGCACGAACGCCACAGCCCGAGGTCGGGACATGCAGCGCGATCTGTGCGTCGTCCTGGCCGCGCGCGCGACACTCCAGGGGAAAGTCCTTGGCGTAGAGCAGGCCACGAAACTTGCGGCTCAATGTGAGCTGCATTTCCAGCAATTCACGTGTGCAGTTGACCTGCAACATTTCGATTTGCATCGCGGCAGTTGCAGTTGCAGGTGTTGCTGTTGTTGCTGTTGTTGTTGCACTCAGAGCGTCAGAGCGTGTGGCCAGAAGCAGCAAGACAAGCGTTCTGGTTGCCCAAGCAGCATGACACACAAATAGTTGACGACGACGACGACGACGATGCAACAGGCCGTTGAACGGCAACAACATGTTTCCGATTTCAATTCAATTTCCCGTTTGGCGAGAGAGTCTCTCTGCTAACCGCAAATGATGCCACTTGACAACACACAAAGCACACAAAACACCTGTGTCAAGTGGCCAGTGGGCGTGGCAGGGCGTCGATGTTGCTCCTAATTGGCCGCGTCTTCAGCAAAACTCGCTGTGAAAGAAAAATAATCAAAAATATTATTTATTCAACTATAATTACTCGTGGCCAAAATCAAAAAAATGTAAGGCCTAAATGGCACACACTTGGCCAACAAAAGCGGGTCAAGTTTGCATTTGTCTGCCAAATCAAATAAGCCAAGTTAGCCAAGTTATTGCAGCAGACGCAGCATACAACAAAAAAAAAGCCAAATAAATAAATACGATAAAAGCAAATAAAAGCGCAGACTTTCAGCTTAAATCAACATCAACATAATGCGTTTGCAACTTTGCGTAATCCTATTTAACTAGTTGTTGTTGTTGGCTGCTTATTATACCCTTTCGTAGACGAGTCTTATTATTTTGTCGAGAGCTTTGTAACGCATTAGAGGCGTGGCATAGACTATAAAGTATAATATATAAAATCTTAATCAGTACAGTGATTCAAGTAAATAGAAGTGGGCGCGGCTACAGGCGAGTATGCTCGACTAAAGGATACCCTGTGCCAGTCTTCATAAGATAGAATACTGGTAATAATAGAGTTAGAAATATGTATGTGAGCATATAAAACATAAATATTTAACGCCGCTCGAATTTGCTGTATGATATAGTATTCCGATTTTAACCAAATTTAGTCAGGATGCCTAGGACCATCCCATATGCATATTCTCAAACTAACAGAATATGCATATGGGATGGTCCTGATATCTCTAACAACTGACTGATCGTTCCTTTGGCAGCTATATGATATAGTGTTCCGATCCAAATTTAAAAACAAACTTGATCTGAGTCCGGTATCCAGCAACCTACATGCCAAATTTGAAGTCTCTAGCTATTATAGTTTCTGATATCGGCTGTCTCAAACAGACGGACGGACAGACGGACGGACATGGCTTAATCGACTCGGCTGTTGATGCCGATCAAGAATATAAATACTTTTTGGGGTCGGAGATGCTTCCTTCTGCCTGTTACATACATCACACAAATATAATACACCCTTTTTGACTCCCATAGGTCTTAAGTTCAGTATGAACAATTTTGTTGTTTCTTGGAGTATCCTAAGAAAACTGCAGTCTTTAAATTTGCCTACAGTCGGACTACTATACCATGTAAGATTATTATAAAAAAATTTAAATAACCACAATCTTTTATTTTATCTTAGATCATATAGAAGCCAGACAAAAAATTTTGGTTTTTATTATGAAAAATTTAACATTTTTAATGAAAAACTTTGGGGTTTCTTAAAAAATTCGAATCACAAAATGGGTTTTTGATATTATCTTATACAATCTTATTAATATTATCTAAAATCGGAATACTATATCTTATAGCAGCCATAGGAACGATCGCTTCGAAATCAAAATTTATTATTTTGGTATTATCTTTTACAAGCTGAGGAATTTCGTCTGAAAGCCATAGGAACAATCAAACTTTCATATTTCTTGAAATATAGCAAACAAATTGACAAGTTGAATATGACATAACATATTCAGCTTGTCCATCAAATTTGGCTAAAATCTATTATTCTATATCTATTCAAAATAAATTGTCTATGAAAATATTTCTAAGCTTTTCAAGACAACTTAAGATGTGTGTGTGTATTTCTGCAGGGGTATCAAAACTTCGGTTTGCCGTCGATCATTTTTCTTTCTTGTTTATTTATTTCTTATTTGCTATGCGACTAGAGTTGTTATTAGCCGTATTATATTGCCACTGATGTTGTTGTTGTTGTTATTGTAATCATCACAATTATTATTTTTTTGGTAAAAGGGCTAACACAAAGTCAAAGGCGTTTTACCTTGGCCAACGAAATGTAAATAAAGTAAAAGTAAAAGGGAATGGCACTACAAAAATGTACAGATATCCTTAAAGCCAAGACTACATTTTGTGGTATTACACTTTTGTTATTATCATCATTTTATAGTATTTTAATTTTTTTCCACATAATTAATTTGTTAAGGACATTTCCATATTCAGTTAGATTTTATCATTTTAAATACGTTTATTTATTTATTCTTTTAAATTATATTTTTTGATTGTAAAACTTTTTTTCTCATTTTGAATAATTTAATTGAATTATATACATAATATATTATTTGAAACATTAAATATTTTACACAAACACTACACATTAAAAAAATTTTAATTTCTAAAATTGTATTTAAGGAAAAATGCTTACACAATTTCGCGTAAATTACAAAATTTTCTATTAACGAAATACAACCGCAAATTTGAAATATTTAACTAACGGCAGCTTGGCATGCGCGCGCTTCACACGAAAAATGCAAAAGAAACCGTTAACAACGAAGGAGAAAAAAAACTGTTCAGCTAACGTATCCAAAGGCGGCAGCAAAAATCAAAACACAAACGCACGCTACCAAGTGTGCAAATCAAATAAGCCGCAAGCGCCAACGAAATGCAATGTGTGGCTAAGAAGTTGGCTAACCGCAAGCCAAAACAACGAAGATGATAGAGCAACGAAAGAAAACGAACCGGAAGAAGAAGAAGACGGCATGGGAAAATTGTCGCTGCGCTTGCGCTGTGATTTCTGCGCTCAATTTCAAACATTTCGGAGCTGCCAACTTGCTTAATCGATAACAATTCAACCAACAATCAACTTATCGATAGCAATGAGTGCCAAGTGACCTTGAGTATTTTATTTGTGCGATAGGTATCAATGCCGATCTTCAAACACATTCGATGAATTGTTTACAAGTATCGATTATAAAATACGAATTAAATATTATTTTAAGCAGAATAAAATTTAAAATATATAACTATATCAAAATATAAAAGTACAAAAATATTGAAACAATAATAATGTTTATTGCATATATAATAAATATACTATATTTTCTAAAGTTACAAATTAATGACGCTCTTCTTTTTCAAAGAACAGAACAGAATAATTCTATACAAATATTAATAATACATATTGTGATGCATAAATAATTTTGTAATTAATTATAAAAAGCGATGTGACAACTAAAACCGACTTGAGCTGTCGTATAAACTGGGTTAGCTCGCTCAACAAATACAAAAGTGGCTAAAAAATGCCAAATGCATTAGTTATCGACCGGCAGCCACATCCAATCGACAGATGTCTCACCGAATTTTATATATATCGATGAAAATTGGTTATTAAACATTAATTAAAAATTTGTACTTCCAAATTCAAAAAAACCAAGAAAATTATAAATTTTCTAAAATAATGAAGTTCATTTTAAAATTGTTTTGGTGGATGACACTCTTCGCGTGGTGAAGTTTAGTAAGAAATAAAAAATATCTTAAAAATCCGAGAAAAATTAAACGAAATTCTAGCTACAAAATTAAACATGATCATTCTGATAAGTTGGTCAGTTGTTTATGAACGATGTGAATAGGGCAAGAACTGTTTCTTTAAGTGGAATGTGAAATGTATTTTAAGTTTTTAATTAGATTAGATGACAAACCCCAATTATTTTCAGGATTAACTTTTAATTATTTGTATTGTACTTATATTGAAAATGAGAAAAAAGAGTAAATTGGTTTTTTACTTTGGGCTCAGGTTTCTTTTCACATTGTTCAAAACTTAAAAATATATGAAATTATAACATTGTTACATGTAAGTAAAGAAGAAGTTGAATAAAAGAGCTAAAATTATTTTAAAGAAATTTAAATATGTAAAAACTAACCAGCTGCGAAATGAAATGAATAAGTTCATTCGTTCATTCGTTCATCTGAATGATCCGTTCATTTGAACTTTTTCAGAACGAAACGACACAGCTCTACACAACTCTAACTAATCACTAATGCCACACGATAAATTAAAAGCGCACGAAGCGGCTAAAATAAGTAAAATAGAAATAGGAGCGCAGCAATTGCAAATAACACAGTCCCGATGAGCATGAACATTGACATGTCGGAAATTATTGAATTCGTAATGCCAGTAAAATGCGAATACCCCGAGCAAACGAACGATGGTGGCGGTGGCGGAGTCGGGGACGACGATGATTCGGTGAGCAACAACAATCAGTATGTAGTTTTGGATGCTGTCGATGTTGGACGCGAATATAAAACCGAGGAATTCTTTCTGGTCAACGATTGTGATGACGATGGCGACGAAGGAGAGCTGCTTATAAAAAATGAAGAATTCCATCAACAGCTGATCGGTTGTCCCGAATTATTATTGGCAAAACATGAGCTTGAGGAGGAGGACGAGGAGCAGGAGGAGGCGGAGGAGGTGCACTTGCAGTATATGATGGATGAGCCGCATTCTGTAGATCTTGATGATCTGGTGGAAGAGGCAGTCGATGATGATGATGATGACCTTGATGACCAGGAGCAGGAGGAGGAGGAGGCAGAGCCAGAGGCTGAAATGGCAGATGGAGAGCAACACTATGAGCAATATGATAATCATTTGGTACACGAGCAGGAACCGGATGCGGATCAGGAGCAGCTTTATGAATGGAACTATGTGCAGCAGTCGGCGTCAGCTGAAACTGAAACTGAAGCCGAAACGACGATGGCAAGTGAACTGGATGCCAACAAGAAATACAATAAAATACAGAGCTTAAAACGCAACTATGTGATGGCGGATGAGGATGATGACGCTGATGATGCCTATGAAGAGCTGCAAAATGCAGCTGCAATGGAACAGTCAGAAATGATGCTGGTCAACGAGGTGGAGCCAGCTCCAGTGCCGCTGGCGAAACCCAGTGAAAAGCTATTGGACATGTTCAAGGGACCACGGCGTTACATGCTCTTCGATGAACTGATTGCCACCATTGTGGACTTTGATGAGGACAGCACACCCATAGTCGAGTTCTCAATGATTGCCAGTTTGCAGGATGAAAAGTTGCCAGTGGAATGTGGCATCTGTCCCGATGTTATGCATAAATCCAAATTGTCAAAGCATCAAAAGACGCATCTGGTGCCTGGCAAGAATCGGTATGCGTGTATCTATTGTACCGAAACCTATAGAGATTGTAAATATCTGGCGGGGCACGCACGTCGACACATGGGCATCCGGCCGTATGTCTGTGAGCCGTGTAAATTGTATTTCTCCACGAAACAGGATTTGCGTGTCCACAATCAGCGCCGGCATCTGGAGAAGGAGCACATCTGTGAGATGTGCGGGAAAACATTTGCCCAGAATACGCAATTGAAGCGACATCGGGAGGCGACGCACGAGAAGAAGCGACGATTCCAGTGTGAATATTGCCAGAAGGCGTATTACAAGAATTTCTCGTTGCAGGAGCACATACGCAATGTTCACATGGGCAAGCGAAGGATGCTGAAGTGTCCCTTTTGTGGGATGCAGTGTCGGGATGCCCACAAAATGGCCAGACATCGCAAGGAGATGCATCTGAATCAGGACACATATATATGCCACTTGTGCCAGGAGGAATTCACCGATATCAATTATTTTGATGCCCACAAGCGATCGATACAGTGTCGCAGCAATACACGTCGTCTGGTCAATGAGGATGAAGGATCAAGGACTCTGAATGAGGATGGCCTTTTTATTACCGAGGGAGATGAATTGGAAAATATGCTCGAAGAGGATTTCGATGAGGATGCGGGACTGTTAATTGAATCGAATTATGTCAATGGCATTGATAATGAACAGCTGGAGGGGGAGCAACAACAGGAGCAGCAGCAGCAACAGCAACAGGAGTCACTTCCAAGTGAGGAAGCCAACATCTATGAGACAGTTAATGGCAATTATCTGCAGCACGAGGAGCATCAGCAACAACATCAACAGCAACAACAGTATGAACAAAATCATTATGATGAAGAGGGATTGCTAATTGAGCATATAGCTGAGGATGAGGAGCAGCAGTTGCTCCATGATGATGATGATCATGTTAATGATCATGATGTTGATGATGATGAGGAGCAGTACCTGCAACAACAACAACAACAAGCACATTTACAGCAGCACAGGCAGCAGCAAGATTATAATGATCACGAGCTGATTTATGAAATCACACTGGAGACTGAGGATAACTGAGCAGCAAATTTGTCTCAGCTTCAACCACCCCCGCCCCCTATCCAACCACCCAATCCCCTCCCCATCCCCATCACCACCATATAAAACAGAGTTTGTAAATAAAATAAAAGTAAATATAAATATATGTACTTTAAATTATATTCCCATTCATTCTGCACTCTTTGTTTACAATAAAAAGAAACCCCAAAATATAAAAAGCGCCTTCAAACATTTTGAAAACAGATTTGCAATTAGAGACACCCAACAAAAAAAAATTCTAATAAAGGCAAAAATGCAACCCAGGAGCACAGAGCTGTATTCCATATTTGACATCAGTGTCAAATGCAACCCGGTGATAGCTGATTCAAATAATAATAACAATAAATTTGATATCTCAGTTCTGTGCACATTGAGGACAATAAATAAATATACAATTGTTTGCACATTCATGAAGATGACATCAACAATAGTTCACACAACGTGATTTTTTTCTCTTCTTTTGGGCGTGTGCGTGGGAGCGAGATAGCAACATTTGATTTCCGCCAGTGTTGCCAGCATTTCAAGGGCTAGTTACCTTAAAATCAAAGTAGCTGGAAAGTAGCTAACAAATTATGTTAAGAAAGTCTAGTTGTTTAATTTGAAGCTTATACTCTTAGGCTGGTAGTTAAAATACAAGCTGTTCTTTTTTCTACAAATTATTTTAAGATATTTTTCGTAAAACTATCATTATTATCAATTATACTCTATTTGTTTGCATTTATATATTATTGACAGAGAATAAAATGATTTTTTTATTCATATTGTCAGATTTCGTTGTATAATAGTTTTCGTGAAAAACACCCCAGTCTAGCTATAAAAAAAAAATCGCTAAAATGCCAAGGCTTGCCACTTCTACTGATCGAAGTATCGAATAACTGGTCACCTTAAGCGATAGCTAGCCAACAATTATCGAAACAACGCCTATTCAACAATTTAGTCAATGGATAAAAAATAAATAAAAACAATATGCGCCATTACCATAAAATGGCAAGAATAAACAAAATGAAGCGTCTGGTTGACGACGTAACCTGACAACGGCCAATTGATCGATCAAACAACACACGACACTTGTTTTTATGCGTCAAATTCAAATTTGAGAACTCAAGACACACAAAGTAAATAAAAATCAAATCTGAAATTGAAGTTAAACAGATAAACAGATCTATATAAATATATATATATTTTATTGTTGATTTTCAAGCAGATAAAGAGCAATGTATAATGATAACAAGGACGATGATGATGTTGAGGCGGAGAATGTAAATACAGAATTGGATTCCGATGCGGATGCTGAGGGGGAGGATGAAACGGAGGCAGAACAGGACGACGATGCCGATGTCGATAGCTGGGCATCGTTTCAACAACACATCGATGCACTGGTGGCCAATGAGAAATGCGATAAATCTGTACGTTTGCTGGACGAACGTCGTCAGAATATCGTGCAGCGTGTGCGTCAAGTGCAACGGGAGACACCAAAGGGATTTGCCGAGCGTTCCATGACCCAAATGAGTCAAATCGATCAGCAGCTGGAGGTGTCGTCCACACGTCTTGGCCAATTGGTGCGTTTTGGCAACGAGTTGGTCACAAACATACGTGTGGCAAACGAGCGACGCGAATTAAATCGTCGCTTGTTCGAGGCCTCGCAACAAAAGGAGATGAACAAAAATCTCGAGTGTGAGAATATCGGGGCAATGGCCAAATTTGATGACATCAAAGCGCGCTGGACCGAACTGAATGAGATCAATGAGCCGATGTTGCTCTGGGATCAAATCGAGGATCAGAAGAAACGCATTGCCGAGATAATGGCACGCAAGGATGAAATGATAGCGGCATGTCAACAGGAAATCGATCGCATGAATGCCAAATACGAATTCGATCGGCAGCGACAGGCGGCGGATTTGTGTTGTCTCGTCGAGCGTGTGGACAATCAGGTGGAGACACTCAAAGAAGCCTACAAACAGCATCTGGAAATGCTGCGCAACACAGTCGAGGACGAGCGTCAAACCTTTTCCATGACAGCGGCTGAAAAGTGGCGAAGTTTCTTCAATGCTCTCAATACGAACTTTGAGGAGAAATCGAAATTGGTGCGAGTACGTGAACAATTTTATACGCTGCAAACCCAATTGCTGCAGGACTCGCAGGATGAGCTGACCAAACAGACGCGTGTGCGTTTGGAGAAGGAGTGTGAACGCTTGGAGCTGGAACTGCGACGTACACGGGATAATGTGCTAATGAATTCCGAGAAATTGGATTACAATTATCAAGTGCTGCAGCGACGCAATGATGAGAATACAATAATTACCAATCAACAGAAGCGTCGTGTGGCGCGTTTATATGAGACTGTGGCCCGGACCCGGCGCAATTTTAAGCATGTCTTTCACAGCGGTCGTCGCACGATCTTGAAGTTGACCAATGAGATTCAGCAGCTCCATGGCAGCATCAGTGAAATGGAGGCGAAGGCTTTGCACACTCGCAACATTAATCGCGAGAAATTTAATCGCGTGTGGAATATCAATTATGATGAGATCACGGATCTCTTGACGCGCATCTTTGAGATCGATCGTGTGCTGCACGAACAGCAGCTGGTGATGCCATGGAAGAAACCCAATATAAGCATCGAGAACATTAATAAGCCGGCAGCAAAGCGTCCAGTTAATCCCATGGATCGCATCGAGCGTCGTTTTGGCAAATTGCCCAAAAAATTTGGCGGTTCGGGTTACAGTCAAACCGATGCGGATGCGAATAAACCAAGGGGTCCCATGCAGGAGCTGCCACCGGAATCTGCGCGCCTGATGCGCAATATTTTACGTAAGCTGGCGGATCGTGGTGGATTTCTGATTGAGGAGCGTCTGCTGAAAATCCTTCGCCCGTATACGGAAAAGGAGCAAACGATGGTGCGCATTGATAATATATTTGCTGCGTTGCGTATACGTAATTTGGATCATGTCATGGAATTGACACGTGTCTTTGAGCCGTACACTTATTGTCCCACCTGTCAGCCGGCTGGACTCAGTCCCATGAAGTGTGCCGAGGTATTTTTGAAGGATCAGAAACAGACGCGTTCCCTCAAACTGGGCGATGTTAGTAATTTGGATCAGGCCCTTTTAAAGGGACGTGCCACAGATGCTCAGACTTTTTGGGTCAAGGGTAATCCAAAGGAAACGTGCACCAATCATTATTTGGTCATGGAACCGGCTCTGGTGCTCCATGCCATGAATCTCTATACGAATCAGAAGCATAAACAAAAATATGGCAGCTCCTCGGATACGAGTCTGGAAACGGAATTGATACATTTCAACGATAAGGAAATTCAAACATTTTGGCGTCAGTTTACCAACATTTTTCCGGCCTCAAAGACACATTTGTGGAAGACCCTCGAGCATGGACTGAATCATTATGTCGAGGTCTTAAAGATGCGCGTTCAATACGATGCCGAAGTCGTTTTTCTGCGTCGCCAGAATGAGGAGCTTCGTCATCTGCTGCAAAAGTTCAAAGTATAAATTTACTTACCACATTTACAGTTTTTAGTTTCTTCTTCTTTTGCCCCATATAAAACATTAAATTCAATTGTATGCAAATACATCAGTCAATTAAGATTTTAAAATATATGCTAAACCCAATTTATAGCCATCTTTTTATTGGGATACAGTTGGTCAAGTAAGAACTTTGATAAAACAGAAAAATAGCTTTTCTTTTTTTTTAATTTTACTTAATTTATTACAATTGCTTATGGTTTTTAAAGCAGTTTTAGCAATAAATAAATCTTTAATATTTTTTAAGATGAATAACTGCCCATGCAAAATTATATTTCCATTTGTCAGGTTTAAATGTTGTTCTTATTTCGAATCTCGCAAGATTTCCTTCCAGTTGGACCATGTACCAGCTGTATGTGTGTGCTTGCATATGTATGTCTGTATGCTTCTTTTCTGTGTGCTATATCGCCATCTCGCTTTGGCCTGCGTTAAACTCCGTAGTACACACCACACCGTTATTTTAGTCAGTACAACGGCTCTCGATACCTTTTTAAATCCATCATTACACTGTACAACAAATTGCAGTGAAATGCAAGTGCTGGTTTTGGAAAAAAATCTAATAAAGTGAAAACTATTTTTTTTTTGTGAATTTTAAGATTTGCGAAAAAGTACATTTTCGTTTATTGTTTGACGGTATCTTACGCTTAGCACTTTTATAAACATAGGATATGTAAGCTCATGCAGTATGTTAATTAACTGTTTTGACATAAACTAAAATAAACGTACGTATTTTTATAATTTAAAAAAAAATTAAACCCACAGAATCTTGATTATATTGTATTTTCATTTAAAATTTAATTTGTTTTAAGAACCATCAGCAACTACATTTAATTAAATAAGAAAGAAATTGTTGTGTAGTGTAATCTACGACTCTGCTTGAAATGGATCACAAATCGATAAAGTTTCGTTTAATTGTTGCGGTAAATTGAAGGTTGATCACACATACACATGTACTTACAACTATTTAGATTTACATATGTACCTATATTTGTACGTATGTATGTATATACCTGTGTACATATGCAAACATCTGATCGTTGGCTTAGCTCAAGTTCAAGTGGTTCAAAGTGCGCGCGCGTCGCAAACAAATAAAATACAATTACAACAGCAGCAAAAGCAATAAAAACTATATAATACGAATATTATCAACAACAATTGCATTTATCGATTGATTTTATTGTACGGCAATACGATAAAAAAAACAGAGGAAATACAAAAGAAGCGACAACGACGACAACGACGCCAATGTCCGTCGGTTTTGTTCAGTCGAAACACCGTAATCTTATCGACAGAAAGCGCATAACGTAATAATAGGAGAACAAACAGAAAACACAGTGTTGGAACATCGATTGATCGCGGGTTAATCGTTGGATTGGCGACTCCACTTGGAGGGGGGAGACACCACGGCACAACACAAAAATGCGTCAGACGAAGCATCCACAAGATGAGCCGCAATTTGTGTCGCTCGAAGATGAAGATGAAAGCTATGCCGCTTGCCTAACGGACGATATGCAGCTCTTTGGCCAACTGGACGAGCTGCAAGTGGAAACAGACTTTGATATCGTAGAGCTGGTAAATATTTTAAGAATGCTGGAATTAATAAGGTGAAGGAATATCAGCTTATAATAGGAGAACAAACAGAAAACAGTGTTGGAATATCGATCGATCTCGGGTTGATCGCTGGATTGGCGACTCCACTTGGAGGGGGGAGACACCACAAAAATGCGTTAGACGTATCATCCACAAGATGAGCCGCAAAAGAAAGACAAGCCGATCTACAAATTTTGTCAGAAAGAGTGCAAAGAATAAGAAGGAAGAAACTTTGCTTTGTTTTCTTTTTGCTTGTAGCACACTGTGAATGCTTTAAGCCTATGAAATGAAAAATTCCACGATGGTTCAAGGTCAAGGTGAATTTACTAACAAGGATTCCAATCTTGGTATTATTATTCTTAAAGAGATCTTATGTGGTTCAGTAAAGCAGCAAAGAGTCTAGATCTATATTTATTTATTTATTTGTCGCATTGTGTTGAAATATAAATAAGGATCCGAGGTGGAGTAAAAACACCACCTCAAGCACCTTGTAGTAATTTCACCATGACATCGACCATGGTCTAATTACTGTATGCTGAGTTGCTCCCACAATTTCACCATACATGAGCAATACCGTTGAACATAAAATTATAATAGTTTGCGTCTATGCTTTGGTCCTTATATTACATTATTCAAAAGGAGCGGTGAATAAAGACTCCATCTCATAATTATTTCTCCATAAGCATGGTGAAATAAGAATCCAAAAAGAGCATCACGATATGCATCACATTGTTAGTAAATTTGCCTTGACCAAGGTTTCTATTGACGTCACTCTCAGCTCACAACTTGCAACTCATGCTTAACTCTCAACAGGCACAATCACATTCTCCGGCAGAACAAGTGAAAGCGAAACGAGCATCGCCAACTAAACGGAAGCGTATTAACGTATGTGATGTGTGTGGCAGGTGCTTCAGCGATGCATACACATTACGCATCCACAAGATGGTGCACACGGACGAGAAGCCGCATGTTTGTAGCGTGTGTGGCAAGGGATTTCGGCAGCTCAACAAGTTGCGCATGCATTCGATTATCCACACGGATAAACGGCCCTATGTGTGCGATATTTGTGGGAAGGGCTATCGATTTGCCAACTATTTATCGGTGCATCGACGATTGCATACAGGTAGAGTTTAATTTTTTGAATACGTTCAATCGTTACTTTTTGAGTCGTGAACTAAATCGGACATTTTGTTCAGTTGATCATGGCAGGTGATAAATGCTGATTCGTTTTAAAATATCATTTCAAGTATGTTATTTGTTATAGTCTGAAACATACAACAATTTATGGTAACAAACAATATTGCTAAAATCTAAATAATATACAGAGGCACACATAAATATTGGCACAGCAAGCGTTTTTGCATTTGGGGCTAATTAAATTTAAATTAGAAATTCGAAATATATCTAAACTGATTAGCTGAGCAAAATGAAGGATAGCTTATGAACGACTGTATGAGTTTACTCAGCCCATTTAATTAACCTGTTCATTTCAACTCATTCGGAATGAAATCACACAACTCTTCACACAGGAGAGAAGCCCTATATGTGCACTGTGACAAGCTGCAACATGAGCTTTCATTCCATACATGCGCGACGCATGCACGTCAAGTTGCAGCATGTGAGCCGCCAGGAAGCGGAAAAGGAAGAGATGCATAACGACAATGAAAATGAGGAGGTGACAGAAGATAAACGACATCAGGAATCGTCAACGACGGCGTCACTTAGCTACACCTGCCCCGTTTGTGGGCGCGTGCTAACGGATCAATGTTATCTGAATACGCATCTGAAACGTCATTATAATCAGCGTGACTTTCTCTGCCCGCATCCGCAGTGTGGGAAGCGTTTCTTTAGCTCCTCGGAACTGAATCATCATCAAATTGCACACACGCGACTTCGCCCCTTTCGTTGTTCCTTGTGCTCGTCCTGTTTTCTGCGCAAATCGAATTATAAACAACATTTAAAGCTGCACAAATAGAGCAAGACATTTTTTTTTAAATATAAGGTTTATTTAAATATACGATTTATACATAGAATTGTTTTTTTTGTTTGTTTGTTTTTTGTTTAAACTTGTATCTTTATCTTTAGACGCATGCTTGCATGTATATGTATGTATATATTGGTTTGTTTGTATGTATGTATTGGTAGTTGGTATTTTTTGTTTTTGCTTTTGTTACATATACATATATTTATTTTCTTATTGGTTTTTCAGTTTTCTCAGTTTCTTCTTCAGTTTCTCAATTACAGTTGCATTTATGTGTTTGGTTCTGTTCTACTGTTCTTCATATGTATGTCGGTCTGTCTCTATTTCTCTTAATTATAACATTACATTTGTTACATTTTAGCAAAAATATGCATATACATACAAACATATGTTTTTGTGTGTTGTGAGTCGTAGAATGTGTGTGTGTGTTCAAACAGCAATCGGTCTTTCGTTCAGGTCAACTGCAGTATGTCCGGCAGCACTATCCGAGCCTTGCATCAATGCAGTGGTAGCGCTGATAGCTGTCAGAGCGCAGCTTAACGAATTCAAATATATTGCGAGCTTTGTAACGGCATCAACAAAACGCAGCATTAATAAGACTTTGTCGTTGTGCAACACTGAGATTAAAGCCTGCCGTTGCACACTGACACACCACCGTCAATTTCCCATTGTATGTGATTTGATTTGGTTTTGTTACAGAAGAAGAAATAAAATATATGGTAAAAAAGTAAACAAAGAACAGTATTAAAGTTAAAACTTAAATAGAATTTAGATTTCTATGACATAGTCAACATACACACGCATTGTGAATAAGCTAGTGACTTTAGTTGTAGAGACTTAAGATCTAAAATCCAAGGAAAGACAATTAAAAAAGGAGAAAAAACTACAGGACAACTTGCCACACAACAACTGCACACTTGGTTTTAAACTTAATTAATTTGTCCTTTATATTTCGTATCAAGAAACTGTTTTAACAATTTGATTTAATTTTAAAAGACAGTTAAATTTATATAATCTTTTTTTTTTTAGTTGTTCTAAGAACCATAAGCAACTATAATGAAATAAGAAGAAAAAAAATAGTAACAAGAAAATGTTTGTTTTTCCTGTTTTTTTTTTACAAACTAAAATATGCGAATTTTTTGTTATTTGTTAAAACAGTTCCTTGACTAGCTGTATGTGTACTTATGCCAGGCACTGCTATGGGAATTGCATTATCAACAATATTAGACTCGATTGAGTCGCAATATAAATCGCATTATCTTGCGTTTTAGTGTAAATACAAGTTTTATTTATGCCTCCAGTTGTTGCATTTCATATATTTGGACTTTAACTGAAATTACATACATATAGTATGTATATGTATGTTGAGGTTAGGTTTGCATCCAGTGTGCAGTTACATACATATATTTAAAGGTCAAATTTTGTTTTTTTTTTGATCCTTCGTTTTTGTTTTTCGACTTAAAATGATCTATGCGTGCTTCTTTTTGTTGTTGCTTAATTTAAGAATTTAACACACACATACTAAGCGAAGAATCTAAACGTTAAAACAATATTCATATGACATTTCATCATTTCTAAAATATTTTTTAATATATTATATATATAGATAATTTAATATATATATATATATATTACTTGTTTTTGCAAGATAGCTCATATGTATTTACGTGTGTGTGTGTGTGTATGTATGTGTGTAAGCTTCAAGCTTAATAAATCCCAGTTTCTGTTGTTTGTATTTTTTTTTTGTTTTGTTTTTTTGTTCCGTGCTATGCTCAATCTTAGAAAAACGTTTCCCAAATCACCTGAAGTTTTGTTTTGTTTCTTTCACAAAGAATTTTGAATCTCTATCGCGTGCGCGCGTTGTGCAACACTGTTACACAGCATCTCTGTTGTTTTTGTTTACTTTTGTTTCTATGTTCTATGCTCTACAAATGTTGTGTATATAAAAAAATGTCGAGTGTTTTGCTTTAAAATGTGGAGCTGCCCCATTCTTATCAAAAGTTTTGGCTTTCATGTCTCTCAATCTCTCAATTCTCTGTCTCATCATCTCTCATTCTCAATTAACCCTCCGCCCCGGCCGTCATTCTGTCCTATACCTACACACTAGAATCCTAAGCAAAATACATGATCTTGTATGTTATGTATTTGATGTTGTATATGTAAGTATGTAGATGAAGATATATAGAAGTTCTCTTTTTGTGTATATATAGATATCTGTATCTGTATCTGAGCAAACTGCCTCGATTTAACACTTATTTTAAGGTGTAATACCTTTTTATTTTGTTTTTGAATTTTTCTTTTCTTCCGATTTTTTGTAAATGTTAAAAAAAAAAAAATTATTTAGTGCATGTACATATATAATAAGTATTATAGATCGAAGAGCTATTGTTGCATTGTTGTTGTTGTTGAATTTGTTGTTGTTGTTGTGCTCTGTCTCTGTTGTGCACTTACGACATGGAGCTGCAGGGCAAGCGGGGCGAACCCATTTGGGTGAGAACACGATCCAGCCATTGGAGTGGCCCATTCAGATGCAATTCAATCCAGCAGGGCGTTGAGGTCACCGTCTGTCGACGATATTCGGCACCCCAGCCCTTAACAAAGGACATCCGGATGGTGCACATGCGTGTCAGCTGATAGACCGCCTCAAATCCCTGCGATACGGATTGCGATAATAGAGCGGCAAATTCTTGATTATTGAATATCTTTAAATTGCAACCGGGTGGAATTTTACAAACAGTTGCCGGATGCCAACCATAACGTTGATTACAATTCGGACTCTGCACAAATATGGATGAGTCGCTGAGGCATTCGGCAAAGACCTCGCCACCAATATAATAGAGACGCACACCTTTTCCAATATGACGACGGGTTTGCTCGACGACCTCGTTGCGATTCACATTGGAGAGGAGGCCCAAACAGAAGCGTTCCGAATTGGATGGATCGGTGAAGCCGTCAACCGTTATCGATGGCTGGGAGGCGTGAAAGGTTTCGCCCACACGTGTATTTAGCTCATAATAGGATATGGAGCACCAAAAGGCCGGCTCATGGTACATCACTGGTGCGGCATCGGCGGGCGGTGTTAGCCTCGACATGTTCATATTATCATTGGGATCAATTGGATCACCATCTTCGCTCATATACCCTGGCGGCGGTGTGCCCGTATTGGGTATGCTGCTGCCAACACTCAATACGCTCGACTGGGAGTCCATGTTTTGTCCCACACCAAATGATAGTGGCGAGTGTTGTTGTTGTTGTTGAAGCTGCTGCTGTTGCTGTTGTTGATAGCTACCAGTGGCAGCAGTTGTTGTTGCCGTTGAATTATTTGTATTGCTGCTAACGCTGCTGCTGCTGCTGCTGCCACCACCCAACTCCATATACTGTGGCGGACTCAACGATGCGCTGCGTATTATTGCAGCATTATATTCCGTATTATTTGGTATCTGATGCGTATGATTGTCCAACGGATAATCGACTATCGAATCGGGAGGAGTTGGCAGCGATTTTGGCACCAATATCGACAACTCTATTTTCTTATAATGATACGGATTGATGCAGATATCGTCTTTGCGCAAATGGAAAGCGTATTCGCAATGCTCCAACGGCTTCAGTTCATTCTGTGACTGCAAATCGGGCCAACGCCACAAGCGGCAATAGATGACGTGCGGTAAACCCTTACGCAGGCTTTCGCCGGTGGCAGCGGGTTTGCTGCGCGGCACAGTCACACACCTGGTATTGCAATTCTGTGTGGATATCGCACGTTCGAGTTCCTCAATTTGTGAGCTCTTTTTGATTTTTTTCACCAGATTTCTAACGGCCTTTTCGGACCACTTGCCCTCGACGCTGTTGTCCTCGTTGCCCTTTTTAAGTGCTAACAAACGTTTAACCACTTGCGGAGTGAATGGCAACATCTCACGAATGGTGGACACTAAACCGCGCCCCCAACGCACACACGCCTACAACACACACACACACACAAAGCCGGGATCAAAACTTCACCACGCCACTCCACCTAATGCCTTGTTCCAGTTATTCCTTTCCAGCTATCTAGCGCTTAACCGTCGAGTCTTTTCCACTGCTCCTCCTGCGACAACTGCTGCTCCACCTTTTTTTGATTTGTTTTTTCTCTTCCTCCGCCTTTCACACAGTCTGAGGTCTGGAATGAATTTGGCCTGTTATCCAGCACTGTTCCACTTGTTATTGTTGTTTGTAGTTTAAATTTGCTTTGATTGTTGTGGATTCGCTTTTGATGTGTCGTTTGTTGGCAGCCCGCGATTCTAAAAATGTTCATAATAGTTAGTATTCTTTCTCTTTCTAGCGCACTGTGTGTGTGCTGTTAAAATAATTAAAACTTGATAATTTGCATTCATGCATGTGTGTGTGTGTGCGTATTTGTGATGATATTCCCTTAGTACGTGCGACTGCCTGATAAAGTAAAAAGCATGAGACCATATCATGACGATTTTTGTGATAATGACAAGAGTCTGTCTGTATGTGTGAAAACAGTTGCTTTGGACTAGGGAAGTCTATGTGGATCGTGTATAATCAATTTTAACTATTTAATTTTTTTTTAACAATAATAATAATTGCAACTGCTGTGCAAGACGTCGAGGTGCTTAGAACTGTTTATCTGTTCGCATACATACGAATGTATGAGAGTGTGTGTGTGCGTGCAAGCATTTGACGGGGGCGTTTTGTGCCAAGGTCAACTGTCTGCAAAGGCAGACGACGCAATGTGCGTAACGACTGGAAGTAAACAAGGACAAACTATCTACTACTTTCCAGAGGCAACAGATAGTTACATTGATTACATGCACACACACAAATAAGTATATATTCCAGTGGAATTAAGCAAGTACATGTGTACTCAATCTAGTTGATAGGAATCGTGTAATAAATACAAAAATTATTTGTAACTGAATTATCACCTATTACAGGATATTTGATAGTTGTAACGAAGGATACCCTTCAACTGTTAAAGTGCAATTAATTTCCATTAAGGTTGTCTAGCCTCTGAATCTGGAACAGATTTGACACCAAGTGCAGTAGATACAAATGGCAAACATAAAATCAAGTTGAAAAAAGAGACCAAAACTCACGCACACACACACACATGTCTGATTTGTATGTATGTAAGTATGTATATGTATATTACCTGCACAGCAGTTTTCACATGTAAACAGCAGCAATGGCACCGGCACCTGCGCTAAATGCCTGGATGCTGGATGTGTATGATGGATCTTTGGCAGCAGCAAAAACAAAAAAGAAAATTCAGCAACAACGAAAATGACAACAACAACAACGATTGCGGGGAACGCACACTTCCACTTTTTGTATGCAATTGCAACTTCGCGTTTTTGTTGCTTGATGGATTCAGGGAGACGGCTAACCGAGCAGCGGCAGCAGCGTTGGCGGCGATGGCGATGGCACCGGAACCGGGCGCGTACGTCAAGTTTTTATGTCTTTGCTTGGTTTTGTGGGGGAGGGAAGGGCTGGCTGGTAGCTGATTTCAATTTGTGTATGTCTTGTGCGCGCGCAAGAAAGTGACAGCTAGACACACATACACAACACATACATTTACATTAACACAACACACACACAGTTTAATATACAGCGAAATGTACCCTGCTACTGCTGCTGACCTTTCACACTTTATGATTACTTTTCTAGGTGCCCTTTTCACTTCCACAGCTGTTGCGATCACAATTTATGTTAGCGATTTCCGTTTTTTCCGTTATTTGATAAGATTGTGCGTTTAATTGTATTGATTTACTGCGTCCAAAAGCCCGAAATCTATGCCGAAAAAGCACACCGTTCGCTGTGTCTGCTGTTTTGTATTTCCACACACATATACGCAGTTCTTATTCGCATTCTCTTCTACTGCTGCTGCTGCTTCTTTCGTCTGTGTCTATGCCTGATGGTGTGTGTGTGCGTGCGTGTATTGTATTTTTATTGGTGTGTGTCGTTCTTTTGTCTGAAATTATGTATTCAGCAAGAGCGATGTATTTATGCTTATCGATAGTTGCCAAATATCGATTACACCAAAGACTGGTCCAAGATGAATTTATAAGAAGGTGGTGTATTCGTTTGACGTTCCCTCTTTTTTCGGGGCCACGAAAGCCGAAAAATGACTATTTTAGCCCATTTTTCCTACTTTTCACACAAAAAGTGGCTTTTTAGGAATTTTAAAAAAATTATATAAAATACTATCAAAAATATTTTTGAAAATTTTTTTTTGCAGTCACTCTTAGAATTGTTTGAAGAATTTTTTTCCATCAAAATATTTTTTTGTAAAAAATCGAAAAAGTGGACTTTTTGTAAAATTCGATTTTTTCAATGGGTACTTAATGGGTTAAGGAAATTTTGCATCATTAAAACGGAATTTAAACGACCTTTCCAAATATATTTTTTTTTAACTGTGAAGACTTTACTTACAAAGCTGTTAAAGTAAAAAAAAGGGTGTACGAATAAATGTTGGTCTGAGTGTATCTATCCCTGTTGTCTCTCTCACGTCAGAACTCTCTGACAGGAGTGGCCCCGAGAGAGAGCGAATACATCACCTTTATATAATTTCATCATGGACTGGTCTATCAACTGCTAATTAAAATACGACTTTTTAAGAGAATACATTTTAAATAATTTTTTATGTCAAATTTTACATTTATGTTATGATTAGGTGCGCGATATACGCCAGGATTTTTGCAATGCCTCTTTGACCTTTTCATCGGGTGACGGAGTATCGAAGCGAAAGCGTTTTATATTAGAGCCGTAATCCTCTCGCTTGCACATCTTCAAATGTTGCAATTCCAGGGGTGTGACAGCGTATTTTAATTGCGGTCTTCGTGGCTTTGGGTATCCCACTGTCCTATCCATAAACTGGCCAACAATACTTGATTTCACAACAATTTGAATGGCAGGAAATTCCAAATCGTCCGCCTGTCGTTTCTTGGACATCAGATCGACAGACAGACGATTGCGTAGAATATCGCAGCTTATAAATGGAATATCAAAATGCTCCGATACAACAGTCGCCATATTGCGCACTTTGCTCGCCGCTTCTCGAGGCGCTGCATCTTTGTGGACAGCGATAACTGTCTTGGTCAGATCGATTAGAGCTGTAGGAGGTTCTTGCTGCTGCTGCGTCTTTGGTTCCCGTGAAGTAATCTTTAATTCGCTCACTTCCCGTTCCAGTTGGTTAACTTCCAATGAATTGTTCTGACTGCGCAGTTTGTTGAGTAACGGAATATTAAAGAGCGGCTTATCGAGCGTCTGGCCAGAAGAAGTACGCAGCTTGGGCATACTGATACTTCCCATGGCCATTCCAGTACTTATTCCAATGCCATGGTTATCGCTCTGCTCGCGACGACGTTTGATTTCATTCAGCAACATCTTATTGTGGGCATCTGCTGCTCGATGCTGTTCTTCCTGGGCAGCAATTGCCTCGGCTGTGTTTGGCATCTCAGTCACCTCTCTCCCTCGCGGCACCTTCAGCTGTGGTATAATCAGTTTTGGCACAAATGCACAATATGATTTTGTTGTTCCACTTGCATTTGGAACAAATTCAGACTTTAGACAAATTTCATCTGGATTAAAAAGTGTATTCTCCTTGTCCAGTTTTGGGTCGTTGTTTGCCATTATGTCGAGTGATGATATTACAAAAAAAAAAACAACACAAAATAAATCAATGAACGAAACACAACAATGACGAACTTCGTTACGACGATATTCCTTTTGTTTACGTTTTTATTAGGGCTACATCGATGGATGGCTTTACAATTGTCTGCTAAATCGATATTTCTCGATACACTAATAATTATTATTTATAACTATTTGATTGAAATACCAAATTTCGTAAACTCTTATTTATTTGGTGTCTAAAACATTTGAATAATTAGGGACTTTAACTCTTTATTTATTTTACTTTAAGCAATCGATGACTACACTTTCGATGTTTTTGCAGCCCTTGTTTTTATTATGTTGACATGTTTGAAAGCCAAACGGGCAGTGCTGCAAAACATATTTGGTTTATTGTGTTTTATAAGAGCGCGCCAAGGTATATTTTTAAATTATTCATATGGTAAGTGAAACTAAACGTGATCTAAGCGGCAAATGGGTCCCTCCTCAACCATTTTAAGATCGACTTTGGGTCCAACCAGATCACGGATGTTATTGATGCCATATTTGATCATTGTTGGCCGCTCCAGTGAGAGTCCCCAGGCAATGACATTCACATTCTCCGGTAGTCCCATGGGCAGCAGCAATTCGGGTCGGAATAAACCAGAATTACCAACCTCAATCCATTTGGCCAGACCGGGATGATAGCAGAAAATCTCCATGCTTGGCTCCGTATACGGATTATACGCTGGCTTAAATTCCAGCTGAGTAATGCCCAATTTGCGGAAGAATTCATACAGCGTGCCAATAAGATCGCCCAGGGTTAGACCAACATCGGCAATAACACCCTCCACCTGATGGAACTCGGCCAAATGGGTGGCATCCAGCGTCTCGTTGCGGAACACTTTGTCAATGCTAAAGTACTTGGCTGGCTTGAAGCCGCCTTCCTGATTCGCCAGCTTGAACAACATCCGTGCACTGACAGCCGTTGTGTGTGTCCGCAGCAGATTCTTCTGTGCCTCCACCAGCTTCCAGTCGTAACCGTAGCCCATGGAGCCGTAGCCGCCATTCGAATGCACCTCCTTTACACGCTGCAAGTAATCCTGGGGAAACTTGTGACTCTGCGCCGGATGAGTGATAAAGAATGTGTCATGGGCATCACGAGCTGGATGCTGTTGCGGCTGGAACAGTGCATCAAAGTTCCAGAACGATGATTCCACATAGTTGTTCGTGGGCATCTCTGAGAAGCCCATCTCCAGAAAAATTTGACGAAACTCGGTGCGCACCTTGAGCAAGGGATGCAAATGTCCACGCGTTGGTGGAGCGCCCAATGCATCAAAGTTGTAAGCCTTGAACTTGAGCTGTTCCCACAGCCCGCTGGACAGCATGTCCATGGTCAGGTCTGTTTCCAGTTTGGTCAGCGTTGTGGCAAACTCTGGCCCTTTGGTCAAGATGAAACTCTTGGTCGTGGTCTCCTGCAGTAGCTTGCGCTTCTTGTAATCAGCCACATCCTTGGCTGGCAATTGCGACCTGCCACTGGCAACCAGCACCAGTTGCTCCTTCACATTGTCCACGATCTGATCCACTTTGCGTCTAATCAGTGGCGGATTAACGGTCTTATCGAGCAGTATCCAGCCCTGGGACATGGCCTTGCTGAATCCCACTTTGGCGTTAGCTCCTCCGGCTGCCATTAGAGCTGCCTGCGGGATTCCCTCCGACGGCACCGAAGCATAAACGATGGCTTCATGGCTGCCATGCTCCACCACCGATTGTCCTTCGTCGGTGAGGCCAAGTGTTTTATGCGTGGTTGTCTCCGCATTGACCAGTTCGCCATGTGCCTGGATGCTCTTCAGAGCGCCAACGACTTTCTGATGGTCCACATTGAATTGCGTGGCAAGGTCCAGCGTATCGACTTTGTCCACGTTCTCCAAATGTTGCAGGATGCGCTCGGTGAGATCGGGATGCATGCTGGTCGACGACGTTTCAGCGCTGGCTGCTCTCAACTGTTTAACAATAATTCAAACGTATACGAATTTTTGCACAATTGTAATCCAACAATTACAAATCGCGTGTTGCTCTTGTCGATTAAAATAATATATCGAAACACCGGTGAAATTTCGATATACTTATCGCACTGAGATAAATAATACAGTGCTGGAAATTTGCGATATATTCTGTAAATTGATTATATTCGATTTTTACCGCTTAAACTTCTTACTCTTTTTTTTTCATATGCAGATCTTTTCTTGAATATATGCTAATTAGTTTTCACTTAAGTTGAAAAATACGAGCTGTAATCGTTGTTTCAAACTTAAAATCAAAATATTTAAAGTTGATTGAAAGTCAATCGTTTCCCAGCACTAGTGTTGGTAAATATATTTCCTGTTTATTTTGATTCATTGCAAACAGAGAAATGCTGAAAGTTATTAAGAACCACACAAAATGTGCCGAAATTTACTGCAACGCATTAATAGAACCAAAATTCTCCATAATTTGCATCTGTGGCAAGTCCATGCAGGATTACGCTGAATTTAGCCAGCACTTTTACAGTGACCATTTGAAAGAAGCGAAAGATACCAAAAATATAGAAGATCATCAACAGACAGACGAAGAAACTGGAAAGGAATGCCTGGAAGAACCAATGTTGGTGTTGCCAGCAAGCTCAGCTTCTCCAAGCGAATTCGACACGCTTACTACAGCCACAAGCAGTGTCGACGTTAATTGGAACGAGACGTCGTTGAATCAATCGAAGCGTCGACCTTATAAGCCGCGCAACAAGCCAAATATATGCACATATTGTGGACGCACTTTTCGTCGACGGTATTTGCTTGAGACACACATAAATATACACACTGGTCGCAAGCCGCATCAGTGTGAAATGTGCGGCAAACAGTTTCGTGCCGTTTCCACATTAACGCGACACTTGCGAACACACGAACAGCGCCAGGAGCAACAGTGTAAGCATTGCGAAAAGCTTTTCACCCATCGCAGTGCTTTGCTTAGCCATGAGATGCGACACACGCAAATCCGTCGCTTTGCCTGCAACAGCTGCGATAAATGGTTTTATACGCGCAATCAAATGGATACCCATCGTCGTAAACTGCATGCAAATGTCGCTACGACTGATGCCACCACTGACACAATCCCGCCCACGCATTTACCCTTTGCCTGTGAGCTGTGCAGCAATAGTTATCGCAGTGCTTCCATGTTGAGCACTCACAAGCTTAAGAAGCATTATCGATTGGCCAAATACCCTTGCGAGCAATGCGATAAGAAGTTTGTGGATGCCGAACGCTTGCACCAACATCAACTAATCCATGTCAATTCTGAAGCTCTAATAAAATAACTTGTTTGCCTTTACTTAAATATCAAGTGCTTTTGTAAATTGTTCCTTTTTCTAGGCATGAACACCTTTTTAAATGTAAAAGCTTAAGCTTATTGCATTTCAAATTTAATTAATGACTACTGTGCTTTGAATAAAAATAAAGACGATTAAGCTCATTTGCAGGCAAAAGCCTGGAGCTTTTGAACAGTGGCGCCATTGAATTCTAGTATGGTCAATTGCTTGTAACCTGCAGTGCTGCAAGGTGCCCAAAGCGCACCAGCTGTTTGGTGCGACTATCGAAATCGATAGGAAAGAGTATCAAATTGCTTTTTAAAAGCTCAAACTTTGTACATGTTAAATGTAGAAATTTAATTAATATTTTACCTGCATTGTTATAACGCAATTTACAGTCAACGGCCTGCAGATCTTTAAAAAATGACGCCAATCAATTGTATGGTCCACTTATTGTTACTTGCAGTGCTGCAAAATGCCAAAAGCTCAACAGCTGTTTGGTGCGACTATCGAAATCGAATTGGGAATATCAAATTTGTTTGCCTTGGTTCACAGTGCAATTGAGTTGGAATTTCAAAACAAACAAATGTTTACTAGTTAGCACAAAGCGTAAAACAATAATTGTATAATGCTAAAAGCACTCAAGTCGGACACATTCGCGGGCGTTGCGAATGCCAAGTGCGGTGAAGTGTATTTCCAGAGCCTGAACAGTTATCGCATTGACTGCGTCTTCTGTGACATGAAGAGCTTTGTGTTTGCCGACTTTCTGCTACACATACAGAACGAGCACTTTGAGAATGAGCTGCTCAAAGCGGAGGCAGTGCAGCCAAAGCAGGAGAAACTGGATGGAGAACCACTGCAAGTCACACCATTTAATTGGTATGAAGTCAACGACAGTGAACAAGAATTTATGGCTGAAACTAAAATGAATGAGGAGGAGGAGGACGAGGGTGAGGATGAGAACGAGAATGAACTGGCTGATGTGTCCACTATAATGAAATGGAGCAATGGCAGGGAGTCAGTGCGTCACACACGCGCCTCGAAAGTCAACTACAATGAGGAGGAGTCTTATACGGAAAATGAAGACTCCGAGCAGAAAGTCAAGAAGGAGCAGCTGGCCTGCACACGCTGCGATAAGATCTATGAAAGCAAAAAGCTGCTGGAGCGTCACAAGGAACGACAACACAAATACGTCGAGTCCGATGAAGGTCTAGATCTGGATGTGGATGTCGATTATGTGCCTGTCAAGGCGTTCACTGCCAAATCCGCCACAGAAGTTAAATGCGAGCACTGCGACAAAGTTTATCAGAGCAAATACACATTGCGTCAACATGTTAAACGTGATCATGATATTAGTTTAACCGATGCCTTCATCTGCCTGGAATGCAATGCGCAGCTGCCGCGTCTCCGTCTTCTTGACGAGCATGCGGTGAAGGTGCACGGCGGATCAAAATGTCTAATCTGTGGCCGCAGGTACAAGACACGCCACCACCTGAAGCGTCACCAATTAAAACACACCAATGAGCGGAATGTTGAATGCAGCCATCCGGGATGCGAGAAACGATTCTTTACCACACACCACATGCGCAATCACAGCAAAGTTCACACGGAACAAAAGAATTTCGTATGCGAAAGTTGTGGCTACAGTTGCCGCAATAAGGAAACGTTGCGTGTCCATTTACGGAGTCACACCGGAGAGCGCCCCTTTGGCTGTCAAGTGTGCGAGAAACGTTTTCCATCCCACTCCGGATTAAGGGAGCACATGGCAATGCATTCGACGGAACGGCCGCATGTCTGCAATGTTTGTGGCGCAACATTTTCGCGGCAAAAGGGACTCTATCATCACAAGTTCCTGCACACGGCCACAAAGCAGTTTGTGTGCAAATTGTGTGGAAATGCATATGCACAGGCAGCTGGTCTGGCTGGACATATGCGCAAGCATCGCAGCGATGAGCTCAATGCTCCACAGTTCTAACTCTCCCAACTTCCGATATGCGTTATCAGTATCAGTGTTGCCATTTAATTTATTAAGTAGCTAGATTTAGCTAGATTATTTAAAGACATTTTGTTAGCTAGAAATGTGAATATTTTTTCAGATTGCCAAATAATTTCAATACACTTAAGAAAATCAGTATATATTCAGAGGTATCAGAGAAATATCTTTCCACCTAGTTTGAACTCAAACCACTTTTGGTGTCAAACAAAAAATTTGTTTCGAGTGCTTAGAACCAAGTTAACTTGGTTAACTTGGCCTCAATTGAGGCTCTACTCTTCCAAAAGACCGAGACTTCGAAGCAAAGTGAACCAACCAAATATCACTAGTATTTGCAGTGACACCTCTAAAACTTTTTCGTAATTACTTAAGAGCAAACAAAAATATTATACAGGCCTGTTCCGGTTTTCACTTTCGGTAAGATTTTGCGTAAGTGAATTTTTTCAAACTGCTCTAATATCATTTCAACGAAATTCTGGGGATTGAAGTCACTTTGAGTTGATGAGACATATAAAGTGAAAAACGATTATTCTGAAATACTTAGTCTATATGGAAAGTGAATAAATGTATTTCACTAAATGCTATAAAATAAGAAGTGAAAACCGGAACAGGCCTGATAAATAGGTAGTACAATATTTTAAGAAAAAAAATATTGAACAGAGAAGTTTGTGTTATGGCAAAATCCCTATTGTCAATTAAGAACAAAAAAATGTTTATAAACCTTAAATCTGAATATCACATAAATACAAAAAATTTCATTTTTTAACACTATAACTTTTTAGCTATTTCTGGCTACTTTTTTTATCGAGTTACTTCTGGCAACACTGAGCTCGCGCACGTTCAACATCGTATCTTCCAACAATAAGCTTCAATATTCTTATCTGTAATATAGTTTTATGTTTAAGAACTCAGGCATAGGTTTTCTTGTGCTTAAATTTGAATCAGACAATTACACAATGTGTACATATCTATACTAAACCATTAAAAGATTGATCTGATCTATTTTTTTTAAACTCGTTTAAATTTTTTAATTTGCGCTATCGATAAGCAGATTGTTTCAATCAAAATATGATATCTTTATCGTTTGTGTTATCGATAAGCGAGTTGATTCAGTCGGAATGAGATAAACTTTTGAATGATGTGCGCGGGGCAGCGGCAGGGGAACCGTTTAATTTTAGCCGTTTCTTTGACAACAATTAATCGATCCACCAAATGCCAAATCGCACGTTTAATGTAATGCCAATGATTAAATTTAGCATACGATCCGAGACAATGGACAGCGAAGCATTAGTAAGCGAATTGCATAAATTCAATTTAAGTTTTTTTTTTTAAGAAGATTTATAATTCAAATCCAGGAGGAAGATGCACTGCGTCATATGTGCGAATATTGTGGCTATAGGACACGCATACGTGGAAATCTGTTAGTTCACAAGCGACGACATACGGGTGAGAAACCCTTTTGTTGTAATATATGCAATGCCAAGTTTGTGGCACGTTATCAACTGACAACACATCAGGAGCGTCACATTGATGCCCATCAGCGACGTAGTCGTCACACGTGCAAGGATTGCAACTTGGGATTTTTGAGTGCGCGCGCTCTTTATCACCATAGGCCGCTACATGCAGAAGTTAAGCAATACAAATGTACAATGTGTGATAAATCCTATGCACAGGCAGCTGGTTACGCACAGCACAAACGTTGGCATCGTCAACAAAACGAGCGAGCAACAGCGCCAACGCAGTCCGTTGAAACAAACGATTCAAATTAGGGCGGGTGCACACGTTGCCCAACACCTTCGTTGATTCGATAATACTATGTTGCTGTTATCGAACTCGCCTTATCGATACTAAATTTTCACACTGGCCTTGCAGTTGAATTGTTTATGCGACACTTGTCAACACTTTCGATAGATCCATGTTTTTTTGTTATTGTTATCGAACTCGCCTTACCGATATTTCATTTTGACATTGGCCTGCAGCTGGATTGTTTATGTTTATATTTATGGCAATTTAGTGAAATTAAATCAAACACACTATGTTAAAGCAGTGTCTTATTAATGTGGACTACTCGCGGCTGCATGCCAAGCAGCAATTGCGACCCAAATGCGGGGAGATATTCTACGAAAGCGATAATGATGATTACTGCAGCTTCCAGTTGGTTTGTTGTCTGTGCGAAATGAAACATTTTGCATTTGAGGACTTCTCAATGCACATACGAAATGTGCATTTTGACAAAGATGGCAAGCCGCGCACGCATGCGATAAGCAGAACAATAACACAGCAACAGTCTGGCGGCACAGATCCAGAGCAACAACTAAAATTCATTAGCTCCGTCTACGAATCGATTCCCAAGGATTCCAATGAATTACTGTCTGACGAGCCTTCGGATGAGGATGCGGATATTACAGATGCAGCGGACAAAAAGCCGTTACGGATCTTTGCGTTCAATCAAGTCAAATTTGAGCCGGAGATTACTGGGAATACGCATTTTGAGGACAGTTCCCAAAGCGAAAATGAACTGGACGCTGACTGCGGGACAACATCGGGTCAGGAGTTTAGCGATGCCAATGATGTTGACGCTGACAGCGATATGGCAACACAATCTGTATTTCAAGTAAAGACATTTAATTACCCTTTTTGAATAATTTACGAACTTGTAGTGGCAGAAGAAGGCGTGGCAAACGCCTTAAGGTATCTATTCTTGTCCGTCTGTCTGTTCATACATATGAACGAAAGCATCTCAGAGATGGCAAGAGCTAGAGCAACCAAATTTGATATGTTGACTTTTTATATACCCTCAGTCCAAAATGTATTCGTACACTCACTATTTGTACTTCAACAGCTATTTAAATCAGTTACTTTGGAATAAAATCCCCTTAATGTATAACCATTATTTACATGTAAACAATCAGTAAAACAAGAAGACCACAAATTATTCGCATTCTCTTTTAATGCTTAAATTCGACGAATTTTTTTATTATTATTTTTTTAAATGTCTTTTTTTCTCATTTTACCTTTAGAAGCAACGTCAGCCCAAGGAATACAAATGTGAATATTGTGCGGGGAAGTACACAACTATCAAATATCTAAATATTCACCTCAAGATGAGTCATCCACATCCGAAGGGCTTCAAGTGCAGTGATTGTGATGCCACATTCGATGCGGATCGCGCTCTGGAGTCGCATCGACGCAAAGCTCATACGGAATTCACTTGTAAATTGTGCGACAAGATTTACAAAAGTTCAAGGACTCTGCTAAGACATGTCCAGGGACACTCGGGACTGCGGCAATTTAAATGTGATTATGAGAGCTGTGGCAAATCCTTTGTTAGCCAGCACAATCTCACCTCGCACCGACGTATCCACAGCACGGAACGAAACTATATATGTGAATTGTGTGGTTATCGTTCACGCTATCGGGATGCACTGATTGTCCATCGTCGCACGCATACGGGAGAGAAGCCCTTTAAGTGTGAGATCTGTGCCCGTTGCTTTGCCTCCAAATCCCTGCTGAACGAACATCAGGCCATGCACTCCAAGGAGCGACCATACAAATGCGACAAATGCGAGGCTGCCTTCTCCCGTCCCAAGGCTCTCTATCATCACAAACATCTCCATCTGGGCATCAAGAAGTTCAAGTGCAAGATCTGCGGCAATGCCTATGCCCAGGCAGCGGGTCTATCTGCCCATATGCGTAATCACAAAGCTCAGGCGGTCAATGGCATCGTCGAGGGCGCAACAACAACAACAACAACGTCTTCTCCCTATTAGGTGTCCAGTTGGATAACCTAGACTACCACACTACCTGCATTTCAGCATTTTTGAAATTGTATTATATCTTTCCACAACAAAGAATAAGTGCTTCTCCTATGTTTTTACAAATATTTATCCTCGTTTTTTTAAATGTACACTATTATTTTTATTTAAAAGTTAACATTTCGAATAATTGAAAAATATGTAAGCAGTAAAAACAAAAGTACATTTAATTTATATTTTTGTTTTAAATTTAAAATATAAACACAAACTATAAATAATCAAAACTTTGTGTACAATTGTTGTATTATGCCCATTTTCCAATTGGATTTAATCTAAATGTCAACAAAATTGTTATAATAAAGACAACACAGAGATCAAAATGAGCTTCTTGGAATTCGGATCTGTTTTGGAAAAGTTTTTGAAAGTTTGAAGTTGGTTTTATTTTTGACCTAGCAACTTTACAAGTCGAAATTTATTTTAAAGTACGCGATTTGTTTTTAAATTTTCTCTGGCAGAAACTTGATATGTTTGTATTATTTTTGTATTGATTTTACCATTTCGATATTAAGCTCGATTAACAGTTTGGATTTACTACTACTACATTCATTTGGATTATTTGTAAATTCTTTGAATTTTAAAATGATTAAAATATATATGAAAGGATTTCCACGCTTGAACCTGATTAAAAAAGCAGAAAATGCTAGAAAAAAATCTAAATTTTGTAGAAACAATTGAAATACATGAATATTTGAATTCGCTTTAACATTTATTTCAAACAGGAACTTATAACTAGGCCCACAATAAGTTAAGATAGATATTTGCCTTTTATAATACTTAAGTATATAGTATTTAGCGTAATAAGTTACGTTATTACACAGCAGAAACAATAACAAAAAAAAAAAAAAAACAAAATAATAAGTAAATAACAAATAACAAAATAAATAAATAGGAAACAGTTAGGTGGAATTGTTTAACACACATCCTGATTAGCTGACGAGCAGCAGAAAGGAGCAAGTCCTTAAACAGATTCAGTTTTCATATAAGATTTATGTACATACACATTTTTATACCATTGCAGAGAGTATTATAATTTTGTCGCAAAAAGGTGTAAAGTATTCAAACATATAAAGTATATTTTATATCCTTAATCAGGATTATTTCAGAGCCGAATCGAAAAAAAGTTACTAGTCTTCTCTGACTTTGAGGTATCTTAATGAAACTCGTTACAGATCCGACTTTTGGCTGAAGACAGTACATATACTATATTATATTATATTTTATTGATTTATTAAAGAAGCTGTCATAGGAACGATCGCTAAAAAATCAACCTTAAGCGCCCATAAGAACGATCGGTTGAAAATTAAGATTTAGTATGAATTTTTTTTTTTTATAAATGTCTTTCAAAAACTCATGTATAGGAGTGAACAACTATCGGACAACTGTAACAAAGACTAGTTAAAATCAGTAGAAAATTGAATATAAATCTCTGCAAGGGTATCAAATCTTCGGCGTGCCGAAGTTAGCCTTCTTTCCTTCTTCTTTGGTTTGTATCTTTTGGCTATGTATCAGTTTTGTGCTTGTGAGAATTTAGGCCCATACGCGTATGGTGTAGTCCCAGCTGCCGGTGGATAACGCAGTGCCATCGGGTGAGACCTGGACGCAGGATACCTTGTTCTCATGTCCGTAGAGTAGACAGACACGCTCCGATTTGAGCGTATCCCACAGGTTAACAGTGTAATCATTGTAGCCGGCAAATAATAGACGCCCACTAACCGAAAAGTCCACGGAGTTGACGCCAAAGATGATGCTCTCTTTGGCAAAGACGGCGACTTCGCGATCCGCACGCATGTCATACAAACGGCAGCTGCTGTCGTCGGAGCCGGTGGCAATGGCATCCCCACACGGATGGAATTTAACACTGTTCACATCCGATTGATGACCCTCAAAGGATTGCACCACATGCCCGGAGCGCATGTCCCAAATAAAAGCCATGCGATCACAGCTGCCGGAGACAAATGTGTTGCCCGTCTCATTCGGTGCCAAATCAATGGCCATAACATCTCCAGAGTGACCATGGAAACTCTGCAGCAATTGTCCCGATTCCACATCCCACAGTGCGCAGGTGGAGTCACCACTGCCTGTAAGGATTTGCTGATCCGAATTCGGATAGATGCAGCAAGACATGTAGCTGGTGTGTGTGCCAACTGTGCGCTTCTTGGCGGCCATTTCCTCATCCGATGTAATCGGATATACGGTCACCTTATTGTCCAAACCACCACAAGCTACAAAGTTGCCAGATGGCGCATAAGCGCATGCCATTATCCAGGTGGTGGGCATAGTGACAGCATGCTCTTTGTTTGTGGTAAACGCATCCCAGATGATTAATCTGCCATCCTGCGAGGATGAGATAATGTGTCGCTTATCGGGACTCCAGTCGGTGCACAGCACCTTTGCCTGATGACCCTTTAACACTTTGCGCGGCTTTATGTTCACATACGCAATTTGCTCCAATCTTTCCGCAATATTTGATAGATTGACATCGTTCAGCTTTTGGCGCTCCTCTTCCAGTTTTGTTCTTAAATTTTCCGCCTCTTTCAGCAAGCTAGCCATCTTCTCATTCGCATTGCCACTGCTAGCTGGAACGGCGCTCTCTGACATTTTTGTGCACTTGATTTTTCGTGAATGTTTATATCCTGTGCCTGTGCCGCAATGTTCTATTGTAAAAGTGGGGGCGAAAAATCAATAAAGTTAAAGAAAAAAGTGTATACACGAATACACAACGGGCGGTTGCAGCCAGTGTTTGCAATACAAAACAATATCAATTCATACTGTACAGCACTGCACAGTAATCGATAAGTGTCGATAGGCGAACCTATTGCTCAGGTGAACTGTGTATCGATAATGTTGAATTTAAAAAAGTGCACTGATATATTTTTATTTAAAGTACCTAATATGATATTTGTTCATCAAAATTTGTTGATTACATAATACAATGAATATTTATTGCTGCTAAGTGGAAAGCATTACCATTTTAAATTCAAATTAAAAATAACGATAAGAATAATCGAGAATGCTATCGCTTGACAGCTGAGTAGCTGTGTTTGGTGCAACGGCGGCTTCGATTTGGAACGGAATGCGACGCCAAGCCTAAATGGATGCATTTTTCGAGTTAAACAAGTGCAAACGTTGTGCCACAGGATGATTAAACTGTATCGACCGACGGATATTGCAACAACACTTAACAATTTTCGTTGCGGCGATGTTCTCTGCGTTGGCCCAACGAGCTACGACGTCTGCTGCGCGCTTTGCGGCCAACGGATGCCCATCGATGGGTTCCCCGAACACTTTCGACTGGAGCATTTGACGGGAACGGAGACGGAAACGGAAGACTGCAAGCTGTTTAATGCACAGGCAGAGGAACAGCATCTGGATGCGCCAGTGGAGGTGGAGGTAGAGGAGGAGGAAGAACCGATGGCAATTAAATCCGAGGATGATCCCATTGCACACGACGCGACCAACGAGTCCAATGATCATGTGCATGTGGACTTGGCGCAAATAGCGCTGCTGGACCAGGATCAGGATCACGAGACTGCTAAGGATGAAGGCACAATTGCGACACGACGGCGACGACGCGTGCAACAAAAAGATGCACAAATCGAAAATGAAACGCCGACGGATGCAAATCTAGAGAGGATGACGAAAGCGGAGGGCAGCAGCGAAGTCAACGAAGAGAATTCGGCAACGGATGACAATGATGACGAGCAGGAAGATGACACCCGCGACATGCTCTTCCAATGCGATCAATGTGAACGCGCCTACAACACAAAACGAAGCCTGCAGAGTCACAAGCGCAGCAAGCACAATGAACGCAAGCCAAGGAGCAAGCATAACACAGCATCCCTACTCGATACGGGATCTACGCTGGACAGGCACAAGAAGCATCAGTCGCGCAAGGGTCCGGCCAAGATCTACAAATGCGATGAACTGGAATGCAATCAAACGTTTCGCACAGAGCGAGATTTACGCGGACATCGCTGGAAGCATACGGGCATCTTTTGCGATATTTGTGGCAAGCCCTTTACCCAGTCGGGGAATATGATGCGCCATCGTCAGCGGCACAGCGGCATTAAGCCATACAAATGCCAGGAGACGGACTGCGGTGCGACATTCTATACACAAAAGGAGCTGACGTCCCACAATATTTGCCACACCGGTCGAATGCCCTGCATCTGTGAGATTTGCGGTCGTCCATGTCGTGATCGTGGCGTTCTTACGGCCCATATGCGTCGTCACACTGGGGAGCGGCCGGCCAAGTGTGAGGTGTGCGACAAATCCTTCTATAGCTTTCATGATCTGAACGTTCATGCCGTCTCCCACACGAATCTGCGTCCCTTTGTCTGTGATGTTTGTGGTTCGACGTTTCAGCGGAAGAAGGCGTTGCGTGTCCACAAACTCTTGCACTCGGAACAGCGGAAATATTCCTGTAAATTGTGCAACAAGACGTTTGCCCAATCTGGTGGCTTAAATGCCCACATGCGAACCCACGAATCCGCCAGATCAAAGACCAAATACAAGTCCACATCGTTGGTCACGACAACCACAATGCTGGAGCTGCCGACTCCAATTGAAATCGAAATTGAGAATGACAACGAGATGGAGAACGTAGCCAACGAGGAGGAGGAGGAGGAAGAGGAGGTGCTTCAGGAGGCGGTTACCATTGAGCTGATACAGGAGGAGCATGCATCCCATGTCGAAGTTGTCGCTGTCACAGCTGCGGGCAGCTGGCATGTCACATAATCAAAGCCAAATTAGTCCTAAGCTCTAGATTTGTATATCTCAATGTCTCTTTGCTATGTAAATATGCTCACAGTGAGTGCTTATTGTATGCGCATTAAGCTCACTCGAAACTTTCATGTGCTTTCAAAGCTCTTAAGAGCAACGTGGGCATTTGAATAATAAGAAGTACTCCCAAGTTGTAAACTTCAGAATCTAAAGTCTGTTAAAATTTGAAATTTCAATGTAAATATTTTAATAGTGAGTGCCAATTGTAAGCGCTTAAGCACGATTAAGCTGAATCGCAGCTTTTATGTGCTTTCAAAAGCTCCCTGCAGCTTGTAGTGCAATAAAAATAAATAAAAGCTCGCATATACATATGTACAAAACTAATAGTTTTATAAATTAATTAAGCAATCGCAGTGTAATTATTTTAAGAGCAAAGTGTCGCGAAACAATGATCCGTGCCCACTGTGCAGATCTGTATTGATTTATACATATAAAAGTTCTATTCTGGTAATCTATACAAAGAAGCTCCTAACTTGGCATGGATATAAAAGCATTATATAATAACCAGAACTATAACTACAACTATTATAATGTAAGTCTTAAATAAATCCAACAATTGGCAATTGCAATTATACGAGTTACTAAAGTAAATACATTTTCAAAATTAAAAAATACTTAGAATAAATTATAATAAGAAGTTTACCAAATTCTTTAAGACTAAAGAATTTAAAAATTTCCAAACTCTGTAATAAAAATCTTTCAAACTTTGTCGGTACAAAAGTGTCCTTTATTTTTATTTTATTGTGCGGCGCTCGCTAATTAATAACTACACATTTACTTATTTATTACTATATGATACTGTGAGTAATGCT
This sequence comes from Drosophila limbata, assembly GCA_963924055.1. Classification (NCBI taxonomy): domain Eukaryota; kingdom Metazoa; phylum Arthropoda; class Insecta; order Diptera; family Drosophilidae; genus Drosophila; species Drosophila limbata. The sequence goes on from OZ001351.1 coordinate 24,643,469, forward strand.
CCTGGTATGCCAGGATTTAAAACTAAACAAAAAAACCTTGACTACGCTAAAAATACAATAAAATGTATAACATAATGGACGTTTGGTTTTTTTTTCCTTGTTTGAATTTTTCGATAAAATTGACTTGAATTTTTGAGAGGATCGAAAACTAAAGTTTCACAATAAGAAAGGAATGTAAAAGAACTGGAAGTTGAAGACTGGGAGACTAGATAAGATATAGACAGATATTTTTAGGGTACATTGTTAATTTGGTACGTTAACTTTTGGCGTTAACTGTGAATGCTTTCGACAAGCAATTGTTGTGATTGTAAATATTCAAAAATTGCCTGGTTCGAGTTGTTGTTAAATATACTCAATTATGTATATTGTATTGTATATATGCGTCTAAACTACGCTATAAAAATTGCTTGGCTGTGATGTTTTGTGCTAATTGTGTGACTAATAGTTCCATACATAAAATATACACAATGTATATGCGCCTATGATTAAGTGTATACATATTTTATATATATAAAATAATATTAGACTATATTGATCTCGATCTTGATCAAAAGTCGATCGTCGGCACAGAATCCCAAGTGCATAATATTGGATATGTTGGCATACTCGATAAATCCAAATCCCCGTGTGCTAATCGCCTCACGTGGCTGATGGAACGCAAGTATCTCTGGCTTGGTCATGATGGTATCATGCTGCGAAAGATCCGCATCACCTGGATGCACCATGCACAGTTTAATGCGGCCCTTGAATGGCCAATCCAAATGGAAATCGTTCTCAGATTGCATCAGATGCACATGCAAACTGAGCACATGCGGTTTACGTGGTTGAATATTAAGGCGGGCACAGAACTTGTAGCCATATGGCGATGTATAGCATTCATGCGAATACACCTGATTATTGGCATTGGCCCGCAGACGATCCACCAGCGCACTCAACTGTTCGATTTGCCAGACGATGGTGCCATTGCTATAACGTGCATCAATCGGCTGTCGCCTCAATTGCTTATGGAGATTCTCGATGCGTGTCTCTTGCTCCCGCGCGCGCTGTTCCAACACCACAATTCTCTGGTACATGGTCTGAACGATTTGTTCATCCACACCGTTGGCGTATTGCGGTGGCGGTGGCAATTGTCCCGGCTTATGGCCATTCTCATGTGGCTTGTGCGGCTGCCAGGTGGCAATGGCAGTTTGTTGGAATGCCTGCAACATGAGTTGCATATGATGTGGCATATCCGTTTTGAGATGCTCCTCCAGCTGATTGGTCTCGGGGCGACCAACGAAATCACATTTGATGCTCGCAAACGGGCACTTCTCCTCCATCGGCTGTTGTTGCTGCTGCTGACGACGATACGGACAACTGGGCAAATGACGATGCAGCTCAATCGGCGAGGCGACAACGGCACAGCCATGTGGTGAATTTGGGCACTTGTGCTTCAGTTGTTCAATCTCACGGCGCGTATAATTGTCCGGAAAGATGTCCTGTTCCGCGGAGAGTAGCTTATTGTCCAAGGGACAGCATTGATTGTGATTCTGCAGCCAATCGCTGAGGCAACTCTTGCAAAACCGATGACCACACGATGTCAACACGGGCTCATTTAACCAATCGATGCAAATGGCGCATTCGTAACGGGAATCCGGATAATCCGTATCCCCATCGCCATCATGTTCCCCCGATGTATCCGAGGCGGCATAATTTTGATTTAATGCCAAGGTGCGTGGTGGCGTCACTCTGGTCGCTCCACTACCACCACCGCCACCAACAGCAGCCGCCGCCGCTGCATTCGTTATCGTTGTTGTGGGCGTGGCATTGCTGCTACTTGCAATTCGTGTGCCATTGCTATTATGCTGTTGTTGTTGGTGGTGATGATGGTGATGATGCTGCTGCTGCTGCTGCTCCGTGTGCTGTTGCAGCTTCAATTGCTTTTGGTCCTGTTGAGTTCGCTGCATGGCAGCAAAACGTACATGCGTTTGCACCGGATTCCTTTACGACAAGTGTTTAAGTTTTTGTCCAATAAGTTGGACCACAAAAATATTGATGCTGCTTGTGCGTGTGTGTGCAGTGTTGCAAACTACCTGAAATACATTAACAGCTGTCTCAGCTGAGTAATCGACTCTTTCCAGTACACATTTCCAGTCTGTTAGTGGGCTGAGTGCACAATTGTCACTTCATGCAATTTGTACCACAAAAATCTCTCATCTTTAAAGAAAATGTAGCAAACAAATTTCTTATATTATCTTTATATGCAGGCAATAAATATGGGTTTCTTTTAATTAAATTGAATTGATTGGATTTTTTCTGGAGACTATGACTTTCTTTAAAAACCTCTTGTTTTAAGTTTATAATTACCATTGCAAGAAAAACAAGGATTATTATACTTGAAACTTAATAGGGACGAAATAAAATAAGTAATATAAAAGAACATCACAATCAAATATACCGCCGAATAAAAAATGTACTAGTGTCGGGGCAAATGTACCAAATCTTGCTTGAAATCTGTTAGCACTGTCTGCTTACAGCTGTGCGGTCAGCATACGCTACACCACACTGGCACAGTTCAAAAAACACCTGTTTCCATTGCACAGCACTGTTGTCGAGAAAGATAAGCAAAAATTCACCTGCCGCGACGACACACATGTATAACATACATACTATAGGTATGTTTGTACATGTGTGTTAAATGAGAATCGTAATCGGCAGTCGGCTTGCAACGTGTGAACACATATAAAACGCCAGCGGCTCGCCGTTTTAACGACACTTGAGTGGCAATCGTGCCAAACGCGAAACCTTATAAACGAAATCGAATCGAATATCGTTCGTTTCTTAAAAGTTGAATGAAAAACGTATAAAAGAGAATCAGAAGAAAGATATATTAATGGCATTCTTAAAAGAATTAAATTGCGATTACATCTATGTGCTGTTCCTAATTATTTGCGCCTGGCAGATGTGCGTGGCGAAGCAGTTGCCGTTGCCCGCCAATGTCGCTGCCGCTGCCGCTGCCACAACAACAAATGTTGGCAGAACCAATGGCAACGCCAATAACAACAACAACAACAGCAGTGGCGCCGACAGCGACGTTGGCGTCCATCAACTACGTCACGAATCGTATGATGCTGACACTAATGACGAAAGTGCAGTCGCTGCACGACGTCGACGTCAGGCCAGTGATTGGTTTATTGCACCAAATACACGCTGGTGCGGTAAGGGTAATTTGGCTAATGGCACATATAATCAATTGGGTGGCGCATCAATGGCCGATAAATGTTGTCGGAAGCATGATCATTGCAAGAAATACATACCGGCCCTGTCAAATCGTTACGATCTGTTCAATTATCGCCCCTACACATTGTCGCACTGCAGCTGCGATCGACGTTTTCGCACCTGCCTGAAAATGGCCAGCGATGAGGATGCCAATACAATTGGCAAGCTATTCTTCAACATGGTGCAAACACAATGCTTTATCCTGAAGACTGAAAACATTTGCCTTCAGCACGGCCCCAACGACACATGCCTCAAAAAGGAACAACGCACCAAGGCCTATCTCAGGGATAATCTCAAGTTTTAGACATGGGTAAATTTCCAAAAACATTATATTTATATTGTGCCCCTTGCAGATGCAATTATATTTTTAATATGATATATACCTAATTTACAAACATTAATTATCTCAATTTATTACATATTCCCTAAAATGCTCTTAAGAAATTGTTTCAAAATTTTCAACTTCTTTGCCGTACATCAGCTTTTTAATATTGGTAAAACTTAATATTGAACTGTCACGATTTAAAGAAGTTGGTACAAACTCCATTATTTATTTTTATATAATTTCTCTTCGATATTTCAATCGATCTCACAGATTCTGTATTCAGTCTTGAATGAAAAATTTGTTTGTTTCCAAAAGTATCTCAACCAAATATACAATGTGTTTTTGGTATTTTCTAACATATGTATATCCTGATCAAATTAAATTCAAATCGTATCATAAAGATGTCATAGACAAATAATTATCGTTTTTCATATCATAAAATATATTATATATTCTGCAAAGGTAACAAAGTCTATTAATACAAACAAGTACGTTTAATTAATAATTCATGTTATTTTTTTTACAGTCTGTTGGAATCTGGAATCCGCGCTCCAATACGAATTACCTGCCAAAAACATCTTTCCAATATGCTTATTGAAGAAAATGGATTTCCTTTGCCGTTATTAAGTTTAAAACTTGACAACAACAAAAATAATCTCGTACTTAGATTGTTAATATAAGTACTTAGCCACAGACACACTTGAATATGTATTAAGTCGTTGTGTACTTATCTATGATGTATACATATGGTATATTAACATATCTCGAAATATGTGACATACATACATATGTATATATATTCCTAGAAACATATGTTATTAAATGTAGTTCATAGTTTAGCTAGTAGCTGTAGTCATAACTTAAGCTTAATATATACTATTTACTGCCCGTAAAACAAAGTTTTAAATAGTTGATAGCTAACATTGCCGTTATGCGTAATTCGGAAAAATGTAACCAAAATTATAACTAAGTAGGTCATAGGATAATCTATTGATCAAACTTATAGTCTAGCCAGTTGCCTTAACTGACGACATAAAGTATCTTAAGTAATTGATTTGACAAAGAAAGAAATTCACATATATTGGTTTTATTATTAAAAAAGAAAGAAGAAGAAATGAGAAACATTAATTGAAACTATTTTTCAAAATTAAAAGAAATATTTTTGTGACATTTTTATGTTGTCAAAACAACTACTTCACTAACTGTATGTACATCAAGGTCGTTTAATTTATTAAGTACTATATTTGATCAAATTTGGCTTTATAGCATAGTCTAGTAATTGTAGCGCTTATATTGAAATTTTTAAAGAATTTATTAAATGAAAGTGATTATGAAATCTGAGTTTCTGTCTCATTAATAAAAAGTAAAACTTTGGCATTTTGTACTTTGCCCCAATTGACAACGTTATCAGGAATCGTTAATATGCACACGCACACATACATTCTCGCGCGTGTACATACATATGTAGGTGCAAATATACATTCGGCAATCGTTTAATTAATTGATGTGTCTTGTCTCAGTTTTCCGTCACATTGACGCAGCTATTACTGATGACCCTTTGGCATCACACAACAACAACCCAAGACGCATTAAATCCACTTATTATTGTTCCTTCTTCTGTTTATGTTTTTAGTTGTGGGGAAAAAAATGCGTCACGACAATGGAACTTTCCAGGCAGGCTAAAACATTCTCTGCGTAACGGCCGCCATTTAAAAATGCCTCCCTGCCTGCCAATCGATGTTTGGTCCTGCCAGATCAAAGCAAAATAACATATAATGACGTCACGGCCGACACTTGAATCGTTTATTTTAAATTTTCGATTATTGATCGATTTTTAAGTGTTTGAAACTGCCAGATCATTGCATAATTTCAAATTTAAATTGAAAACGTTAAGCTTGTGTTTACTATGTGCAATGGAGGGCGTGTCTGCTGCTATAATTTCTCGTTAATTCCTGATTCTGAGTGTGTAATAATATATTTTGATAGCTGATAGCCGTCACTTGCTGTAATCTGAGTATTTTGTGACGTTAGTTTTTGTTATTGCTACTTTTAATTGCTATTTATAGACAACTGCGCCGTCCAAAGGGCAACAACAAGCAAAGGGAATTACCAAGTGTAAATTTCAAAGTACCCTTTAATAGGCCGGTACATTATGCAAATACCAATTAAATTTCTAAGAATTACAAACACAAAGAAAAAAAACGGAGAATATAATTCACAAACGCAAATTAATTAAAATAAGAAAAACATTAATTTTAAATAAAATTTTTCTGTTCTCCTTGCTAAAAATTATTTTCTATTTTTTAGACCCCGTACTTAAAAAAAAGTACAGGGGTCTATTAACTTTGTCACAAAAATAAATGTGCGTAACAGGCAGAAGGAGGCGTGGCAGACCCCATAGTGTATGTATATTCTTGATCATCATCAGCAGCAGAGTCGATATAGCCATGTCCTTCTGTCCGTTTGTAAGAGCGCCTAGATCTCAGAGACTAAAAGAGCTAGAAACTCCCAACTTGGTATGTAGGTTTGTCTATATTGTAAGCAGATTGAGTTTGTTTTAGATTTTGGATCGGGCCACTATATCATATAGCTGCCATAGAAACTAGAGATGGGCATGGGCCTCCATTCTAAGTCTTAGTATGAAAAACATTTTTGTTGCTTGAGATATCTGAACCAAACTAACAGAATATGCATATGGAATGGTCTAATACATACTGACCAAAATCGGAACGACCAGTCGAAAATCAAGTCTTGGTAAGAAAAACTTTTTTATTGTTAAAGATATCTGAACCAATAGTCATTTATGTAATTTTATTTTATGCAGTGTTTTGATTTTCCATTGTAAGTACGGGGTCTCCGACAGTCGAGTATGCTCGACTGTAGCACCGTCCAATAGTTTTTTCTGGTTTTCTAATTTTGTGTTTTCGATTTCTCCCTCAATTTTGGTATACTTAGAATTATTTGTCAAGCTGCTTATAAGAAATCGACCAATTATGGAAGCAGTACTCTCAGTTTCTGAAAGGGTTTCTTTTTAAAGAAAAGCTTAATTAGCAAAATTCCGGGTTTGAACGCAAATAACGAAAGTATCGCCAAACGAAATGTATGTGACTGAAAGTGACATTCAAAGGATAATTATAGGAAGCGATGATGCGAGTAGCAAACAAATCGAAGACGAATTCGAAACAGATCTTGAGTACGATTGACTGTGTTGACTGTTGCAATTGAATTTTTCTAGGTTCATCTAGGATTCTAACGAGCAGCTGCAAGAGCACGATGAGCAAATTGAGTGTGGACACCTTTAAGTATATTGATGAATTGTGCCATGTGCTGCAATCTCAATGCTGTGCAAGTGATGCGAAACTTTTAATGTTCGCAGCGGCGGCAAATAGCGAAGGATATCGCGGCACTTTGGTACCGATTCCCCCGCCCATCATGGGCGACACTTTCTATGATATTGGGCAACTGCGTCGCTTGGTCGCCACTTGGCCAAGTTGTGTCCAAATGCTGGACAAATTGCGTGATACCGAGTCAAATCAATCAACAGCTGGTCATATAAATCTCTTACACTGGTTGCTCATTTCACAAGCAAATCCAGTTTTGAGACGTTTCAAAATTAATCGATTGCCTGACTTATGCAGGGATTTAAAACTCGGCAGACCTTCATCCAAGCCCAAAGAAGTGCTGAGTGTCATATACAAGGATGAGCCGCGTATGGGCAAATCAAAAGGATATTATGCCTACGTGGGTTGCCCACTTCAATTTCTGTATCGTCTCTTGATCATGGGCAGAATGGATAACAATTGGGCGGGTCCAATGCGTCTATATGATCAACTTGGCCCCGCTTTATCGCAGTGTACGGTCACAACATTGCCACTACCGTCCAACTGTTGGTCCCATTCGCGTTTTGGACGTGCCCCACGTTGTGTCCTCATCTGCCAAGTGTTGCAAGAACAAAAGATCATGCCCCAACCGGAGATCATCGTTGACGACACTTTTAATTTGCGTGTACGCTATTTACTCATCTTTACGGAATGCAACAAATCCAAATTTTTGGAGTCGAGCACAAGCGTAACTATCGACACTCCAGTTCAGACCAGTCCCGGCTTCCACTTTAGTACCAGATTCACTGGCAACACCGAAAACGGCAGTCACCGAGTCAGAGGCAGCTGCGGCAGTCGTTGGATTTTTCGCTTAGTCGGCGCGATTTTGGGACGTGCTGTGCAAGTCGTGCAACGGCAAGGTACAACGTTTTAGCCAACTTCATTTCACTTAAGACAACATCCAAAATTTTAGTAATGCTTGTTAAATAAATGTGTTTAATTTAAATAATCCAAAAAAAATTGTTGCTCTTTTTTAAACAACAATTTTTATTTTGAAAAATGTGTCAAAAAACCACACAATTCTTCAAATATGCGAATTATTTGTAATTCGGGGATAAAATCCCAAGCAATTTCAATAGTTGGTAATTTCGGTCTCGTCAAATATTTTTACGATTGGGATTTTCACAAGAATTTTGCACTTAACTCAGATATTTTTGGTTTATTTATCAATTTTATTGCCAATTCTTTTTCATTTAACTCGCGTTTGCGAATTTAACAGTTATATCCTCGAAACGTACTTTCTGGAATTTTTGATTGACTCATTTGCTGTATTCATGATTCACTTTTTTTTTAAAAAAACTTTTTTTTTTGATAAATGGGCAATTTCATAAAAAGGTCAATCGGTATCAGAAGCTTAGAATTTTTTAAAAACTCATTTTGCTGTGTTATCATCTTTCAGAAATTTAATAGTGCCACAAGAAAATTATACTATAAAACAAAGACAGTAACGATTAAAATTTTGAAAATAAAACTTTCAAATAAGAATATTTCGGGGTAATTAACAAAACAAACATTGTAAATCCTGTTTTCGATCTAAGTAGTAATTAGAAATAATTCGAATGTTTCGTAACGAAAAAAAAAATGTACCCGCTTTGTTAGAAATGTACCATGCGTGGCAGGGTACTGGATCTAAATGTAAGAAATTCTGGCAACATTCTTAAATGCTAGACAAAGATTAAAGTTATCGATAATCGATTCGAAAAGGCGCTTGAGGTATTGAAAAGTCTGGCAACGCTCTACCGTTAGAATTACAAATTTAATTTGCGACAAAAGTAAAGAAAGTGAAATGAAATGTACTGGGATTTAGTCTAAATGGATCTGCTGCTGCGTTCCACATTTGCCGGTGAATAATCCAAGACGCTGCGATAACGCCTGCGATAATACTGGCACTGCCGTAGATACACCCAGATGAGGCCCTTGATCGCCTCAAAGGTGAGCGCACCCAAGGCAATGCTCAAAACTTTGCTGTTCAGATTGCCGTAAAGGGCTTGTCCAATCAGCACGGCAAATGTGGGCAGACTGAGCGCAGTGCAGAAACGGCAGGTGGCGCGTTCAATATTCTCGGCATTTAGGGCGCCACCTTGCAACATATCGTCGCCATCAACCGGCTCGAGTCCATCAAAATAATCATCGGTAAGCGGAGCACCGGGCAGTGGCTCACCGTACTCATCCAAATGCTCGGCGGGCACGGGTTGCCGTTGACGACGTCGCAGCCAGCGCACCAACCAATTATCCCAATCGAGACGTCGCAACAGCAACAGTGCCGCCGGCACCGATGGCAGCACAATCATCAGCAGCGTTGGATCCTCCTTCATCAGTTGCAAGCTGCGCTCATAGCCAGCGATTTGATGCATTGTCAAAGCCCCATATGACAGTGTGGCTATGTAAACGACCGTTGCCAGCATGCCCATCAATATGCTGGGACAGAGCATTCCATATATTGCCTCCACACGCTCGAGGAACGCATCAAAGCGACAAACGGGCGGCATCACAATAATATATTCCGTGTGGCACTGTGGACAACTGACCGTCACATCGGGATTGATCAGTTGCTTCTCATCGATCCAACGGCTGAGGCATGCCTCGTGCACCCATTTGTTGGTGCCACGGCAGCGACAGGGCTGCAACCAATCGCCCAGCAGCGTCGTCTCCTCATCCGTGTTCAGGCATATCCAGCAGATTCGCTCATCCGTCGCATTATCATGGTTGCCCAACACGCGGCGCGATCGCAACATCTCTCTTATCCAGCTGGTTATATGCCAACAAGCTTGGAAACGCAATACACAACAATTTAATTTTGGATCTGTCTATCTGAAAGTTCTGAAAGAGTCGCTAGAAATCGGAATTTTTCCAAAACAAAAAAAGTTCTGTACAATTTTTTATTTTTGTATTTTTTGTCGTTTTTTTAAAGCTTGTAAATCAGTTGCTTGTTTAAACTTCAAAAAAATATTATTTTTATCATAGCAGGCGTAATCATCATGTATGTATATACCCTGTAGTTATGGCAAATGAGAGGTATGCAAAGACAACTGAAGGCATCTTTAAAGCATAAAGTAATTGTAGCTTTTGTATTACTATAGTCTGGATTTTCGTACACATTGCAGGGTATTTTATTAAAAACTTGAGGAAACTCGACTAAAGGGTATCTACTAATCGAGCACTTTCGACATCAAATTTTGTATGTTATATTAAGCTTCATATCGTATTTTGCTTTAAATAATTATTAAAATTTTAAAAAAGAAAACTATTCTATTTATAGATACAAATATTGCAGGCTTAACCACAGGGTGTTGAACAGTCGAGCACACTCTCTATATGAAATTTTGTCTGTCGATTGTTGTAGCTTGAGTTTGTTACTAATTTTGCCAAATTTTAATACTATTTACATATGTTTAAACATGCCTACAGGGTATTTAACATACTCTTAGGCTTCAACTAATCAGACCAATAAACTGAGTAGTAAATTCGAATTATCTGTTGATGAAGCGACTTAAATATATTTATTTTCATTGCAGCAATCGCCCAGATTGAAAAAATCGACTGAGAAGTTATTATACCCGTTACTTAAAAAATAAGTAAAAGGGTATATTGTATTCGTTGCAATGTATGTAACAGGGAGAAGGAAGCACCTCCGACCCTATAAAGTATATATATTTTTGATCAGCATCAACAGCCGAGTCGATGTCCGTCTGTCTACCGTCTGTGTGAGCGCCTAGATCTCAGAGACTATAAGATATAAATTTTTGCCACGCCTCTTTCCGCCTCCGCAAACCGCGAATAATCACAGTTTTTAAGATATCAGGATTTTTTGCTAATTAACGTTAACTACTATTACTACCTGTTATCCTACTAAGTCTTAACAAGATCGGACAAATAGCAATATAATTGCCTAAAAGTATGCAGTGGTCGGGAGTAGGGTTGTTGATATAATATCAATATATCGATATATCGATATTTAATTTTTGGTGATGATATATTTATAAGTGATATTTTTGTAACACGATAATATCAATATCGATATAATTGTACGATATTATCGTGCGCTACTTTTCACCAGTTTTTTTATCTTTTGCCGCCACTTTTTTCTTCACGAAAACGTCGAATCAAAATTTTATTCGGATATAATAAACGACACTACATCCAAGTGCCAAATTTGCAATAAAATAGTAAAGATTAGTGGTAACATGACTAATTTGGGGTGGAGAAACTGTTGATTTAAGCTCGCGCCCAGATATTTATATCATCGATATTATCGATATTTTTTTTGTCAAAAATATCAAGAAAAATGATATTTTATTCATATCGAAATATCAACGATGTTGATATTTTTGAAAATATCAACAACCCGACTCGGGAGCTCGACTATAGCCTTTCCCACTTGTTTATTGTAACCTAGTTTGTTTTTGAAAAATATTTCTAGAAAGCTCCCACGCTTCACAAATTCTCCCATGCTACATTTTTATGGTTACATCTTAACTATATCCATAAGTATAACTTTTATCCATTATCTTCAGCCAATTTACTTTTGCCACTTCTCCAAAGACTCCTAGACTGACCGTATTATTTGCACTCATTCGAGGTGAGTTTTCAGACGACGCGTCGTTCAGAGCCGTGCCAAATGGGGGACCCAAGGGGCACTTGACCCGGGCGTTAAGATATTTGGGGTACATAACTTCTTAGTTTTTTATTTTTATAATATTATATGTGGGTGTATAAAAATAGTTTTCTGCGTTCAATGAATAATTATTTTGAATATTTGAATGAATTGTTTGAAAATTCTTCGAATAATTCTTAATTTTCATATAGCACCAAATAAGAAAAGCATTAAAATAGCGCTCAGAATGTTTTTAGCCATTCTCTGCACGTCAAAACGATGATTTAACAACTAAAACTTAATAAAAAAATCAAACTTAATAGACCACTGAACTTTACTTGTAGTACAGGGTCTAATTAATTGAGCTTTGCAATCTTAGTCTCCTGTCGATCAAATAAAGTATAGCAGAATCGATTAAGATGGAAAAAATAATGGTTGATAGATTTTTCTTCGTTAAAAGCTAGAAAAGAAAATTCTAATTTTTTTTTTATATATTTTTTAAGTACTCAAAATTTGAAAGTTTTGACCCTGTAACTTGAGGTATGTTTTAGAAACAAATACTTTTTCTATTTTTCTTGAGCACCTGTTGCAGTTTAGCCCCGGGTGAAACTTTTTCTAGTCACGACGCTGTCGTCGCCAGTCGAGAATCTAGAATCTAGAATCTGGACTCCCGAGAGATGCCGCAAAGACACTTGTGCTCTGATTTGATTGGTTTACTTTCTGTGCAACAGAATGTGGCACAAGGCAACAGGTTTTTTAGCCAAACAGCAACTGCAAAATAGGCGAAGGCCAATTTTCAAGTGCAAACGGGCGGCATATGCAAACATGGCCAAAACACAATGGACAACTTTAAGCTTAACTCGAAACTAAGTACATACTATATAAGTTTTTTAGTAAAAGAAGACCTTGACTTACCAAAGGAGTTTTCTTAATTATAAACAAACACACGCACAAGCTAAAACACTTAATTAAAAGCACTAACACACGCACAACACTTGAAGGAAATTTGGTCAAAAATAAAAAATAATAAAAAAAAGTTGCGAACTTGTTAACAACAATTACTGGCACGACAGACCGCACCGAGAAACCGGCAACTGAACTTGTCAGCTCGAGAGCAGAAGAACATTTGGTGGCCAGAACAGCGGCAACTGCACAATTGACTGCAAAGAAAAGAAAAAAAAATAGAAAAAAAGAAAAAACAGGCAAACAGTTGGCCTGGGCTTAGGCCAGGCTTAGACCAGGCGGCTAGACCATACCAGATGCCTTTCCATTCCACTTTTTCCACTTTGGCAAGTTGCTAAAAGCCAACGGTAAAATGCAGCAGCAGCAGCAGTTCCAAATCAATTGGGGCAACTGGCCAAAAGCATTAATAGACGACTTCAACCTGGCTAGTTGCAAGATGATGTTGTTGATTTTTTTTTTTTTTTTTTTTTTTGGAGCTCCAGGTTAGCCTTGTTGTTGCACCAACTGTCCAACTCCAAGAGAAAGGGAATTCACAATGCCAGTGAAAACTGTAACGAATTTCGTTTGTCAATTCTCACACAAACTGATGTAAAGATTCGACCTTAAAACTTTATTCTCTACTTTCTTAAAGATCTCGAGGAATATTATGATTTAAAGTAATACAATAGCAATAATTAAAGTGTGTAATTAACAGAGCTGTAAAAAAGTGCATCTCGATTTATTCAAGTGTGAGACTGATTTTAAAGATATATATAGTACTAGGGGGCTCCACCCCCTGCTCGCTTCGCTCGCCAACCCCCAGCTCGCTTCGCTCGCAACATTGTCTTTAGTTGTCCGGTTTAACAAATTTATATAAAAAAACAAGTGGGAAAGGCTATAGTCGAGCTCCCGACTATAGGATACCCGTTACTTATATAAACAAATTAAAATTTTTTTATTGCATGCTTTTAGGCACTTTAATTGCCTAAAAGCTTTAATCAGCCAGTACCACCTTTCTGTTTGTCCGATCTTGTTGGGATTTAGTAGGATGATAGGTAATAACAGTAGCTAACGTTCACCGTTAAAAAACACCTAATATCTTGAAAACTGTGCGTGTGGTGGATTTTCGCGATTTACGGAGGCGGAAAGGGGCGTGGCAAAATTTTGAAACAAACTTGACCTGCGTGGGGTTTACAGAAATCTGTGTGCCAAATTTGGTTGCTCTAGCTCTTATAGTCTCTGAGATCTATGAACTCACACAGACGGACAGACGGACAGACGGACGGACGGACAGACGGACATGGCTATATCGACTCGACTGTTGATGCTGATCAAGAATATATATACTTTATGGGGTCGGAGATGCTTCCTTCTCCCTGTTACATACATTGCAACGAATACAATATCCCCTTTTACTTATTTTTAATAAGTAACGGGTATAAATATGTAAAAATTTCAGCTCTCTATTCTCAGCTTTTGATTCTCAGTCAGTCAGTGAGTCAGGACAAAGAGTTTTATATAGATATAGATGTATTTTTAAAGTAAGAAAATTATTTCTTTCTGTTTTAAAATTCTGAGAAAATTCGTGAAAAAAATTCACTTAAATAATTGCCTAAATTATGCGTCGTAACGATATTAATTATTAACACTATTGTAGACTTTATAAAAATTCTTTTTTTATTCTATTTTTTTTTATTAATTATTGAAAAAATGTTAAAAATTCAATTTAAAAGCTTCTTTTAAATTGTAAATGTTTGTTTGATCAGTAGGAAAATCTTTAAATTTCCGCAGATCTTCACAGCTATTTAAAACAAAAAGGGCAAAAGGGAACAATTTTTATAAGTTTTTATATTAAAGAATTATAAAAAAAAAAAAACATCTTTACGAGGTAAAAGTCTAGTGACGAAAACATTTTCATGTCCCAAAAATTTCTGATATCCAATATTTGAAGAATCTTAAGTTAATCTTAAGTTTTACACATAAATTACTAAATTGTCAGTTTCTAGATTTTTGATCGGACAAACAGACTGACTTTCCATCTCATTTTGAAAAGGACACCAAAAATTTCAAAATGAATTATCTTTTGTGAGTTTCCAAAAGTCTTAGTATGCACATTTGTTAGTTAAATTTATACCTTTCGATCGGTATTTAGCTCGAGCTGATCAGACAGTAAATTTTCCATTCTTCATGTATATATTGCTAGTCGCCTTTCGCACCCTTCGTGCTGCTTTCGTCACTAGCGCGGTGCTTAAACACCTCAAATTGCTTTTGGGTGCTGAGAGTTGGCAATTGGACGCAGTTCGAGAATTATGTCCCCTGTCCCCCTTTTATATTTTTGTCATATTCGGCATTGTTTTTAAAAAAGTTATTCACAACATTTTGACGTCTTCAAATTTTTTGAGAGATTTTGAGATGACTTCTTTCGCCTCTTTCGCACTCGGACAATTGCTCTCCACGACTAATTTTTCGACGTTATATCGCCGACTTATTCAGATGACTGAAAAAAATCATTAATTTTTGTACTCTTTCAGAAGAAAAAATAAATAAGGAATAAATAATACGTTTATGAAAATCATACTTTGCCATCTAATTAATACAAGATTAGAGAATTATAGAAAAAAAATTTCATGTAAATCGGAATATTGGTTTAGGAATTACGAACCAATTCCTACCTCGGAGATCATGAACCTATTCAGTTGAACGGCATTCAAGAATTTAATAAAATAAAATTGTAATGAAAAGAAATTTCTGAACTTACTAGAAAAACTGCTTGTTTCTTTATTCAAGTAAAAGAAACACTCTTGGACGCACAGCTGAAATTATGGTAGACAAAATAAAATATAAAGAGAAAGACATTTTGATATGTATAAAAATAGTTTGTTGTAGTTTTTATTTGTTGCAATAAATATTAAGTTTTTTGCGTTTTGGTCTCTGAATGATTTAAATGAATTTGTTATTAATTAATTATTAAACGCTAATTTGTACATAGAAAACTGAGTTGCAAGCGGCATTCTTATTATTGCATACTTATAGGCGCACGCACCGTCTATCAAACCTATCTACCCTACCGCCAAAATGATTCTGATTCGGATCTGTGTGGCAAACTCAACTGCAACAATACACGAGACACACATGCAACAAAAGGCAATTCGACTACGAGTTTTACTTTTTCATTGTTTGCAATTGAATATTATTAAGTATTTCTTTTTTGTTTTTTTTTTTTGTTGTGGGGCAAATGGGAAATATTTGGTTTTCATTATTTGAGCATGAACAACAAATTTATCTAAATGATAATAATTGCAGTAATTGTTATTAGGTTTAGTTTTTTAAATAGTTAGTTTTTTGTTGCATTTTTGGCAAACAATTCAATTGATTATTCAACAAATCCGAAAAAAATACTATAGAGAACAAGCATTTTAAACGATAGCTTAATAAATATACTATATATGTATATATATATATATGTATGTATTTGGTTATGTTCGCTTCAGCAGCGCCATCTAGCGACGAGTTGGAGCAATCAAGACGACTCTACACTATAGCAAAAATTAAGTGCATTATTATGTTGCAATCGAGTGTGCTCGACTAGCGGCTACCCTGCAGCCACAACTGCTTTAACTTCTCTCAGGTTTTTGAAAACATTTTACAAAATAAAATATAAAATTTCTTTACTGATGAAATTTTCAGAATATTAATTAAACATACATATACAAAATTAAAATTCTATCTTCAAGTTAAAAGTTAGACTGAAGTTAGAGTTAAAGAATATAAATTCTACATTTAAAACAAAAAAAAAAAATTAATGTTTTCAACTTAATACAGACTGACAGACAGGTTAGATATAAGTTTTTTAGACTCAGGTTACAGGGTATTGAAGATATGAAATTATGGCTTTAAAAATTATATTAAATTCTATAGAAAAGTGCAGAAATATGTAAATATTTAAACAATTCTTGTTTTATCACATTGGCAAAAGTCGTGAGTGTTGTCGCTAGATGTCGCTTTGGTGTTCTTGTTTAACCAAATTGTTTTTTTTTTTTTTTTTTTTGTATATAAGCATTATGTAGTTATATATGTTACATATCAAGATATACAGTTGTACACAGATATATATACAAATATCGAATGTATTTATAGTAGTCAAAATTTGATAATATCATGTGATTATTTTGAATTTTCGGTTTTGGTTTGTGGAAAATAGCAAGTTTTTAATATATATATAAAGTTTGATTTCAATATATGCATCTATATAGATGTTAGTATGCTATATCCATTGAGATTATAGATCAATCAATGGTCTTTTTTTTTTATAAACTAAAACTAAGGGTTTTTTAGCAAACGCGTCTAATGTATCATCATTATATAGAGCTAATATTTATTTATATATAATCTATATTTTTATATAAACGTTTCTTTTCTTCAGACTTAAAAATGGAGTTATTGGTGTGTTTGTTGTTGTTGTTGTTCTTGTTATCTTCTTCTTTTGAATTATTGCTGTTTTTCAATTTTTTTTTTTCATTACTTTTTTTTTTTTGGGCATGACTTTAAGGCGTAATGCAATTGGGAACAGTCGGCTATACATATATCGGCATACATAAGGCGTGTTTAAACATTGTTATCGGGGAAGTGGCTTTTTTTTGTTGTTTTTTTTTGGGATTTATTTATCAACATCTTCTTCCTCTTGTTTCTCCCGCTATATTTAAGGCAAATCGCACAAGTCTGGGGTGGCATATAACTGTAGCATATACTTAGATATATCTGTATAATATATTATATAATTTGCGTGTGAACAACTTGAAGACTAAGTATACAAATTGTATATTCCTATTCTACATACATACATATGTATATCTGTATATATATAGCTGTTATGTATGTCGAATTCAATTGAACATTTATCTCATAATATCATTATTATATTATATTATATCATATATGTGTGTACACACACGCTTAGCGCAGTTCAGCTTGTGCAACTTGGATGTTCAGTGTTGTATAACGTTTTGTTTAGAAATATATATGAAAAGTTGGGTTATGTTGAACTCAAGGGGCAAAAGAATTCTCGTAGAAAAAAAGCCAATGAAAAGGCAGAATAATAATAATTAAAAACAAATTTGTCACTGTTACAAATATTATAGACAAATAGGTTATGTTGAAGGAGACACGGAACAAAAATCGAAAGTAATGAAGAATACTTGAAGTATATATTGGCATAAAAGAATGATAAAGTTAAGTATAAGTAAAAATGCCAGTAAAGTGGTATATATATGAAATGACATAGCAAAAGTGAGGTTATGCCGAGCTCAAATGACGCAAAAATGAAATTTATAAATATTTTGGAATATATGAAATTGGAATATTTGTAGTACAAATCTAAAGTGTCATAGAAAATAAGTGTGTTTTTTGTTGCTCGAACTGCGCTTTCTTTCTCTGTCCAACCAACCGACAACTGCTTTGTCTCTCTCCCTTTCATTCTCTTCTGTTTAAATTCGCACTCTCTGTCTCTGTCGCTCTAATGTACGCTTGCTTGAGGTATAAAATGTACTTGATGATGAAAGTCCTCGCTTTGTGTGTCGCTTTCTCTGTTACTCCATTTGTTGCTCTCTCTCTCTCTCTCTCGGTTGTCATCATTTCAGAGTCGATACTCGTAGTGTGCGGAACGCGAACGTCTGGCACCGGAATACCAACGATATGGCACCCGCTGTTGATGCAACGCCAAGCCCAATGCCAAACTGGAGGCGCCACCAACGGCGCCAATGTCCGCGCCCGGACTGCGCGCCAACTGCAAAGTCAGCGCCAGACGCGCCTGCTAGGATGATGAGGAGGCCGATGGTGACGGCGTGCTGGCACTGGACGTGTGACGATGATGATGTTGATGCTGATGATGTTGTTGCAACTGTTGCTGCTGTGTTGTCGTGTGTGTTGCTGGCGATGTCATGCGACGTCCCAAGATTCCAGCTGGCATATTGTTGGCATCCAAATACGCCTCGGGACTGAAACGCACCCGACTGTGTTGCGATCCAATTGAACCTTCTTTGGCGCTCAGATACGAGCTATCATCGCTGGTTAAAGAATCCGGAGGCGTCGGATTTGTGGGCGTGCCCTGTTGCGAAGAGATGCTGCCGCCGTTATTTAAATTGCTGCTGTTGTATTTTTTCAACGAGCTGCGCAATTTGCTTTGTGGCAACAACTGTTGTTGTTGTTGCTGTTGTTGTTGCAAGTGCAACTGTTGCTGCTGTTGTTGCTGTGGCATTTGATAGCTCAGCGCATGTTGCTCAAAGGGCAAACTTACGGGACGTGCCACAGGTGCCACATATTTGCATTTGGCCAACGGACTGTGCAACATGCGATTGATTAACTTTGGCGAACCAGAATAAAGTTCCTGTTTACTTAATGTTGTTGGTGTTGCGGCCGCAGCTGTTGTTGTTGCTATTGTTGCTGCTGCTGTTGTTGTTGTTGTTGTTGCTGCCACATTTGTTTCACACTCATCGTAATTGACATTGAGATTAACATTTAGATTCAAATTGTTATAATCGTACATCAATTCCTCGTGTTCCAGCAGCACATTTGAATTATTTGAGACCGTCGATGGTGTGCGTCGATGTCCGCCCGCCGACACGCCCATTTGCGGCACACGGGGCGGCGGTGTGCGTGTTGCCACTGCCACAGTTGGTGGCAACACTGGCGCCTCATACTGATAGTCATAGTAGTCGGGCAGCCGATGGTTATAGTCATAGGAATAATCCGGATACGATTTACAGTCGCGTTCATACGCAAAATTCAACTCCGGCCGATAGGGAAAATAATTCGAGCCTGCAACAAATTGATTACAAATTTTTACTTTAATTAAAATTTAAATAATTTTATTATTTTAAGCACATAATGCAAATAAAAGTTCATACATATTTTTCAAATATTTGAAAACACAGCAAAAATTTAAATCATCGCATTTTTTTAGTCTATTGATTCTCTTTCTTAAAGGCGGATTAAAGTTGCAATTTTGAAATTCAAATACAAATTAATATTATTTTCAATAAAATACAATAAAATCTTGTAAAATAAGCACAAAAAAAAAAAATAAACTCTGAAAAAGTGATTTAAAAATACATCGAAAAATCGACAATTCGATTTTCGCAAAATCGATTTTGAAGTACTTTAACTCGAAAATATTTTTTTACTACCAATCGAATTAATTAAATGCATTTTAATGAAAAATCGACACATCACTGGAGTTTGTTCATCGCAGTTAATATGTTCAGTAAATGATGACAGAAGTTGAATAAATGTTAAAACCAGGGATTAAAACCCTAACCGAAACCGTAACCTTTAACCGGTAAAACCCGATTGAAATTTAAAACCGTAACTGCAACCGTAACCGAAAAAAAAAATTTTCATTTGACCGAAACCTTAAAATCGAAACTCTGTAAACCGAAATAACCGTTAAGTAACCGATTAATTTATAAGGGATAATTTCGGTTTCCTGGTTAAAACTTTAGATTTACAGTTTTTAATTTTACAAAAAGTTAAGGATACTAGAAGAACTGACAAGATTTAAACTGACCAAAGTAACCATTGCGATAACCGCCGCCGTCGTTGGAGTAACTGGGTCCATTGCGCAGATAATCGGCAGGTGCATAGAGGGGAGGGGGTCCAATGCCGCCACCGACCCGAAACTCCTCGAAGACATCGTTGGTTGCCGCTGCATTGCTGCAGCTGCTGCTGCTCAGTTTGCGGCGCGGCGAAGGCGTCGGCGGCTGTGAGCCGGCATAGAGAACAGCAACAGTTTGTGCCGGCACGGCAGATGCAACTCCACCTGCTCCTCCTACTCCGGCTGCTGCCGTTGTGACCAGTTGCTGTGGCTGTTGCTGTTGATGCAGTTGATGGATCTGATGCTGTGGCGTGCGTTGCACGGGCGTGTAATACGTTTGACTGCCGCCCACGCGACGCTGTGCCAAATTCTGCGGCTTGCCACTGACCTGGGCTGCATCCAACGAAGAGTATCTAAAAGTGAGAGGAAAATGGAGGTATTAGTTTAGATAAATCAGTTGACGGAACGACTCTTTTCGCACACTGATTAGTTTTAGATTTCGTGAACAGCTGATTGACAACTAAAAATTATACAAAAAAGGAGGCAATTGCACAAAATGCCTAGAGAAAGCCAGAGAAGGAAATATATGAACATTCTCCATATTAATATTACAGCAGAATGTAAACAAACACCAAATGTCACAGTTTTCATTTGAAACCAAATCGAAATCAAAACGAAATCAGCCTCAAGCCTAGTACCGACGTGAGATAAAAGGGCTAGCGTAAGTCAAACTCCATATAAAAAAAACGCTAGCGTAAAGCGAAAAAGAAGAAGACGACATTTATCTCCGCTTGTCGGTCCGGACGTAAAGTAAACTGAAACTAAAAACGGAGTTGCCAGATAAGGAACAGGCGATGGGCAGCACTGTTTGCAGGCCCAGCGAAACATTGAACTGTTTAAGCCCAATTTACACGGTCGGTTTCCGACCGACACTTTTTGACCGATGGAAAATGTTGCCATTCAACAAGCACCAAAAAATACCAAAAAATGCCATTCTTACGTATTATGTTAATGGTATCGGTTTGCTTCGATGACAAACCGACGCTCTAAAATTTTGCGTGTTCACACGAGACCGATCGGAAACCGATCGTGTAAATTGGGCTTTAGAGTTTCGCTAGGTATATAGGAGATAAATGTCTGACACAGAAGTGAAAACGATGAAGACTAATTGAAATTGGTCAGTAACGACGACAATATTGGTAGATTATATTCTAGAACGAAAGCTTAAATGGTTTTTATAGACATAAATTCGATAATTTTGTATTTTTTCATTAATATATATTAATAAACCGCTGCTGACGCATAGAGTTACCATTCCATTTTATGTTATTTTTTCGTGTTGCGTTGACAACACTGTCTTTACGCTCGTCGACAGCGAAATATTGAGCATTTTCCGCCGCTAAAAATTTATTTCACGTCGGTACTAGGCTTCAGAGCTGATTTCACGAAATCAATTAGTAAGACCACATTTCCCTGATTTGCTCTGGGCACACTGAAAATTTTGTATGGAGCAGCTGTGAACAGCTGACTGCGAAATCTAAACCAAATCTAAAACGCTTACCGGAATCCCATTATTATTTGGTTATGAAAAAAGGGAAAACGTATAGGTCTTGATTAGCACTATTATTGGTGCTAAGGTTGATTTTGGACAAGATAATTTAAAAAATCTGATTTCAGCGAAAAGTGAAAGAATATTTGGATGCAATTAATTTTAAAATGTAATGCATTGATTTATCTCAAAAATGTTTTTTGTTTGATTTAAAAATATTAAGTAGTATTTTTTTAAATTTAATTTGAATCAATGTCGCACGCGACACTTTGTTCCACAATATATTTATATTGTTTCTGTCTCTCTTTTTTAAATTATGTATATATCGAAAACAGATCGAAAAACTTGTTTTAAGTTAAACTTTTGAATATATTTCTATGTATTAAAATGGTTTCTGTTAAATTCTTACTATCTTACTTAGGGCCGTTTTTTCAGTGTACTTATTAACTGTATCTAATATATAAATTAAAATTTGACTGTAATTTTAATACATTTTACGTCAAAATATATTTTTAATAGTTGTCAAACACCTTATTTTCACATTGAAAAAACGGGCCTTAGTGTAATCGATAGAATACAAACTTTTTAAAGATTTTAAATGGTTTTTTGACTTTTTGTTACTTGACATTTATATCTTTGTCGATAAGTCAGCTACGACTTGGAATTCAACATTGCGAGTTGTCAAGTTTTGTCTCAATTTTTAAAACACTTGCAAATCAAAATATTCAAAAAGACGCACAAGCACAAATTGCTACAAAATCAGTGACTCTAATGGTAGGTTTTTATTGTAGATGTTTTTGTAGTGCTTCCGAGTGAAAACTTCTTGCCCACCGTCATAAAATCGAAATTGCAGCCTTCTAGCTCTTGCCGTTTGGGCTGCGCTTTGACAGTTCAGTCACCAGTTTCTCTCAATAAATTGTCGCTAATCTGTCATTTATCAAGCCGTAGTTCAGTCACTAAATCAGATACCGGATCAGTCACCAGCTCTATTATCAATTTAGTCACCAGTTTACTCACAAGTTAAGCATTTCCTACATCAATTATATCAGCAATTAAGTCAACAATTAAGCTACCAGTTTTGTCACTAGTTCAGTCACCAGCTTTGTCAGCAGTCATCAAACAGTTCTACCAACAATATTGTATTAGTAAGTCACCAGTCTATCATTAACTTAGCCAAGTTCAGCCAGCAGCCATATCACCAATTTAGTCACCAGTTTGTTCTCACGTTAAGTCACCATTTCTTTAATCAATTTTACATGGAATTCAGTCACTAGTATTATCAGCTGATAAGTCACCAGTTCAAAAATTTAGTTTCAGTTACCAACTGTCACTAGTCCAGTTATTAGCTCTATCACCATCTAAAACATAAGCTCTATCACCAATTCAGTCACCAGCTTTATTATCAGTTCTTTCACTAATTTAGTCACTAGTTCTGCCACCAATTTAACCATCAGTTCATTGCCAGTAAGTTGTAAAGAAGAGTATTCAATAACAGGGGCGGGCACGCATGGGCTCCGGGAGCTATGAGGCAGCTCCTAAATTTATTTAGACTCGAGAGCAAAATAGCAACAAACGAGTCGAGGCGTTTTATGACTGCATAAAAAACCACAGCAACAACAACACACGCACACGCGAGCAAAAACATAGGAGCAGCTTGAGTCGAGGCATTTTTGGTGTTGTCGTTGTTGTAGAGCTCCCGAGTTCAATAATATTGATTATCTATATATATAAAACTCTTTGTCCTGACTGACTGACTCACTGACTGACTGAGAATCAACGTGCAGCCCAAACGGTAAAATATAGAGAGCTGAAATTTGCACACAACATAGATGAGATAATTTCATCGTGCAATAAGACGGCGTTTTGGGAAATTCGACGTCTAAGTGGGTCAAATCGGGGTCAAAGGTCACGGAATTGCTTAGAATGAAAAACTTTTTTGTTTCTTAAGATATTTCAACCAAACTAACAGATTATATGTTTGGTACTGTCTCTTACATTCTGACCAAATTTGGTCAAAGTGGAATGACTATATCTTATAGCTGCCATAGGAACAATCCGATGAAAAACACATTTAGTATGAAAAACTTTTTTGTTTCTTAAGATATCTCAACCAAACTTGCAGATTGTTTGTTTGATACTGTCTCTAACAAACTAACCAAATTTGGTCAAAGTCGGATGACTATATCATATAGCTGTAATAGGAACAATCGGATGCAATCGAAGATATCCCGCCAAATTTAGCTTTTTACAGCCAAATCACAAAATCCGACTTTTTAGCTAAAGTTCAATTGCAAGGAAAAAAAATTACCGCAGCGGACAGCGGAAGCTAAATATTTCCGGTTTTTTTTTAGAAAAAATGCTATATTATATAAATTTGTTAAAACGGGCAACTAAATACAATACGAAGCGAGCTGCGGGTTGGCGAGCGAAGCGAGCAGGGGGCGAATATTATGTAAATTTGTTAAACCGGACAACTAAAGACAATGTTGCGAGCGAAGCGAGCAGGGGGCGTGGCCCCCTAGTACATATATAAATAATTACTTTTTCTAAGTCTTACCTTGTTGAATTCACTTGCTGGTTCAACGGTCGCGTCGTCGTCGTGTCCAGCTGTTGCTCGCCGTGCTCCTGCTCCCTGGCCAGCTGGTCAGTCTGTTGCGCCTGTTCCTCCTCGTGCAACTCGAGGCTGGCCTTTGGGGCCGCCTTCAGAGCCGGCAATTCGCTGAGCAGCGTTGGATGAACCGGCGATACATTGGACATCCTAACATCATAACCAGCGGCGACGCCCGCCAGCAGCGATGCCATGTTGTAGAGCAAGAGCTCAATCACGGAGAGCTTTGGTTTCCGCGCCGAATCTCCGGCGTAGAGCGTCGGAAGTGGAACGTTGTTGGTGAAGCGACTGAGGAGATATGGAGATGGGGACATGATGGGCATGTTGCTGGCTCCATTGCGCCAATCGTCCTTGTTGTTGCCCTGATAGCCTGTGAGTAGTACGTCATCCAGTGTGCGGCAGTGCGTAAACAGTTTGACGAAACAGTGTTGAGAAACGTTTGTTTTTTTTTTTGGCTAGTTAGGGGACGGGGAGGAAGTAGGGGAAGAACCGCAGGCAAATTCCCAACCGACACCGCGTTTAGGGCTCAATCAAGATTGATCAATCACATTTGCTTTTTTTTTTAGTTTTTTTTGTTTTTTTATTGTCAGTTTCGGTATTTTTTTGTTGTGTGCTTTTATTATTATTATTCAATTTCATTCTTTTTTTTCTTTCTTTGTTTGGTTTGTCTAATGGAAATACATATACAAAGTACATCAAAATAAAACGAACAAACAAAAATTTTTAATTTTAAAATAATTATCAAAAAAAAAGAAGAGTAGAAAGTAGAAGAAGAGGAAGAACCAAGCTCAATTCTATAATAATACATTTAAATTGAATATTTCTTGTTTTCTTTCCTTTTTTTTTCTTTCTCATTTATCATCACAGTTTTTTTCTATTTTTTTTTTTTTTTTGCATTCTCTTTCGATTTAAATACTATAAATTAATTATATATAAAAAAATAAAAAAGCCAATCATTGTAAATAAAACTGTGCACAAAATACCAAAGAAATGAATTGCAAATTAAAGAGACTGAAGATCCTTCCATAGAAGAATTATGTAAAAAAAGATGCGACTAAAGCTAAGTTCAACTAGGATGTTTGTAAATATGCATTGTTTTTGTTTTCATTTTGTTGTATGTATAATATATAAATATTTTGTTGTAATATTAGTGATGTAATAGTTAGAGCAAAAAAAAAAATCAAGTAATCAAGTGATAATAATAATAATAATAAACAAATCGTTCACTTAAATGTCAAAAATTCTATAAATAAATCATCATATTGCATATTATTTTTATTTAGTTTTTTTTTTTATATGTTATAAACATTTTCTGATTGTTGCTTTCCCCCGATGTAAGCAGTAATACTCCAGTTATAGTTCTAGGCTAGGTCTATCAATATCATATCTGTAGAACCTGAGCATTTCGAGCATATATCATTATCATATTACTTTCTTTCATATTCTTTTTACTTGAATATATCATTCTCTTGCATTGGTTATTCTACCTGAGTTTACCTCGTTTGCTTCTCATCCGTTTTCATGTATTAGGGTTACCGTACTCCATGCTTAGCTTGCTTCTAGCTCCAGCATCCAAATTAGTTTATTATTTTGTACATGTAGCCCATTTTTTTTTCTCCATTTCGTCGCACTCTAGGGTTTCCATACCTTACTACCACTGACTTTTATACTTTAGGGTTACCATGCTCTTTGCTTATTTGACTTTTGGATCATTGTCAAATTTATTTCAAAAACTCTGTCTTGCTTTTCATTGAATATTTCAATTGGTTTACCTTGCTCTAGGGTTACCAGGGTTTTTTGAGGTTGTTCTTCACTCAACATCGCCATAGACTAGGGCTTTAACGGTTTTGGTATTTAAACACGATTTTTTTGAAGTGTTCTGCTTCCGTTTTATCGGCAATAATCAACATTTTGTTGGATTCTATCAGATTTTTAGTCATAGAATAATTTTGAAAATTCATTCATAACGCTATACAACACTTTTCAGTAGTGCACAACAATTTTGATAGCTTGACTCTTTGTACAGAATTTTTGAGGCACAAATGTTGTGGACATTAAATTTGAATATTTAAATAATCTGCAGGACATTCGCTTACACAAGGGGAGCATCGATAGTTAGATCCTTTAACTTTAAGTTGTTGTTGTTATTGATTAAAATTATGCAAGTAGTAGGGAGTCAATATGTGTGTGTGTTTGTTTAGGAGTGTGTATATGTTTGTGTGTGTGTATATTTATGTATGATATGCCTTAGTCTATGGTTTTAATATAAAACAATGGGCGTTTGTTGCTGGCTTTAATTGTTGTTGTAGTTGTTGTTGGAAGGGAAAAGCAGCAGCGCAGCAGCAGCAGTATTTTTATTTTAAGTGAGAGTGAATTTTAATGATTGATTTATTGATGCGATGCATAATTACAACAACCACAACAAGAACATTTTGAGTTGCCAACACATATGATATTTGGCGTTGCCAACACATTCGTAAAATAATGATCTCTCACACGCTCACTGCAAATTTGCTCACAGGATTGATTGCAGTTGCCAACTGGCGTATACATATGTGCGCTAGTGTTGCCAACTCGTTTATTAAAGCTCTTTCACACACTTTCCAATTCGACTTACAGAATTTTGTTGCCAACTGACGTATGTGTGTGTCGTTTGCGGCAGGGTTGCCAACACTCTCTCTTACACTCTCTCCAATTGCTCACAGGATTGTGTTTGCGGTTTTTTGCTCTTGCGCTTTGAACTGCGTCCGCTTGCAGTTGTTGTTGCCGTTTTGGCCATTGTCAGTTCCGTATCGTATGGATCAATTGCGGCGAATTCGGCAATGCTGCCACTTTGACTGGCGCTGCCAGTGTTGCCCAACTGATTGTCCGACAACTTTGTATATTTCTTCTTTGAACCGCGCGTAAACAAATGTAATAGCGAACGGAATTTCATGCCACTTGTTGAATTTTGTTGCGATTGTTGTTGTTGTTGTTGTTGCTGTTGCAACTGTTGCACCACATCATTGCTGGCTGCCTCAACGGACTTGGACTTTGTCATATACTTGAGCTTCTTTTTGTTGTGTTGCTGCTGTTGTCGTTGCTGTTCCGCATACAACGTTTGCTTCATTTTAATGACTTCGGGATGCGGTTGAACGTCGAGCATGCGACGCGTGTGCAGTATAGAATTCTCATGTATTAAGGCGCCATTATTCCGTTGTGTGTCATCCGTAATATGATCGTTATCGCTATGCTGAATATCATTGTCGGCGTCATCGTTATCGTTATCGCTAGAGCTGGAACTATAATTGGTGGCAAAGCTAATGGATGTAATCGACGTTTGAAAACGTTGATGGTGACTCAAACTTGGACTCGGCAACTCGACGGCGGCAGCGGCAGCGGCAGCAGCAGCTCCACATGTTGTTGCGCTCTCCGGCGTGGAGTTCATTTGAAAAGTCACTGAACTTTTACGCGATGTGGCACGCATTTGATTTACCGAAGCCGTCTCAATGTTTGTTGACATTGATAATGGCTCCTCATCGGTTTGTTGCTCATTCCCATTCTCTGGCTCCTCCTTCGCCTTACTTATCGGTTGCTCTCGGAAAAAACAATGACGCGGAAACTGTGAACCCGACGCATTGCGTTGAAAGTGACTCTCATGCGCCTCCTCGGCATCCTCATAGTCATCATAATCCAAACGTTGTTCGGTTGTGAGACGTGTGGCCGAATTGTACATGGTTAAATCACCACTTGATTTGGAATTAACACGCTCACTGCTCGCCAAAATTTTCTTGACCACATCCCGATAAAAGGCACGATCATATGTATTATTATCGCCACGTTCCGTCAATTGTGGTGATATGAACACTGTCGTTGTCGTGGGCGTTGTGGGTGTCAAGAGTGTTGTCGGTGTTTGACTCACAAATTGACTGTCCAAAGATAATTTCTTTCTGCCCACAGCTGGACTATTGCCCAAACTGCCACCGAGACGTCCGGAATTTGCTGGATTAATGGCAGCCGCCGATGAGCTTGATTTGAGAAAATGAAAGCAACCCGTTGTTGGTGTCAATGTGTCCGTTTCGGAGCTATCATCGTACAGCAAATGTGTGACATTATATGAATTGGTTGGCATATGATCTAGACCATAATCCTGGCTACGTGCGCGTCCATAAATGCTATTGTTGGCAGTTGGCCGATTAATATTATGATTACCATTCAGTCGTGGTGAGGTTTTAATAGACATGTGATTGGTGTTGTTGTTGTTGCTGTGGTTGTTGTTGTTGTTGCTATTAGTTTTATGATTGTTATTGTGATTATTATTATTGTTGTTGTTGCTACTGCTGTTGCTGCTGCTGTTGTTGTTGTTGTTGTTGCTACTGCTGCTGTTGTTGATGATATTGTTGCTGTTGTTGTTGTGGTGGTTGTTGTTGTGGGTATGCAATATTAAATATGGTATACCTGTCGCCACACCCGCACCCACCGCGCCCATTGCCGCCACACTACCGCCCAAATACATGGGCGTGGTTGGCGCCGAACCGCCGCTTCCCATTCCGACACTGATGCTGCCCACATTCGAGCTGCCCAAATGCTGTCCTCCAGTTGTTGATCCCATCATTGCTGTGCCATTCCCATTCCCATTGCCCATTGTTAATCCCGTTGTCGTCAATTGTTTCTTATCCAGATTCGGGGCACTTTTGCTGAACGACGAGTGTGTGGAACTTTGGGCTGGCCAATCGCCAGCGGGTTGGCCGCCCAACTGTGCTGGCAACAGCGAGCGTTCACGCTGATGCATTGTCGATGGGCCCCACGTCTTGTTCTTATGCCCATCCGTCACTGATCCCCAGAAAAATAAAGAAGCAAAAGTAAAACGAAAGAAAATCATATAAAAAAATAATAAAGTTCACAAAAAGTACAACATAATGTGCATAAATCTTAAAGAAAATAATCACAATTGAATTGCATGCAAAATAGTTTAAAGAGTTAAGATTCGTTTCAGTTCCGTGCATTGCGCGTGGGTTAAAGGAACGCCTGGAATCGAAACACTACATACTGCAGTTATTTACCTACATCGAAAAATCTACAGCTCGATTTTCAAGTATTTTAAATCGATCTTTTTTTTCGATTTTTCGACCTCACTATTTTTGTTTTAATATTTTAAAATATCGATTTAAGACTCGATTCATAATTTGGATTCATCTTTTACGATTAACAAAACAAACCAAAATAAAGGCGACAACGAAATTTTTTAGAGCATTTTAAATGGTGCATTTTGTTTGTAGATTTGTAGAAATACTATTTGAAATTTGCGTGTTCCAATTTTGCTAGTTTCTCAGCATTTTTATATAACTATTCCTAACCTATTTACAGATTGATTAAATATAATCAGTAATAGATTCATTTGTCATATGGCTGTCTTAGAAACGATTAGAATGAAACATTAAAAATTTAATAACGTTTTCTTAATACTACGTTTTGTTACACTTTAAATGTAATCTCTGTTATGGATAATCCCCCTAATGAACTGGGCTTTACAAAAGTGTCGGAGGTGTTGCTACTCACGTGCTACAATGCGCAATCCGGAGAGGGAGGGCGAACCGGGAGGCTCCACTTTATCGCAGACGGCCGTAATTGTATGTCGGAAACCCGTTGGCAGTGAAATCTGCAGTGCTTTCTAAAGAGTAAAGAAATCAGAATACAATTAGATTAAAATGAAAAGTACAACTATATATTACAGGCAGAGCAAGTCAAGACCCAAAAATAAAACATTTACAGTTGAACTTCTATAACTCGAACTTCTATAACTAGAACTTCTCTCTAACTCGAGAAAAATGAGTGTCAGTAATTAATAAAATTAAGGAAAAGAACTCTAGAATCTCTCTAATATCTCCATAACTCGAACCTTTTTTTTGGATAATGGTGATTCGAGTTAGGGAAGTTCGACTGTATTTACAAAAAAATATTTTTCCAAACTTTTCTTGAAATGTTTTCTGTTCTTAAGCGTGTATAATAATTTTTCACATTAAAATTTATAAATTCTTGATAGAAATATGTCCAGTCTGGCTTTTTGCTGGACATAGGAACAATTGACCATAAATCCACTTTTAGTACATACAACTTAATCTCAACTAAACTTATGTTACAAATATTTGTTTTTCTCTCTACATATCCTATTAAAATTTAATTAACCTCGGACTATATATCATATATTTTTTATAGAAACAATTTATCGAAATTTGTGCTTTAATATAAGAAAACTTTTTATTATTTTTAAGGAATGAAAGCTTTTTAAGTGTATTAAATCTTCTTTTTAATTCTGCAGCTAAGTAATTTTTAATAAGACCGCTAAGTGAACATATGAGTCTGTAAACTGAATAATAAACTAAAAAATCCTTTAAAGCCAATTTTAGCACTAAATAATTGATGTTTTTTTTAGGGTGCTTTTACCTTTTTGCTCTTCTTGGGCTTGCGCTTTGATGGCACCGGTTGAACCTTTCCCTGTTGCATGATCAGCTCCCGTCCAAGAATATTTATCTCCCGCTGTCTCAATTGCTCCTCCAGAAGATGCAATTTGTTAGCCTTTTCCACCTGCTTCTTTTGCATCAACACCAGTTGCTCCTCCTTGTTGCGCAGTTCCTGAGTTATGGAAAAAACGGAAGAAAATTAAAGAAAATGCATATTGAAAATTGGTGACTTAGTGCAATGCAAGAGCAACTTGAAAATGTGGCAAAAAGAAAAAAGAAAGAAAGTAGAAATCATGCAATTATGCTTGTTTTTTTTTTTGTTTGTTTCGCTACTGGAGTTGGGCTAACAGGAAGCGGTAACGGGGGAACAGGAGTTGGTAAAAAAAAAAAAACTCGTAATAAAAAAACAACAACAAAACGTTAACCAATTTTGGCCAATGACCAAATACAAAAACGAGCAAAATAATGAATAACGAAACGAAACGAGCAGGAAACGAAAACGTAAACCATTTTTGGGTAACTTGATGGGCGCTTACCTCTTCGATGGTTTGGAAACGCTTAAACATGGTTAACAAACGTGGGAAATTTGTATTTGTATTTGTATTTTTTTTTGGTAGAAAGAAAAACAAAGTGTTAAAACAAATGTTGACACAAAGGGATAAATAGAGAGAATGAGAGCTAAATAGTTGTAGATACGAAACTGAGAATAACGCCGATATAGACTATATATATCTAAATCAATGATAACAATTGGGAATACACTCTCTATAGATGGTGTGTGTGGTGTGTATTTGTGTGTGTTATAGTTGTATTATTGTGCATGCATATTTGTACCTTTTCTTTTTCGCGCAAATCGTGTAGAACCTCGGCAATCTCCTTTTTCCATAGCTCCTGCTGCTGATGAAATGATTCCTGGGGCGTTAATGTAAACACAGAGCAAGCACTGCTCTCCAGCTGCTCGATAATCTTTTTGAAATCAGGTCTTCTATGCGGATCGCTTTCCCAGCAGCCTGTAAAATAAGTAACATAATTAATAATATGTTTACAATTTTAATTAATCACTTTACTTTTCATCAGTGCACCCCAAGTTTCGGGGCAGGTTTTTGGTATTGGCAATGTCAGCGTATTGACAGCGACGCCATAGGCCACGGACAAGGGATCAAAGCCTTTATAGGGCGTCTCGCCAGTGATTAATTCCCAGAGTAGCACACCATAGCTCCAAACATCCGAGGATCTGTAAAGGTAACAAATTGAATTTTTATTTAATAATAGTATCAAACAAATGACAAACAAAGTTTCGAAGTTAACTCTTCAAAAACATGTACAATAACCAAGGCGGCAAAATTCCAAAAAAAATGTTGTAAAGATTCGGTTCGCGAACCGGTTTATATACTACCTAAGCCTAAGGATGACCGTTTAAACCTTGATTAAATTTAAAGCAAGAGATTTCAAATTTTCTTTCTCTTGTTGTGTTTGTCGACGAGGCAGAAGGCGACATTATGAGTCGATTTCAGTGACTTTTTAAGAGCACATTGACTAGACTGGCTTAGAATCTCAACTTACTTGGAGTACATGCTCCGACTGATGACCTCGGGCGGCATCCAAGCATAGGTGCCCGCAGCGCTCATGAATTGTGTATTATACATTTCGCGGGCAAGTCCAAAGTCGGTGATTTTGAGCGTTTTATGATACAATTGATTGCCATCGATGGCCTCATAGATGAGCACATTGGATGATTTGAGGTCACGATGTATTATCGACATTGGCGCCTCGCTATGCAAATAATTCATGCCGCGCGCAATTTGTATGGCCCAATCGACAAGGACATCTGGTGGTATTTTGCCAGCAGCAAGTATACGATTCAAACTGCCGCCACGTGCATATTCCATAACGAGACACAGTTTCGTACGCAAACAGACGCCACGCAGCGCGGCAATATTTGGATGCTTGAGTGGCCAAAAGAGTTTCGCCTCCTGGAGGACATTGTCACGCATGCGTTGCATATCATCGTCGCCCGTTTGATGGGCAATTTTAATGGCCACCTCCTCGTTATCGTAATAGCCGCGATGCACTTTACAAAATCCACCCGAGCCAATAACTTCCTTAATATCCAGCTCTTTGTATTCAATTTCATGTGGCAGCTCCATGGGATCCGTGTCGGTTACAAAGTTGCGCGGAAAAACGCCAACCTAATAGAATAATTTTAACAGTATTTGTTTTAGTAAACTTGTGACTAGAATTATGTCTAATTAATTGGTTTTACCTTATCACCAATTTTGCCCGTCCACCAGCCAACATCACCGGATACTTCGCTGTCCGTGGAGAGCACAACAACAATTTGGCCACGTCGCAGCGTCAGCTCATCCTCGCCCTGTGCATCGTAGTCATATAAAGCTGTCCAAAGGCTAGCATCTGTTGCCAATGCTGCGTCCTCATCAGCAGCAGCAGCAGCAGCATCATCATCGGCAACATGTTGCTGCTGCTGCTTGTGTTGTTGCTGATGTTGCTGCTGATTGTTGCCATTGTCAATGTGCTGCTCCTCGCTAATGGGGAGCATGGCCAAAGCTTTGGCTCCTTGCGTTGCGGCTGCTGCTAAACGTTTTGCAGTCGTCCACTCTCGGCCAGCATCAAAAGTTTCAACATGGACGTGTGATTCTATTGAAGAAACTGGATCCCGTTTAACTGCAATAGTAAAGAGAAAAATTAAATAATAACAACAACCACACCCACTGTACAGCATGCAACACACTCACCCAAGTTTTGTTATCGCCGATTTTGTTGCACAGATTTTCACTCCTTTCTTGCACTCGTCGTCCCACCCACCCCCACAGCCCCCTCCTTCCACTAACAAAACGCACGCACGCACTGCGCACACAATAGAAAACAATCAGAGACAACACACACGCTCACACACACACAGTCACACATGCACTACTAAAAAACTCTGTAATAGGCAACGGCGCAGCTTGTTATATTATTCAAGTTGTTGCTGCTCCTATTGGAATCAGCTCTGTGATGACTTTAAAATTCGTTTAGAACTTGGTATCAGCTCTGCATGCATCTCTTTTTAAATAGTAGTTGCTCCTTTTTTTTATTAGTTTTTTTTCTCTTCTTTTTCTTTTCTTTTTCTTTCGTTTTTCGTTTGTGTGCGTAAGTGTATGTGAGTCTTTTTGTCTGGTCGCTGCTCGCTGGCCGTTTCGTTTATGTTTCGTTTTTGCGCGTATTAAGGCGCCTGACTCAATTTCGTTTGCTAATCTCTTAATGTTAGCAATGTATTGATTTCTGTTTTCGTATATGTTTTTGAAACATAAAAAAAAACAACTTATGTTGAAAAACTTGCAGAAAGAAGTATCGACGGGCGATAGACGGCGGACAGATGACCGATAACTGTGGCGGTCGGTCGAATTGCCGTTACAGCGACACAAAATACTGCAAAAATAGTCACATTTGCGTTCTGTTAGCTCACATTTGCGTTAACATTCATGTAATTTATTAAAAATGTGGCAGCACAGCAAAACGCCATATTTGTGTAAAGCTTATCAACAAAATAAGATGGATAAGTTATTTGAAAACCAAAATTATTCTGTTGGCACCATTTTAATAAGACATAATTTACAGCATATAAAACTTTGTGATTTTTATTTAAAAACTTTGTTAGTTATTTATAATTCATACACAAAATTAATTCGGATAAAGTTTAAGATTTCTTTTGAACCAATGAACAGGTCCCGCGTGTCTGGCAACCCTTTAACAACAAAAAGTCTGGCAACCACACATAAAACGGTATATTTCCCGAAGTGATGCGTATGATACAAATGCGGCATATATACAATGTGTTTGAAAATAGTTACTCGCCGACATAATGTGAATTAAATTGGTTCGTCGTAGTCCATAGTTGAGGTACCTTGGCCAGGCCGAGTCGAACAGCCGTTGCCCGTTGTGTATCCTGTCAATGCGGCACTCGCGCTCTCACACTTTTTGGTTCTCTCTCATTCCTTATCGTTCTTTCTCTCGCTCTAGCGGCCCGTCGTTGTTGTAGACTTGACAGCGGGTTCGGCTGGTCCAGCAGCAGTGTTGCCATTTCAGCTGTTTAAAAGCTAGATAATTTCTGCAATTTTGTAATTGCAAAAGCTACACAATTTACGGAAAAACTGAAAGATAGAAATCTGTCCATTTTAAACACTGAATTGACTACATTTTATTTTTATGTACGGAGATGCAGGAAATGTTAATTAATTATTGTTTTATTTTCGTTCATATATGAATATAGAAGTATGTATTATAGTTCTATAATTGGTATGGATCTAAATTCTAGAAGTAGTAGCATTTATCGCTACAACTACACATCGTTCAAAATAGTATTTTTATATTTTAATAAAGAATCCGGCATAAATAAAAATTCTGTTGATATTGATTTTTTGTTAATATATAAGAAAAATATATTGCTTTAAATAAATATGTGAATTTTCATATTGTAAGCATTATTTGGCTATTTCTAGCTACTGTCCTTTTTTGAGCCCTTGAAATTGTGACAGCGCTGTCCAGCAGTTGCTTCGGCATTCGGCTGAGAGCATCCTCGGCTGCTGCTGCTGCCGCATTGACAGCAGCTGAGCCAGTTGCCAGACGGCAGAAATAGAATCAGAAACAGAAACAGAAACGGAGCCAGCGCCAATGCACGCACGGGTGCCAATAACACGGGCAACGGCAACGGCTGCTGCTGTTTTAATCGCACAAATTTCGGAACGCTCAGTTCAGTTACGCTCAAGATTTCAACACAAATTGTAGCACACTTTTTACGGCCACGGACGGCGGTAAAAACGGGCGTGCGCAGCGCGAAAAGCAAAAAATTGCACGACAAGAATCCCAATCAGAAACGGAAACGGAAACTTCTTGTCTGAGAGTTGGCTCTGCTATTTAATAATAATTGTCAGCTGCTTAAAATTTTTACTGCCGAATTTATACTGGTTATAAATGTATATTTTTTTGTGTTAATTTTTTTCAAATTCATATATTTGTTTTTGTTATTGCGCCCGTTTTGCTAGCCACAAAAAGCAAGGCAAATTCAAATTATTCGTAATTCGTACGAAACTTTTGCTTACCAATTTTGCAACGCTTATTTATTTATAGTTTTTTTTTTTTATGGTGAATGTTAAACGCTGTCGCTGTCGCCGTCGCTGCCGCCACTCGAATTTTTTTCTCGCAGCGTGCGCGCGTGTATGTGTGCATTCAAACGCGTGTGTGTTTGTGCGAATATATATACGAGCTAGTTTTTTTTTTTTGGTTCACGGTACTCGCCTTAATCCTCGTATGCCAAACAAAAGCTAAAGCATATGAAAATGTGAAGCTAAATAGCATCAACTAAAAAAAAAACCAAACGATAATATGAAATTTGTTAATAAAAAAGAAACGTATTTTCATAATAAATACACAAAGTAAAACGCACAACTCCAATGAGAATACTTACGAATAGCGCTTAAAGCTTAATCTGCAGCCTCTCTAGTCTAAGTAGAAGAAGAAGACAAACACCAAATACAAAGGAAAATAATAAAACAAACGAAACGCACAAATCTAACGACAACGCAAAGTAACAAAAACAAGATAATTTAAAAAAAAAACAAAGTACTATCCTACAAATACCAGCGTAATACAAGTAATAATATTATACTTAATGTTGTAATAACACACATAGCTTACATTGTGTTTAATTTGCATTTTAAAAACTTAACGCCTACATCGCAGTTGGCGTCGCTGCTTTCGCTGATCGTACTGCAGTCTCTTTCAATCTCTCAATTCTATGTATTTCCTTGACACTATTTTTGGTTTTAACTATTGTGCATACAAATTTGCAAGTGAAAGAGGCAAAATAAAAAATGTGTGTGTGTGCGCATAAATTCACACACATAAAAGCTGTTGCCTGGCCTATAAAATGGCTGCTCTAACAGCAGCGACGCGTCGACGTCGACGCTGACAGCGTGGTAAGCAGCGCGCAAGAAGTTGAGGTTATGTCTGCGCCGCAAAATGTGCTTTGGCTGGCCGCTGCCCTTGGCATGAAATTGGCGATGCTGCTGCGACGTCGACGGCTGCTGATGCTGCTTAGCCCTCCCTCAATTGGGCGTGCCAACAGTCAGAGCACGCGAAATGTGCCGTTGCAGCATCCTTTTGCTGTCTGTCTGTTTTTATGTCTCGCTGTGTGTGTGTGTGTGTGTGTGTGTGTCATGTCCTTGCTGGCAGCAGCAGCATCAGCAATAGCGACGACGACGTCGGCAGCAGCACCGCAGCTGCTGTGCTTTTTGGGCTCCATAAATGACCTAGCCCTATTTTTGGGCATTAGACTTTGCCCATTGAGAGTCAAACTGCTTGTGTCTCCGTTTGCTGTGACGTTGACGTTGACTGCGACATTTTCTTTTGATTTGTGCTTCAGAGTTGCGGTTGCTGCCATTTTTTTTTTGCTTCATTCTTGCACCCTGTATAGTACAAGGGTATATAAGGTTTGTGCAAAAGTATGTAAACTATAAAGTCAAGTAAAAAAAATAGAAGCAATTTGAATCTAGAAACTTCCGATTTGGCACTTAAGCAACTAAGACACTAGGCCAGGGAATTTCGTAGTCGAGCACTCTCAACTAAAGCTTTCTTACTTATTTTTTTTATAGTTTTTTATTGCTTTCGTTGCGCTTTTCATGAGCATTTTCTCGTATTTTGTGTGCAGCTCGCCGAAATAATAATAATAATACTAATAAAATGTGTTGCATACCCTGGAGCCTGACAGTTTGACAGGCACTTGGAGACCCGAGCAGCACAGGACAATTATGGGGCACACTTATGCAGCTGATAGATATTTAGTTGCTGCCACTGTCGTTGCAGTTTTGCTTTTTTCATCTGCAATTGGCAGTCCTTAGTTTTTACAAGAGTTTGTTTAAAGCCAAAAAATGTATTTGAAGTAGGCGCATCCTTTAGCCTGAGGATTCGTTTAGAGCTAAAATTCAGATTTATTTTGAATATTCTTAAGTTGTTATTATAAGCACGTCTTTAGACCAAAATGTTTTCATGCTCAAAAAAAATAAATTTAAAAAGATATTGGCCGCGTTCACCAGAACTAATCAATCAGTAATCATGTATTTTGTTTGTTCGATAACAAAGCATCACAATCACAGAATTTCAGCGTACTATTTTGGTGATGAATTTTCAGTCATCATACATCACAAAATTTGAAATCATGATTGCTAATCACTGCATTTCACCAGAATAATCATGCAAATTCCATCGATTTTCTGTTGTCGATTTGATCTGGTGAACACGGCCATTGTTTACTAAAAGTTATTTGCGTGATTTTTAGTTTCTCTAGATATTTTAATGACAATTGCTTTGAAGTGCCAAACATTTTAACTATTCAAAAATTTCGTGCTGTTATTTTTTTTATATTTTTTTTTATTTATTTTGTGTGCTTTTAGGCTGTTGGGAATTTGCACAATATAATTTCTTATTGCTTAGCTTTAATTATTAGAATTAGAAATTTCTAACTATCTCTACACTTCACCGCTATTGTTGCATTGTACTTAACGAAATTCATGTAAATGTGTTTTTGATAAGAAAATTATTGTGTTTAATTGTTTTAAATTGCAAATTGTTTAGTAACATGTAAATTTAAATTTAATCGAAATATATTGTGAGTTAAAGAAGAGGTCTAAGAGTTTAAATAACAATATAATCTTCCAACTAGTATATTTTAACTTTCCAAGTAAAGTCTAAAATAGCCAGATTTTAAGGTACTCGTGTACTGAATAAATAGATATTGAGGAAAAGATTATCTAAACTCAGAATTTTAAGTCAAACGCCCTATAATTTGTTTTAAATAGATACCATAAAATATTTTTTTTTTTAACTTTTTCTGAAATGCACAAATAATATAATAATCTTTTGAGCTTGGTGTAATGAAAGCAACCTAAAGATCAACTTTAACTCGGTTTAGTTAAAGTTATTTAAAAATATTGTGTTTTTGTAGTTTCCATAAGGCTTATTAGGAATAATAACTATAACTATAACAACTATAACTTTTTATTTCTTACACTTTCAGATAAACGCAAAGCTCCAATCAGAAGTTCTGGAAGAAAGATATAAAAATATATAGAAAAAAATAGAAAAAAAAAATAAAAATATAAAAGTAGATAACAAATTAAATAACAAAAAACGAATGTAAAGTGGAAAAATGTTAACAACAATTGAAAGAGAAACTGCAGCGATAACGAGTTGATTGCGTCTGGCACCTCACAGGTCAGGGAAAGGGGAAGGGGAAGGGGAAGGGGAACGGAAAGGGGAAGGGGAGCCGAGGAGAAGTCGCCGCGCTGCGAAATGCAAGCGAACAGCAGCCGATCAACGTTAAGCGCACAATCCTCGGGCACACCGTCGGCCTCAACGATATCCTCGTCGCAGGGCAAGGTAAGTTGAGAGATAAGCGCGATAAGCTGATAAAGCTGATAAACTGATAAAGTGATAAGCTCACTGATAGCCCGTGAAATGCCTACAATGATTGACAGACAGACAAAAAAGTGTTGCAGTTGATGGACAGATGAATTTATTTACTTTATTTATTGACTATTATTATTTATTTTATTTGTTTATAGTGAAAAATCGACAACTCACTGAAGTTTAAGTTTTGTGCATTTTTGAGGCAAGCAATTATTTTAAAGGCATAAATTAAATTTGCAGAATGAATTTCGAGCTCAAATCATGACATTCCGCTTGAAAATCTGTTCAGTTTTGGAGATCTTTTGAAAGTTTGAAGTTGTCAAAGGTCAAAGGTGTGGGAACTAGCAACCTTACAAGTTACAATTTTTGTTCACTTTAGCATGATTCTTTACAAAAAAAAATAAATCGGCTCAGAATCAAATTTAAAGCGTTGTTTTATACTTTGGCTTGATTCTTTACAAAAAAATTAATCGTCTCAGAATCAAATTTTAAGTGTTGTTTTATACTAACTTTGACTTTAAGATTTCAACTTTTGAATTTTCAAAAATTATGTGAACGAAAATAATAATATTTGAATGTATCAAGAAAGAATGATCAAAATGCCGATTGAAAATCTGTTCGGTTTTGCAAAAGCTCAAAAAAGTTTGAAGTTGGTCTGATTTTTTACCTAGCAACTTTACAAGTCAACAATTTGCGGGTGTATTTTATATTTACAATCAGGCTTCTTTTAATTTTTTATACCCATCACTTAAAAAATAAGTTAAAGGGTATATTGTATTCGTTGCAATGTATGTAACAGGGAGAAGGAAGCATCTCCGACCCTATAAAGTATATATATTCTTGATCAGCTTAAGCGTCCGTGTGAGAACCTAGAAATCAGAGACTATAAGAGCTAGAGCAACCAAAATTGGAGCACAGACTTCTATAAGCCCCACGCAGTTTAAGTTTTTTTTTTGCCACACCCCTTCCAACCTCCGCAAAACGCAAATTTTTTAGAATTTTATGCCTTTTTTGGTAAATAACGTTGTCTATTATTTTAAGCTTTTATCCTACTTAATTACAACAAGATCGGCCAAACAGAACGGTAGTAATAGCTGATTTAAGTTTCAAGCAATGTAAGTGCCTAAAAGCATGCAATATAAAATATTTAAAATTTATTCAAAATAAGTAGCGGGTATCCTATAGTCGGGAGCTTGACTTTAGCCTTCCCACTTGTTAAATTTTGATGTTAAAGTCGTTTCACTGTTTAAATTTACACCTCAGTGATGAAAACTCTTTGATAGGATGCAATGATTGAGTGACGGACTGATTCACTGACAGATTGACGACAAACTGATGCAGATGGATGTTCGACTTCAATAATGATGCCCCTTTTGGCCAATGTCCATTATGACAATGGACAACAAAATATAACTAAGAAAAGAAATCATAGAGCGAGAGAGAAAGAGAGAGACAGAGACTGAATGTTATGTGCGCCCATTGGCAGCCTGGTAACAAAGCAGCGAGTACTTCAATTCAATGCCCTACACCTTTCCCCAAGGAGCTGCCCCAAAAGGACGAGAGCCGCATCGACTTTTTGGGTTTTTATTTTGCCCCGTTGTTGTTGTGGTGCTTTTGGGCCCAAAGTGCCATGGGGCTAGGCCCCTTTCATCCCGTACCCCTAACCCCTTACCCCTTTTCCCCTTTTGCATCGTCAATCAGTGTGTGTGTGTGTGTGTGTGTGTGTGTGTGAGTGTGTGTTGGTGTATGTGCAATCTTTTTCAAGTGTCCTTTGTGTATGCGAGCTATGTTACGCCTCTCAATTATGCAAGCGTTAGCGATAGTCCCAAAAGCACTTTCGGCTTTTCACGTACACAGAAATATTCCCCATTTCCCATTTCGTTGAGCAAATTGCCAATCCATAAACCCAATGAAATCTCTCCTTTTATCTCTCTTAGCCTCTAATTAGCCAATCTAAGGTCGTTGCCAATTTTGAATTAAATTTAAGGCCTTTTTCACTTGTTTTCAAGCGCATTTTTACATTGAGTTGGCAGCACTTTGCTGACAAGTGGACAACACGTCAGTTTAAAATATTGCCAGACATATTATAGCCAATATCAGTTTTGCCATATACGTATTTTTTTTTATTACATTTTTAAGTCAACACTTAAGCTTAGTACGCAAGCTAGATACATTTTTAGCGGCGTAAAGTGCTCAATATTTCGCTGTCGACGGACGGAAAGACAGTGTTGCCAATGCAAAACGGATAAAGAACAAAAAGTTGAGTGGTAATTCTATGCGTCAACAGCGGTTTATATTAGATATGAACATGCAGAACTGATTAGGATAAAAGAGGAGAGAAAAGGCAATGAAAAATTTAAATTAAAGTTAATAGAGGAGAAATATGCGCGTATCCCATCTCTTTTGAACTTCTTACTATCAAATTCAAATACTCTTCGTCGTTCTCACTTGTGGGCCAGACATTTCTCTCCTATAATCTTAGCGAAACTCTAAACAGTTCAATGTTCTTCGAGGCCTGCAAACAGTGCTGGACAACGCCCGTTCCTTATCTGGCAACTCCGTTTTTTTCTTGAGTCTGCGGACACACAAGTGAAGATAAATGTCAAGTTCTTCTTCTTCACATTACGCCAGCTTTTTTTTATGTGGAGTTTGGGTTTTTTTGAGGCCTTTTTTGAGATTGCGTACTATGCTTTAACTCGAAATCAAATTGACAGTTGCAATTAAAATTTAAAAAAAAAAAAAAAACCGCTAGAAAAGTGCATGTTAAAGTTGACATGTACTTGATAAAGTGAACTGCAGGCTTAAAATCCGTGTTAAAGTGCTCAATTTAAATGTGATCACTCTCAAAAAACATGATTTTTCAGATAAACCGACTTAATTGACAAAATTTTTTAAATTTTTCGGTGGTTCTTCAGAATATAATGTATATCGTATATTATTATTTATTTAATAGTCTACAGGGTAACTAGTTATCCCTATATTTGTATATATTTAAAAAAAAACGTGCCTTAAAAAATCCGCAAAGATATAATCTATTCAAATGTAATAAAGAAATCTGCAAAATTAGACAGTTTGTTTATTAATTTCAAAAGTACAGGGTATGCTGAAGTCTCTCAGCGTGCGCAATTCATTAGAAAATGCTGCATAAAATTGTTAGT
This sequence comes from Drosophila limbata, assembly GCA_963924055.1. Lineage (NCBI taxonomy): Eukaryota > Metazoa > Arthropoda > Insecta > Diptera > Drosophilidae > Drosophila > Drosophila limbata. The sequence goes on from OZ001351.1 coordinate 24,685,774, forward strand.
TCTATATTGTGCAATTTGTTAAAAATCTCTTTTGTTATTTTTGTCTCTGTCTGTTTATGCATTCATTCGCTTAGTTTATTCAGTCATTCATTCATACCATTCATTTATTCATTAGTTGCGACATGTTGCACAAAAAGTCACCAAAAAAATAATCTAATTTAAATGAAATTTGATCTGTGGCAACGTGAGGGAAATCATTTTCATTTGTTTGCCAAAATAAATTTGTAAAATTATTTGCAACATTTTCATGCCTGGCTCAAATAATAATTATCAAAACAAAAATGAAGATGATTTTAATTGTTGCCTCTAGAGAGCTGCAAATTCATTGACATTTCATACACACACACACACACACACACACAACAAACACACACAATTAGTTCAAACATTTTAATGAGTTATATGCGATTACAAATTTCCCTGCAAACAAAAAAGAAAAACCAACAAGACAGAAATAAAGTTGCTTATAATAAATTATTAAAACAATGTTATTTCATATATGTATATTTATTTACGTCACATTTAATTAACAATTTCATTTTACTCAACAACTATTTGACGTTTAAAACTTTAGTTACTTCCTGGCAAAATGTGTAGCATACTTTTATGTTGATGCCAATAGAAAATTAAGAGTCATTTCCGGATCTCATTTTCCACCAAACTTTAACTTTATTTAAATTACCAAACACATTTTAACTACTTAGCACATTAAATAATTAGTTTTTCCTCGTTGTTGGGAAATAATACGACTCAACAACGTGTGGTAAAAAACATAAAAACCAAAAAGAAATAAATAAATAGATACAAAAAAAACCATACTTTTTGGGACCTTATAGAATTGAAATTCTTAGTTTCTGTTTTTCTTTCCGTTTATTTGCCAATCCATCTGTCCTTTGGTCTATTTTTTTTCTTTTATGTTTAAGTCTTTATTACTTTATAAGTACTATTTTCTTTTCATACTTTTATACTGTTTTTTGTGCATCTGTTTTTAACTCTTTATTTCTTACTCGGTACATTTCATTCATTGTTTCTTTTGTTCTTTAACTATTACTGTGTTTGTCCCTGTTTTCTACAATTGTGGTGTATGCTTTATCCTTTGTCTTTGCCTGCTCTCTCTCGCTCTCTCTTTCTCTGTTTTTGTCAGTCTACCAATTTATGTATTTTTCTCTCTCTCTCTCTCTGTCTCTTTTTCTCTTTCTTTCTTCATTTTTCATATTAACTTTTTTTTTTTTCTTCATTCTTCGTTTTTTCTTTCTTTGTTCCTTATCTCTTTAGTATTCCTCTCTTCATTCTTAGTTTTTTTCTCTTTTTATCTATTTTTTTTATAATCTTACTTTTTTTTTCTGTTCCCTATCTCTTTTATTATTTACATATCTCTTCATTTGTGTGTTTCTTTCTTTCCACTCCATCTTTTTGTTATCTTCTCGCTCTTTTCCCATTTTTTGCTTCTCTTTCCTAGTAATCATTGAATTTTAAATGTATTTAAATGCATCTCCTTGACTTACAATAATTCTATATACTCATCAATATTGAAATTCCAATCAATCAGAACAGAATGCACAAGAATTTGACTTCAAGATGAAGAAGAGGAATAAAACCAAATGAAATGAATTCATTTGATAGATTGTGGTCAAAAGTTTTCCCAAGAACACGTAATTACCCATCTGTGATTGCCGTAATACTTGAAATTCTCCCCATGAGACACAAACAGAGACAGAGTGAGCAAGAGAGAGATGGAAAACATTTCAACACATGAATGAACCACATGAGAAATCACACACATCCGATAACTGGAGAAGTATGCAAGATATGCTTTAGCTAATTGCCGAATTTAGTTATTGTCATGCCGCCTGCGGTTATGCTACAATAATTTCTCCATACATTGCAATGAAAGGGGAAGAAGAAGGTTGATTTGGGAGAATTTCTATCTATTAAACCAAAAGGCTTATTGATTTAAACTGCACTCGAAAGCGTTAAATTTTTGTGAAACAACTCTAAAACCTTCAGCTGCCACAGGATTCTACAGCCCACCTCCCCCCACCCTTATCCTCCCACAATTTACCCAGTGCAATACGCAATACCACTTAGCATTGGGCGCGAGACCGGGAAGGAGGGAGAAGAAGAAGAGCAACTTTTGTCTCACTCACAATTCTGTCGCATTTCTTACATTTGCATCGCTGCAACTTTCACGCGTTGCGTTTTGTTGCTATCGCTTTTAATTAAACATTGCCGTTTTAGTGAGACACACACTTAGCACACACACACACACGTACGCCCATTTACACACACACACACAGCTGTTTCTCTCTCTTGAACAACAGCAACAGCATCGCAGTCAGCTGCCGTTTGCCCACAAACGTCCGTGTGGAGAGTGGGAGAGCGGAAGAGCGTAAGCGAGTGAGAGAGGTAGGCAAAAAAGAGAGTGGGTGACATTGAAGGGCATTGCCAAGTGCGACAGTGCGTGGGAAAGAGAAAGGGACAGAAGCGGGTGAAGAGAAGGAGGGGAAGGCTTTGGCAGCTGCTGTTTTTGGCCTTGCCCGTCACAATTTGAAGTCGAGTTGACGACGACGACGACAGCGTGTGTGTGTGTGTGTGTGAGTGTTGGCATGTAAGCTTGTCTCCCTATGGGTATGTGTGTGTATGTGTGCTGAGCATAAGTATGCGTGAGCGAGCGTGTGAATAAGTCATAAAAGCCAGTAAAAATCTCCGTTTGTCATTACATATTGTCATCATCAGCGACAGCGGGGTAGCGACATAAGTCCGCGCGACATATCTCCGCCGATCTAAAAACGACATATCTCCGCGCGAAGCTATGTCGTTTTCAAACGACATATCTCCGCGCGGAGCTATGTCGCTTGAAAACGACATAGCTTCGCGCGGAGATATGTCGCTTTTAGATCGGCGGAGATATGTCGTTTTAAATGCGACATAACTCCGCGCGGAGATATGACGTTTTCAAAACGACATAGCTCCGCTGCCTTATAGCGACATATCTCCGCTCGGAATTTTTTTTTAAAAAATTTATTTAATATTTTTTTTTTTATTTATCCGCTCCTGGAAAATATATGAAAAACTCGGATAATTGAAAAATCTGAATTTATTCTGTTTCTTTTCTTTAATTATACTAGATCGATCAAAAAGTCCCCGGACTGACAGTGAAAAAAAACATTTTTTTTTTTAAATCAATATACATATTTAATCAATATACAGGGGTGCTACAGAAATCGATTTCACTTGAATTTCACTTCAATTTCATTTCGCTGTGCCACAGGACAAATTGCAGAGTAATTTTAAGCGGTTTAAACTAGCGCTAAAACCGCTGGCGTTCGATGCTGCCACCTAGTGCGAGTTAGATTTTCGAAGTCAGGTTCAGCGATGCCCCATTTTTTAGTCCGAACTCGAAGTGAGGTACAAAAAAATATATACTGAACCACTTCAGTTTTCTTTAAAATAAGCATTAAAAAAATAGCTCTTTTGAGGTAAATCAAGTTTTACCGAAAAAAAAAACCTTTAATTTATTGTGCAATTTGTGAAAACATCTGTCACGAAGAGTTGCCAGACTAATGGCAGACAATTGCTAGAGTTGTCGAATAACTTTTATTTTCTCGCGCCAGTTACTTTTAAATTTCTTTAACTAAACAAAATCAACCATTATTTAAATAAATTAAATTATATTAATTAAATAATAAAAAATTGAAAACTTATGGTTCTGCAATGATAAACTTAAAAAAAATTGCCAAACAAACAGTTGGGTAATTTAATCTGAGAAGGTGTCAACCCTTAGCTGCCTAGTTCGAAAAGGTTGGTGAAATGCTAAAAAGAAATTAAATCTCTCGAAGTTCTGTGTCAGTCAAAAAAAATTTTATTTCAAAATTTTAGTGGAGTGGCCTATGTGTCAGTCCGACGACTTTTTGAACAATCTAGTACAGATGAGAATTTTTATAATTTTTTGAATATCCTAAAAATGACCATTTTAACCCATTTTTCCTCATTTTCATGCAAAAAGTGCCTTTTTTGCAGTTTTCAAAAAATTTTTAAAAATACTAGCAAAAATATTTTTGAAAATTTTCTTTTGCAGTTACTCTTTGAATTGTCCCAAGAATTTTTTTGCATCAAAATATTTTTTGTAAAAAATCGAGGGAAAAAGTTTTGAAAAGTGACTTTTACATAAATTCGAAATTTTCCAAGAGTTCTCAATGGGTTAAGGAAATTTTTGCATCATTTGAACGAAAATTAAATGACCTTTCCTTTTTGCCCCATAATGGGCTCTATAAAAGGATTTTTCGATATTAAAGGTGTAGGTCAACTGCACTGCTATTTTTATGAACACAGCTGTATATGATGATGTATGTTAGTGTGTGTTATACAGTTATTTGTTAAAACCAATTTGTTACGCACTTGGAAAAATTTTCGTTTATTCCTTGTGCTGTAAATTCTTTATACACTTACATACTATAAATAATAAATAAAATAGAATAGAATAAAATAAATAGAATCGAATAACTCAGCGCGGAGCTATGTCGCTTGAAAACGACATAGCTTCGCGCGGAGATATGTCGTTTTTAGATCGGCGGAGATATGTCGTTTTAAATGCGACATAACTCCGCGCGGAGATATGACGTTTTCAAAACGACATAGCTCCGCCAGAAAAAAGCGACATAACTCCGCTCGAAAATTGTACCGGGCGGAGATATGTCGGCGGAGATATGACGCTATGCCGCTTTAACAACAACAATAGGCACAACAACAGCTGCTTACACATACACACACACACACATACTTGTAGACTGCAGCAGCAAAGAAAAAAATATACAACGCTTTTTGTTTCATCATTTTTGTCAGCTGCAAAGCGATGACTGCAGTATGAAGAGCTCGTCAAGAGGGAGGGGGAGTAATAGTGAAAAAGGCTGTGGAGCACAGTTTGTAGAGGAGGAGTAGATGGTGAGAAGGGAAGCTGTTTGTAAAGCAAGCATTGCAGGCTGTTCACTATGGGGCACTCTGATAATTTTTCTCAGTCATTAATTGATTACTTTTAAATCGGGGTACCATAATGAATTTAAAGTAGCCAAACACTAAAGTAATTGTTTGGATGAATGAGAAATCCCAGGTGCATATACCTTTTTTTTGGGTTATCCTGCACAAGAGTAATCTCTTAATTTAAATTTTCATTAAAAAAATGTAATGTAAAAAAATCAATGAATAGGTTTTTACAAAAGTCGATTTATCGATGTTTTGAGTTTTTTTACATTACCACTTTCTGATATGTAATATAATAGTTCTTTTTTGCTATGCGGTTTTCATCAAAAACTCTTTAATTTGCATTCTTATGAAAAATAGATTATTGATGGAAAATTGGCAAAGTTCCCATAGTGCTGTGGAGCAGTTTGTTGGGGAGGAGTAGATTGTGAGAGGAGGAGCAGTTTGTGGAGGAGCAGCAGATTGTTCGAAAGAAGGAGGGGATGGAGGGAGTGGGTGACTACGCACAGCAGCTGCTTGCTTTATAACTTCACAGCGAGCTTTTTGTCAGCCTTATGCAAATGCGTTTACTGGTTGTTGTTATTGTTGTTGTTGTCGCCGCAGGAGCTGCCAATGTTGTTGTTGTTGTTGTTGTCGGTGTAGTTTTTGTTTGCTACTTAAATGCAAATTGCATTCCGTTCTGGCCAAAATCAAGGTGCTCTTTTTTTTTTATTCTTTTGTTCTGTATCGTTTTGACCATGGCTATTTGATGAAGAGTCACTCAACGGATTCAAATCGAAAATTAATTGCATACTTTTGGTGCGGCCCTCTGAACAATAACTTAATGAAATGGCGATTTGTGGTCGCTTTTGATGTGGATTTTTCAACTGAAAGTAATTGTAGCGCTTTCTAACGATTTAAATGTATACCCTCTAGTCAGTGGCAAGCAGATGGGGTTATATGGGAGGACCTGACAATTAAATTGTCAAGTCTTTAAGTAGTAAAAGTCATGAAGTATCGAAAAATTCATTATAATTAAAAGAAAAATTGAGGAAAGCAGTTATTGAGCAAATTTCAGAGTAAAAATACCCGTTTTAGCATTAAATACAGGCCATTTAAGTGTCAATACAAATAAAAATGTAACGTTAAATATACATATATGTATAGCAGCGAATTAAATGTTTAAATGTTTGAAATTAGCAACTTAATTCAATAGCTTTATCTGAAATAATTACAATTCCATTATTTCAAATCAGGTTATTAAATTAATATATTGTTTCAAATTAAATTTATTACAATGCTTCAATATTTAAACAGATTGCTTGGTTATGTAAGATAATGTATAAGCATGATAAATTGTATAAAATTAAATATTTTTAGTAAATTTTATTAAATTTTACTTGTGTGCAATTCACAATTATTCCGAATTCAAAATTACTCAACTTTTGACCTAGTTTGGACTTGATTTTATCCAAAAATCTCTGATTTCAATTAGCTATATTTTTAATAAAAAATTTTCAGAAATTTGTATACTGTTTGAATATTATCATTGAATTTAATTCTAGGCAAATTATAAAATTTGCGCTTTTTTACTTATATTCATAATATCTATAACGATAAAAATTAACCAATAGACTGTCATGAGTTTTTATCGTCAAAGAATTGTTAAAAACTTTAATGAATTTTGCTATTTATTATCAATTAAAGTTGAAAGCGCATTGCAAGAGATTTTGCAGCATGTCGCTGAAAAGTATGCAACAAAATAAACATTGAGCGACGAACGGAAAAGCGTCGACACATTTTCACTTATGCGAGAGCGTGTGTGTGTGTGTGTGTCAAAGTGTAAATTACGCTAGAGGCGTCTTTTGACACCGCACTCTACCCCTTACCCTCTCATGCTCACACCTCCCCCGCGCCCCCTCAAACCATCACGTCACGCGTCCTTCTCGCGAAAGTTGTCAAAACTTTGCAACTATTGCCATGAAATACGATAAGTTTTTTGCCGTTGCTGTTGCTTTTGTTGTTGTTGTAGTAACGGAGCATTTGCTTCATTAGGTGCGTGTGTCTGTGTATGTGTGTGTGTGTGTGTGCATGCGTGTCTGCTTTTAATTCACAAAACACAGGCCGCATAACACAGGCGACGATGACGTCGACGCTGGCAGAGCACATGTGTATCTCTGCCTGCACGTGTGTATGAATGTGTATGTGTGTGTGTGTGCAGACATTGCGCATGTCATCAACATAACTGGACCGCAGTTCGCAGTCCAGCAAACAGTACATACGCTACGCTGGCAGCGCAGCTGACTGAGCCGAACGAAAAGAACTCCCCAAAAAGTCTACACAAAAGTCACAGGAACAACAATAACAACAAAAACCTACATATACTTAACAAGCAGCTGGACAGCAGCCACAGCAACAAGAATAACAACAAAAATAATTTGTTATTTTTTCTCAAATTTAATTTTATTTTTAATTACTGCATGTTTTATTTTTTGTTTCTTTTTTTTTTGGTGGGTTGTGGGAGGCTGTTGAAGTCTACACTGCATTAGACTGTCAGCAAAGTCTACACTCAGCAGCCGCAAGCCGGCTTAGCATTGCTCTCCGCTCAGCTTCGCTTTCTCTCACTCTCCGTCGCACTCTCCCACTCAGCCTAGGAGCTCTCTCTCTCTATCTTTCTCTCTCTGACTCAGTCTTTTGCCTAGACATTTGTCTGATTAGCCAGCGTCGCGACGCTGTCGACGTCGCCAACGCTGTTTGCATGCTTTTTGTTTTTACGCGACCGTGCATGTGTGTGTGTGTCTGGGACTGTGTCGGTGTCAGTGTGTGTGTGCATCATTTAAAACAATATCCAGAGATTTGTTTCGCCATTTATATGTCAAATATGACAAGTCAAGTGTTTTCTGTCATTGTTCATGTTGTTGTTCTTGTTGTGTGTCTCTGGCTGTGTGTGTATGCGTGTGTGTGTGATTAGCAGTCAAGTCAAAGTAAATACACATGTGTGTGTATGTGTGCTTTATTCCCGGTTTACACGATGAATTTAATGCATGATGTTGATTTTGTTCTGTGAGCAAGAAATGTAAAAAATTGGGTATGAGGTAGGAAAAGTATAATGGTGAATTATGAAGGGAAATAACAAGAGGGAGTTGATTATAGAATATAATTATTTCCATTATAATAAAAAAATGTCTTTTTTTTTGCTTATAAAAACGCCAAACTTGCATTTAAAAAAAAAAAAACAAAGTATAAATTTGAAATGTAAAAAATGGAGAAAAATGTAAATAAATTTAGTAGACAGCGTGGATGGATATAAAACATCATGAATACGAATATCTTGTCCAATGCAAATCGAAATTGTGCCAACCGCAAGTTTGTACAATAAAAAATTTGATTGAAATTTCAAAATCAAGTTTTTGTGGATAAAAATGATATGTCGAAATTTGAGCTCTCTCAGTGAGGAAAGAAAAAATAAATAAAATTTCAGTTAATATTTGAATTTCATGATTTCAAAACTTTATTCATTTTTCAATTACATTCCAATTATCAACGTAGCATACTTTTTGGAGCATCCATAAAATATAAATTAAATATGTTGTAATTGTTACAAACTTATGTAGTCGAATAAATATTTTGTTAATTATTTTTTATTCTAATTTTTATGTAGCAATCTGTTTTTCTACATTATAAATTGATTTAAGCACATAAAATTTTCGATCTTCGATTATGTAGTCAAATAATGTACTGAGAAGGTTTGTATTGTATTTATTGTATTGTATTTATATTAATTTTATTATTTTTATGTTTGATTTCTTTTGTCTCTTTTAACTTCTTTAAAATGAAGTTCAACTGTACTTAGTTAGTTCAATCGCTGTCTTGATTTTTGTATATAATTTTTTAATTTATGTCTTAATTACTATATAGAGAATATCTTCTTATCCCTACGTTCTGTGAACTCGTCTCAAGTCTTCTTTCTTCTAACTAGTCCTTCTCTTCTTTTTCCTCCACCCTCACCGCTTTCTTTTTTCCCCATTCACCACCCTTTCCATACTTTCATCTTATATTCTCTCGCTCTCAGCTCCCACTTTTATGCAGTTTCCTCCCATCTTCTCCTTTTCCCTTCCATCCTTTTTTTTTGCTTCTCTCCTGTCTCTCTTTTTTCACATTCCATCAACAAACTTGCAGACATTAATTTTTGAGGTTAGAGCATTTTATAAAGTTGTCGCCCATCTTTCAGTGTTGTGCAACTGTCTCGCTTCTTCGCTCTGTCCCGTTTTTCTTTCTTTCTCTGTTTCTCTTTCCGTCTATGTGTCAATGTGTGAAATGAGCTTCAAGTACAGCAACAACAACAACTCACAAGGACGCTCCATATGAAAACAAACGCATAATTTAAGCGTAATTGCTGTCATTTTTCATTCGAGTGCGGCAAGCGGCAAGCTAAAGATGGGGGTGAAGAGTAAAGAAGAAGAAGGAGGAAGGCAGATGGAAAGGGGTGAGAGAGAGGGGGAGGGGGGTAGGGCGAAGTATTGCGACTCTGCTCCAGTTTAGTGTCCATGTCGCCGCTTTGTGTGTCCTCCACATGCCTCAGAGCATAAAATGCAAACACAAACACAAATGCACACACATGCTCACATGCATGCTGTATGTGTGTGTGTGTGTGTGTGTGTGTGAGTGTGTGTGTGTGTGTGGGTGTGTGTGTGTATGTGTGTGCTGAGTACCCGCATCCGGCGCTGAAACACCAATAATTATGCCGCTGCTTTTCTTTTCTAGACCCTGTACCCCACAGTTACAAAGGGTCTATTCGTCTTGTCGTAGCTAATACTTTTCGCTTCTAGCTCTTACCTTAAGCAGACAGAGATTATTTCAAATTTCACCTGATATAATAAACGATACAAATTAATTAAGAGTGCAATTTAAAAGCTATAACATAATTTTAAAGCATTAATGATAAATATCATCGTGACAAAATAAATTTTATTGCAAACGTTTTCCAGATAGTTCGATTGTTGTTTAAGAAACAATGGAAATCACAAATTATATAGCGAGCGCCGTGTTAAATTTTTGTTAGTTTGAGTAATTTAATTGAACTGATATTTTTTCTTTTACCGGGTAATACACAGTTGATTACACTCGCTTGTAGCGTTTTTATTCGATTGGTTCAGCTTTTGTTAATTTATACAATTACATCGCTAATAATTTTATTTCATGTAATTAAATGGATTTTTTTTTTTTAATTTTGTAAATATATTTTATGGTTTGCCGGGTATTTCACAGCTGAGCACACTCGATTGTATAGTTCTTATTTGCTTTTTTATTGTCAATTATTAGCATTTCTTTTAACTATGTAATTACATTGGTAGTAATTTCATTTAATTGATATCTATTATATTTTCTATTATATTTTATGTATTTGAACGGGTATTTCACAGCTGAGCACACTCGATTGTAGCGTTCTTATTTGCTTTATTATTTCATTTATTTTGAATCATTAATATTGCTTTAGCTATACAATTACATTGAAAGAAATCAAGGATTAAAACCCTAACCGAAACCGTAACCTTTAACCGGTAATAACCGATTGAAATTTGAAACCGTTACCGAAAAAAATACTTTTTATTCGACCGAAACCTTAAAGCCGAAACTCCGTAAACCGAAATAACCGTTTAGTAACCATTTCATTTATAAGGGTTAATTTCGGTTTTTCATACAAAAAAAAAGTATTTTTTTATTTTTAATTTTGATTTTAATTTTCTTATGTTTAAATTTTAATTTTTATTTGTGATATTCATGATCAAATTTCCATAGCACTGAATAAGTGCAAATAAAATAAATTTTTTAAATTAAATATTTAAATTGTTAAAATGTAACTAAACTACAACAAACTGAAGAGTATGTGAAAGAAATGTGTGAATTCAACATTAAGAATTAAATATATGTTGTTATTTACCGGGTATTGCCCAGCTGAGCACACTCCATTGCTTTACCCATCGTTTTTTCGCTTCTTTCGTTTTTAATTGTCGTCGCTGACTTAAGCGCCCCCTAGCGGCCAGCGGTTGCATCAATTGGCTTGACTTTTGTCTTTTTTTTGATGTTGCGCCTCGACGAATCACAAAACAAAATAAAATTTAATAAAATTTAAAATTTAACAAAAGTCAAGTTGTCATCATTATTTTTGTTGTTGCTGTTGTTGCACCTGTGCCTTTTGTGGCATTGTCCTGTTGCCCTTGTCGCCCACTCTCTCTTTCTCTCCCTCCCTCTCTCTCTCTCTCTCTCTGTCTGTCGCTCTGTCTCTTTTTGACGCTTTGGCTGTTTGCCAACTCAACTTGACTCGAGTTTTGTTCGCTTGAGTTTTGCTTTGTCGAGTGTTTTGTTTGTTTGTTTAACGTTGTTGTTGTTGTTGTGGTTGTAGTTGTTGTTGTTGCTGTTGTTGTTGTTGCTGTTGTCGCATTCCTTGTTGCGGCGCGTGCCTAGCCTTGCAACAATTGCACTTTTGCCACGCCCAATCGCCGCCCATTGCTTTTGTGCAAACACACAGCCTCTCTCTTTCTCTCCTTCTCCTCCTTCCTGTCCCTCTCTCTTGCACTCGACCGCAATTGCCGCAGCATTCGCTTTGTGTGACCCCCCGCCCCCTTTGTGTCCTTTATAATCCTGTGCTTGATCATTTGCGGTTTATTCGCTGATGTTCTGCCTCTCCCTCTCTCTCTCTCTTCAGCTCTCTGTTTCACTCTCTTAGTTGCAGTGTTTAACCTTTCACCTTTTAACCCAGCGCAATTTGTGTTTGCCGCCTTTTGGACTGGAAAAATGCAACCGCGCAAATTCATTACTATTTTTTTCTCTTTTTTTTTTTTGCTGCTCAACAACAAATTTAAACGTTTATGGATTTTTCTTAACTTTACTTGACTGTTCCGGAATGCAATATCTTTCTAAAATCGCCAGCTGCAGTTTTTTTTAAATTAATGTTAATTTAAATATGATGTTAAATACATAAATTTCATTTAAAAAAAAAAAAACAATTTTTTTTCAGTTGGTTATGAGATTAGAAGAAATTTATGTATAATAATTTAAACAATTAACAATTTAATATTTTTATAAATATGGGAATTTAAACAAAATATTCTATTTTATTTGCTAATAATTAGATAACAAAATTTATTTTTATTTTGTTATCTTTAGCATTTTTAATTGAAAATCTTAATTTTTCATATGATTTTTTTTCAGTTTTTTAAGTTTTGCAATAAAAACTTTCATTAAATTTTTATTTTTATATTTGTTAAAGAAAATTTCATTGCTTAAATATACTTAATTTATATTCAGTAAAATTCATGCTAATTAAATATACTTATGTATGTAAATTGATATTAAAATAATGTCTAATACAGAAATGGTCAAAAATATTTAAAAAGAATAAACCTATGTATAATTTAAAAAACTGAAAAGAATTAAGTTTTATTTTTAAATTTCAATTGCGTATAAATCTTTGCAGTACAAATTATTAATATTTAGACGCCTTGTAATTTTTGAAGTACATTGTCTAAAATGCCAAAATCTGTAAGCTGCATTTGTCATTAATGCCAAAAAAAAAAACCTTAAAAAAAAAGCCAAAAAGCTGATAAACGCTATCAACATTTTAGACAATGTTGGAAGATGAGAGAAAGGGTGTTAAAAGAGGGGGAAAGGCGAAAAAGGAAGGGAGAAATTGCGACAGACAATTTAGACATTCTGGATATGGTTGAAATGTGGTTGCAAGGTGGGCGTAACTCAGAAAAAAGGGCGGAGGTGATGCTATAACTTACACTAAAGGGCAAAGGCAGAGGCGTAGTGAAGAGAGAGATAGGGAGGGGAGGGGAGGAGGGGAGGTCGCTGTGGGGGATTCGGTCTCACGCATTGCCACCCGAGCATAATTTGTTGTAATTAACATAACGAGCCAGCCCAGGCAATAATGGGCCAAAAACTTCCCAACAATACACACACACACACACACCTAAACACACACAAATATACATATACATATATGTACATACATACATACATATATAGAGAAATTGAATGCCTACACAAGAAACAGCAACAGAAATTGCGACTCCTGCTGCGACTGAGGGATTGAGTTGAAGAGAACCAGTACACTGAAAAAAAATTCGGGGAAAAAATCATTTAAAATTGTACACAATTTTCTTTAATATTGCAAACAATAGTAATAATTTAATTAAACCAAAAACCAAAGCTAAAATTGTATATATTAATTTATTAATATTTCTTTTTTTCTCATTAACTGTGAATTGTTCAATCTAAATGATATTTTCAGATCGATGTTTATAATAGTGACTAGTGCCTTAAATTATAAATAAATAAATAATAATAATAATAATAATTCCGGAATAAAATCAATCACAAACATTGTCCAAAATTCGGTTATACCGAATTTGCTTAAATCAAACTTAAAAAATTGGATTGAAATACGATTTTTCAATTTCTTAGCAAATATTTTTAAAACAATTTTTGTTTGCTAAAATCAAATGTTTTAGATTTTTTTCTTAGCATTTTTAATGCTGATTGGCTTCAATTTTTGTCGCATATTTTGTCGAGGATCTTGAGATTCTGATAATTGATTGTTGGTACTTCTTGTACAATTCAACCGAATATTTATTTATTTGATACCAGGGATTAAAACAGAAACGAATATCGGTTTCAGTTACGGTTTCGGTTATGTTCGCATTTAGGTTTTCGGTTATCGGTTACGCAAAATCTTTGAATAAAGGTATCGTAACGGTGAACCGGTTTTTGTATGTTTCGGTTTTGAAATACCGGTATGGTTTCGGTTCACAAAAATTTTTTTTTTGCAAAAATATAGTCATATAATTAATCTAATAATAATAATTAAAAAGGCATTACTTTCTTAAATTTTCATTCACATATTATTCAGTTTATTTTAAATTTATTTTATTTGTGCTTATTCCGTGCTATGAAAATTCGATCTTGAATTTAAAAAATAAATTAAAAATTAAACATAAGAAAATTAAAATCAAAATTAAAAATGAACAATAAATCTTTTTTTTATGTATCAAAAACCGAAATTAACCCTTTTAAATAAATCGGTTACTAAACGGTTATTTGGGTTTACAGAGTTTCGGTTTTAAGGTTTCGGTCAAATGAAAATTGTTTTTTTTTCGGTTAAAGGTTACGGTTTCGGTTAGGGTTTTAATCCCTGTTTGATACTAATAAATATTAGAATATTTACCAATAAGAGATACTATTTTATTTATTCAATTTTTATCATCTTCAATGAGATAATCAACGATTTAATAATAATTGTTGCCATCGAGATGTGTAATGTTGACTGTTGTTGCCAAAAGAGTTTAGTTTTTGATTTATTTTCTTGTTAACAGCAACATTTTACCGTTACTACATTCTTCATTAAATTAAAAATAAAGTGCTGGGTTTTATCATTTGAAATTTGGCGCCACAAGTTGAGAAATCTAGTGATAGTACTTTCGAAAACTTAAAAAAAAATCTAAACATCGATTGAGTTCCGATGGATATCGCATTGTTTTCCTCAGAAATGTACTATTCTCCCACCACTAGTTCCCATATGAAATGTGTAGGAAAAAAGTAGCATTTGCTCCAAAAATGCTAAAATGCTGAAATGTAGTTTCAGTGAGGATAGGACATAACAATAATATCCTAAATACATATTTGAAAAAAGTACATGAAACAAATTGATTTTTCTTTTTTTTTGCTGTGTAGGAAAAAAGAAAAAGGGGTAGAAAATGCCAGGAAAATGGCAAGTTAGTCAAAGTTGCCCATATTTGTGTATAATTAATTTGTTTTTGGTCTCTGCCCCCCCGCCTTCCGCTCCCTAACACCTAACACCGTGCCACGCCCCTTTTATTTTAAGGCATTTAACATTTTATGGCATTTATGCAAATGACTTTATGAGCTAAAGACTGAAAAGTTGTTGAAGCTCAAAGGCACAAGGGCAATTTTCCGAGACAAGCGACAATAATAAAATCATATGCTATCTCTTGCTTTGACTCTGTCTCGTTCATGATCTAAAAATGCAATTGTTTTTTATTTGCAGCAACAAGTTGTCGAACTATCTGGATATGTTATCATTCTCGTTGAGAATGCAGAGGGTAAAATTAAATTATATGGCTCACCGTCCGATCGCGATAATCTGGAAGTGGGCGATGAGATACTCGAGGTTAATGGCCTGACACTCGATAATATATCGCGCACCGAGGCCATTCGACACATCCATGATGTAAGTATCGCCTATCGATAACTTTCGAAATATCGAAATCATTTTAAAAATCTCCTCTTTTTTAATCTGTTTTTTAGTGCATCAAATCCTGCACAATTTGTTTGCGGGTGCGCAAGAAAAATGATTCCAGATTGGGTAAGTAATTTCATATAATTAGTATTGTTATTAACACTATGCATATATTTTGAAAACAAACGTTTGTTGTATTTTATCGAGTTTTATCAAGTGTAATTTTAGGCGATTTTAGCAGAGATCTTTGCAAATATGAAGAAGAGAACTCCGAAAAAAGATTTTGGGAGAAATCTTGAGGTCAGTCTAATGAGAACTATCTTAGGAGTTATCTTGAAAAAGATCTTAGGAGAGACCCAGTGCATTGATAAATTAATTTGCTAATCTAATTTAAGTTGGAAGTTTTGCTTTCAAGACTTAATTCCGCGGCTATTTTCATCTGGTGTGAGAAGAGATTTCATACATTATCTTAAAGGTCATTTTTTTTTTTAGAGATTTTAGAAGGATTATGGAAATCTTGTTTAAATATTGTATACGATTTGAGTAAGGTTTTGAAATTTTGAAAAAAAGAGGATGTTTTTTTTTCAAAAAATTAAATTAACTGCTCTCCTAAGCATTTAAAGAATCTACTCAATTTATTGTTTCCCAAGACTTCAGAATATTGACTGCAAATAGAGGCCATAGAAGTGAGAAGAACTCACAAAATTCCACTTTATAGCTTTTTTTTATATTCGGGAAATTGTCGGCCAATAGTTTTCGATAAAATAAAAAATGAGGAAAATTATATAGTTCAAAAAATGTGCTTAAAAAGAATTTCTATCACTTTAGTTGCCCTAAAACTACTAAGCATTAAAGTTTTCGAAGCTTAGCTTAGAGTTTTAAAAGCGTTGCTTATCTTCATAGGCTTTTTGTTCTTTCTATGTTAATTAAATTTAAATAACATGCTGTTGGGTGCAATGCCTCTCAAACTGTATACGCTTAACTGTCAGCGTTTGTTTTAGTTAAAACAAAAGCCACTACACTGACATATGCTACAAAACTACACACTTCAAGCTCTCAAGCGCGTGCTCTCTCTTGCTCTCTTAATCGTAGTTAGTGTGCTTGGTTTGAGCATCGCGCGCAGCTTTTGTTTTTGCAATTGTCTTTTGGTCAGCTCCAAACGTTTTACGCTCCACTCCACTCGCTCTCGCTCTCTCAGTTTGTGCTGTGCCCAGCTGCTCCGCGGCACAACGTAAACTAATCGCATCAGTTGTGCGGCAACTGTCGACGTTTTTGGTGCGTCCACAGCGTGTCGCGGTTTTTTGTATTTTTTTTTTGTTTCGTTACGTTGCGTTTAATTTTTCGTGTCGTGTCGTGCCGTGTGTCGATACGCTGTCGGCGTTTTACTTGATCGAGTATAATCTACGGTCAGCGTTTTTCGTTATTAGCTCTGTGTGTGCGCGCGCGCGCGTTGGCGTCTAACGACGGTGACGTTAACGGCGACTGCAACTGCGGCTGCGCCAGCGTTTTATTCTAACGCTTATTTTTGTTGTTTTATTTCGTTGTGTGTTTTGTGCTTGTGAATATTTTCTTTTTATGTTTTTGTTTTTGCTCTAACAAAATTTGATTTGTTTAAATCAAACGACGACGTTCACAAATTCCACCTACAGAGACGTCAACGTTGACTGCGACGCAGCTTAAGTAAGTGCACACCAATGCTTGATAAACTGTCTGTTTGTGTGCTTGTCGCTTAGAGCTGCCAGCTGAGCTTTGCATGGGCCATGAATCAGCAATGACAGCGACGACGACGGCAACAGCGACGGCGACAGCGACGTCAACGTTGCGTTTTTGTTACTGTTTTTTTTTTTGCTTTGGGGCGAAGGGCAGGCGGCAGCTTTTTATGCAATAAACGCAGCGTTCAGATACATTTGTAGAACAGCAACAACTAAAACAACGACAACAATACATTTTTTTGTAGCCGGCAACTTTAAATTTTTGTTTAAAACTGCAGAATCTTTAAAGTGTAAATGTATCTGTATGTATACATGTGTGTGTGTGTGCGTGTAGAGTATAGACATTAACAGAGAGCTTTGCCCATTTTTACATCTCTTTATGCATGTGTATATGTATGTATATATTTCATACGTTTTGTAATGGGCGGCGTGAGAGTGCAAAACAATATAAGAAAATGTAACAAAAACAACAACAACTAAAATAAAATAAAAATGACAGCAAACAGTTAAAAGTCGCTTAGGCGAAGAGAATACCAAAGCAATTCACATAGAGAATAGCAGCAGCAACAGCAACAGCAACAGAAACAGCAAAAACAACAACGGCAAACTGGGCAGCAAAGTGGGCAACATACATTCCAAATGGAGCTGGATTGGAATGGACTGGAAATGGAATGAGAAGTGGCAAGTGGGAAGTGAGAAAGAAGTGGGAAGTGGGAGTTGAGTCGAGTTGTGTTGTGTTGAGTGCTGCCAAACCGAGTCAACCAACTGGAAATTTTTAGCTGTTGCAAAAAAAATGAGGACCAAAATATAGAAAAATAAAAAATATAATATATGAAGATAAAGAAGAAAAATAGTGCTAGACTCGTATAAAAAAAAGAAACACAGCACAGTGGGCACAAAGGCAAGATTTGCCTATGCTTATAAAATCTTTTTTATCTTCAAAAAAAAATATATATATGTATATATGTTTATTTGTAAAAGAAAAAAACTATTCTATTTTGATTATATGAAGCCTATCAAGAGAAAAAGTATTTAGACTGGACACTTTTTTACACTACGAATGAACTTTTAAAATTATAAGCATACGACACATTAAATGGTCTATTTTACAATTTTACTCTATAAAAATATCTACAACAACATTAGCAATATTTCCTGAGTTGTTTTTTTTTTTTCGCTGAGATCATAAATTATTCGAATGATGGAGGCAACTTTGTGGCCAAATTGCAAAGCATAACGGTTTGATCCTTGTAAACAAGTTTAGACTTCGCTGTTTTACTGATTTTTCCGAAAAACACATTAGAACAAAAGAAAAAATTTAATTTTTTAATAAGTACCTTAAACTTTATTTGAATTGAATATATAGAAGCATAAGAAATACATATAATTTGTTTTGTTCTCCAAAATATGTCGTGATGCCAGATAAAAAACATATGTGGGTTTTGAAAGCTCTCAGCTGTATAAATATCGATATTATAATTAAACCAAAAATGACCGAGAAGCTGCTTGATGTGTTGTAAATCGAAATATACTAGTAAAATGAAACGAATTTTAGGTTTAGAATTATTACAAGCTAATTTAACAATTTTGCCACTGAGCAAAAATGCCACGTGAGCGCTGCTCAAACTGTAGGCAAGTAACGGCAAACTTCAAAACTAACCTGAAAACGAAACGAGTTTTGATTCGATTATTGTCGTCTCTGTTTAAAGTGTGTGGAAATCACAACTAAGTAACTAACTAACAATAACAATAACAAACACAACAACAACAAATAAACCATAAAGCACAGTTTGAAGGGAATTGTTACTGCTTAAAGGGCGTTCTCTTCACTGATAATAGACAGAGTCTAAAACTGGGGGCGTTAAGCAAATAATAATTATATAAAAACAATAATATATAATAATACGTGCACTTATACTATACATATGTATATGAAAAAAACATGGTATGCTATTGTTAATAAATGTTGTTGAATAACTGAAAAAAATGGGAAACTGTTTGCCTAAGAAAACTATAGATAGATTATACAATTATAACAAGTCTTTTAATTGATAAAATTACTTTAAGCTCAAAGTCATATCTTTCTTTTTTTTGGTTGGAAAAAACTTGAATTCTTCTCAGTAAAAATTCTTGATATGCATTGGAATCTAAAGAGTTTACAATGATTTTAAAGATATAGAAATGCTGTTCTTCAGCAAATGAAGTTGTTTTTTTTTTTAACTTCTTGTTTTGTTTTATCCCGCTATCTTTTATAATTGAAGTTTTCATGCATTTTTCTAACAACTTTTAGGTGTATCTTAACACTTTTTTGTTTGGGTTTAGCCTCATCTATATATTGATTTTATATTGTTGTATTTTCACATATTTGTTTCTTTCTATATTTTTGGGTCAAAGAGTCCAGCTAAATGGGCGCAAAAGAATTTCCAGTTTTCTTTCAAGACGTCGAAAATAAAAGAAGTTACTTATTACTTTACTTGTTTGCTAACACACACATACACACTCACACACACACACACACACACACACACACACATACACACACACACTCACACACACATACGAATAAATACATGCAAGCATTCCAAAGTCATGAATTTGTTGTATAAAACGAAATCAATAGAGAGACAACAAACGCTGAGTGAGAGACAGATAAAAACCAACTAAGACGGCTGAGGTAGTGAGAAAGAGAGAGGGCGGGCAGGAGAGGAAGACAGTGAGAGAGAGGGAGAGTAAAAGAGAGAGAGAGAGAGAGAGAAGCATAGCTTTTCTATTGCCCATGGTCCATTCAGGTGTAAGAAGCGCGGGTGCAAAGCAGCAAAGAGAAAGAACTGCAGAGAGAAGACTGTAGTGGTAGGGTGAAGTGGAGAGAGAGAGAGGAAGAGGCAGGGGGGGGGGGTCTAGCTGGGTCAGCATCCAAAATCCGGTAAGGCAAGTTTCTTGGCGTCGTCGTCGTCGTCGCAGCGAGTCAATTGTGTGAGTTTGTCTTACGATTTTTACACGCTCGATGATGGCGGCTACAATTGAGCACACACACACACACACACACGCACACACACACACACACGCACACACACATGTGACAGGGTAAGATGCGCTGGGTGCTGTGTGGCTTGAGAGGAGACATTGAGGATTGGGGCATGTGGCCAGCCATGTGCTGCGATGTGTAAAAGTCATTGCCTCAAAAAACAGATCCAAAGTATGTGTGTGTTTTTTTTTTTTTGTTCTTTATACTGCTTCTTCTTGGCCATGGAACGAGTGCTGCAAGCACAAGAAGAAGAAGATACGGAGATTTTTTGGTAGAAAGGTTGCAACTGCAACAAGGGGCAGGCTGGGATTGGGTTTGGGTTTGGGATTGGAATTGGAGGTAACTGTGACCAATAGCTTGACCTCAACATCCGCAAAGAATGCCACAATGCCACATTGCCGAAAGCAGAAGCTGCTGCAGTTTTTTTTTTTTTTAACCAAGTACCCAAATTGTGAACAGGCTGATGGGTTTGTGAAAAAGTTTGTCGGACCGTGTGAGTACCTAGATCCCCGAGATTAAAATAAATTAGACCCTTTTTTATATCTAAATAATTGGCAAATTTTAAAAAACAGTATTATAGATACAATATATTTGCATATTGAATAAACTGCTCTTAGAGCATATAAAATTGGTGACAATATATCAAAATCATTAACCAAAAATTTGAAGACAAGAACATTGAAATACATCCATTTGAATTTTGACGAGAGCTTTCTTCCGTTTGACAACGAATCTTTTTTATACATATTTTTATTTATTTATGTGTCACCAGGGAATTTAATATTTAATTTTTTTTTAATTTTTATTAAATTGATGTTGATTGAATCGAACTTCTGCGTAGATTCGGGGACTGGGCATCATTTTTACTTGTCTTCTATGCATTTTTGCTGTAGCAGCACTTGATAAACCATATTGAATACAAATATTCAAGTGTGAGTGTGTGAATGCATTCACAGCGTTTTTTTTTCCACTAGAAATGCGTTTGGTTCGTTTTGTAATTCGCTTTAATCAGACGAAAGCTGATTCAATTGCAACCTTAATTAGTCAATGAATCAAATGAATCGTAACGAAACGATATTGTGAATCACTTCCAGCTGTTTTCAGTGGAGTGTAATACAAATATACCCTGTAAAATTGATCACACAGCAGGCAGAGGATGTTAATTTTGATATCATTTCTTATATTAGCATCAAAAATTAAGTTTTGTTAATGGTATTTCTTTCTGTTTGATTGATATTTAATAAACATTTAACACTGTAATAAGAAAATAAAAAAAATACTTAAATAGTTAAGTCTTTGAATGCAATGTGTTTTGTGGTCTTTGGAAAATTAAATTATTGTTCTATGCTTGAATTTCGATTTTGTTTACTGAATTTTTTAATTAATATATTAACTTTGTATACTTTTCAAACTATCTACAGGGTATGTTTTAGTCGAGCACTCCCTACGCAGCAGGTTCATCCATTGTACTAAGTTTTTATTCGCATTTCCTTTCATTCAAAAGTTTTAAGTGTACCCGAACTTTATAGGGTATCTGCTCGTAGAGCAATCCCAAGACATCCGATTCATGCACTTAACTTTTTTGCATTCATAAATGTTTTTCACTCAATTCTTTGAATTGTATTTATCTTAGTACATCTTCAAACAAATTACAGGGTATCTATTAGACGAGCACTTCTTGTAAGTTGTGCTAAGTTTACATTTCTTTGCTTTGACTCAATAATTTCAAATGTATTCGTGTGAGTTGCATTTGTTGTTCAATTTATTCAAACTTCCCTTCTCCCACCATTTTTCCCTCTTTAACTTTCCTCTCCCTCTGCCGTCCCCACTTTTGGGGCAAAGCTGTTTCTTCTGCCACAGCAGCTGTTGTTGTTGTTGTTGTTGTGGCTGTTGTTTTTGTTGTTATCGTTGTTATTGCTGCATTGTTTTGCTCTTTGCTTTGTTTTGCTTATTTGCTTCACGTTGTTTGTTGTTGTCGTTCTTTTTTATTATCATGTTCTGGTGTTCTGTGCGTTCTTCTTCTTCTTCTTTTTTTTTTACCTTTTATTTTTATTGTTGTTGCCTTTCACCAACAACATTGCCAACAACAGTTGCCGTTGCACTCAAAGCTCTACACTCTATCTTTATCTCTTTCTCTCTACATCTACATCTATCACTCTCATTCTATCTTATTAAGTTAAGCTCATTATCTAACAACCTTTTTCCGTATACCCTGTAAATTAAACTGCAACTGAGTTTTCGTTGTTTGTCGAGAAAGTAGAAACGATCAGTATTTGCTTAAGCGTCAGATTAATTTGTGAATTAATCAGAAAAGCTTAGACTTTTATTATTTAATTAAAATTAAGTTGAAAAAAGATTTTTAATCGGACCTTAAAAAAAATCCACAGTGTCTTTAATTAGGACATAAATGTGTAACCAGCAAATTTTACACTTCAATTTGGATTTAAATGCTTAAATATTTAACATTAAAAAATAAAATTGTAGTCTTTTTTTATATTTTTTAATTTGTCAAAATTCAAATGTTAGCTATTTATTGTGGAGCTTTTTTCATTAACATTTTAAAGCAGTGGTCGGCACCAACACAGTCATATGTTTGCATTGCGTTAGTGTGCATTTTTGTTCGCCTAACAGCGGAATAACAGCGACGTTAACAGAAGCAAATCGTAGAAGTGTGTCGTACGTGAGTGTACATGAGCGACAGCGCAGTAGCTACGCAAGTTTCCTATGCCTACGGGATAGGGCAGTGCCGACCGCTGTTTTAAAGTTAACTTGCACCATTTTAGCTGATTAATTGTATTTGTTTAACTCAAAACTATTTTAAATGTTACAACAGCCTTCTAAATGTTTGCAATACTTATACAGTGCAGTGTTGCCACCTAGTTAATTATTTCATAAAGTCTGGCTACCCTTTTCTTAACAGTGCTGCCACTTTAAAATCAAGAAGTTGCCAGAGTCGCACATAAAATGATCCAAAATCAATGTTGATAATTTACAGGGTATCTATTCGCGCAGTGCACTTGCCAAAAGCTGTTGCTTGTGTCGCTTGACATTTAATTCTCAAATCTCAGTTGTCCCATTGTCGTTCGTGTCATTCTCCGTTCCACGCTCTCAACTTTATGGTCATTATTATTTAGATGCTGGTTTTTGTTTTGCGACATTGTTGTTGTCATTGTCGTTGTTTTTTGCTGTTGTTGTTGTTGTTGACTTTACCGCTATAAATCCAAAGCGCTTATAATTGGATATGGCCAGATAAGTTTAATAGCCAATTTATTGGCCATATTGCTGCCGCTGTTGTTGTTGTTCCCACTTGTTGCCAACAACAAGCAGCCCTTTCGTTAAATGGAATTTGAATATCAAACTGAAACAGGAGTTGAAATTTTTAATTCTTAGAAGTGCGGCGGCTTAACTATTGTTTAAAGCGTTTTCCTGAACATGAAACTGAAGCTAGAATAAAAAAACTTAAATTGAAACTGAAATTGAAACTGAACAGACAATGGTTAAGGCTTAAATCGATTGATACTACTTGGAAAGGTGCAGAAAAAGTGGCAGAAAAAAATGGTGAAAAAAGTGCAAATCGTTTTTTTTTTTAATGAGTGAAAAATGAAATGAATAAAGAATGAAGAAGTTGTAACATAAAAGATTTTAGGTATGTTTTAAGTAATTCTTTTGAAAGCAAAAACGCAAATTATAACAAAAATTAAAAATGAAATGGAATAGAGAATAAAATGAGAAAAAAAATCATTATCTGAGAATGACTTTGGTATAAAAATAAGAGTAGTTTTTCCCTCTAGAAAGGCAGTAGTCACTATTGCAAAAATCGGTTTTAAAATATTCTTAACATTAAACAATTCACAATTATTAAGTTTAGTTTTAAGATTAATTTAAATTAAAGCTTACAATTTTTATTATTTTAATGATCATATGTGGTAAGTTTGTCAAAATTCAGGGACAAAAAATAAAAATATATAAATAAAAAATAAAAATATATAAATAAAAAATAACAATATAAATAATATAAAAATTCTAACAAGTTGATCTTGCGACTGCAGGAGTAAAGATACAAGATAAGGAAGAGAAAAACAGTTAGACAATTTGGCAATTGAAACAAAAATTGAAAATGAGATTGGAACAAATAAAGTTGGTTGATCCATTAATAGAGGAAAAAAAAAGAATAAATAGAGAAATGATGGAAAAAAATGATGTTTATTTGTGGTGTCAATTCGATTTCCATGTAATTTTCCAGAACGAAATAAAACTCGAAACTGAAACATGAACAAATTATGATAATAATTTGATCGATTGAAAACGGTTGAAGAATTGCGAGGAAATGGGAATGAATAAGAAGAAGGACGTGTAAAATTGTAAAAGAAATGCAACTGGAATATCAAACTCAAATTGAAATTGAAACTGCAATTGAAATAGAAATTGAGAGATTGATCGATTGTCGATGGGGGCGTGGCAGAGGGAAGAAGAGGTGGAGCAGGAGCGACTAGAGTGTAGACTAGAGCTAAGGCGCGACTGCAATTGAAAAGTGAAGAGCAAACAAAGAAAAGAACGGAGAAGGAAACGAAACGAAAAGAAAAGAAAACCATGTGTGAGGCAATCAAGTGAGCAAATAAATAAACAAACGTGAGACAATGCGCACCTGAGCAATAACAGCAGCATTGACAACTGCGTTAAAAGCAGAACAAGTCGTAACTGAAGTAGATGAAGAAGAAGCACAGAGAAAATTATAAACAACATTCAAAAAAGAGCAAGAGAATTAAACTGAAATGCCAACAATGCTGTTACAATCATCAGGGTCGTCATCATCAGCTCGAAATGAATTCAATTTAAAGTTGAAAGTGCTTAAAAGGTAAACACATACATACATCTTTCTCTCTCTCCCTCTCTCTCTCTTTCCTCCCACTGAACTATGGAATAAAAACCCGATATTCTAGCATAAACTCTAAATATATAGCGCGAGACTTTAAATTCGGCATGAAACTTTGTTAAAAGTAATGTGGAATTTAAAATGTAAATTTAAATCTATATTTTTTTTGTTTTTCAATTTGACCTTGTCTTCAGTCCCCTTTCGCCCTAGTCCCTTTCTATATAGCTAGATTAGCCTAAAGTCTCATTTACAATTTTTGTTTTGTTTTTTTTATTTGATCTTGTCTTCAACACCCTCCTTAACTAACTTCGGGAAAAATTGGATTTTCTTAGCATGTGTTTCTTTTTTGAAAATGGGTCGAAAATTTAGAAAATGTGATGCTAAAAGATTTAGTTAATAACCTTTCAACTTAACTCTCAATCAACTGACTTCAAATATTAAGGGTAGGCCCTAAAAGTCTAAAAAAAGCTACTGTTTTTTCTGTCTTTAGTCAGACTTAGAATATGAAAATAAATTATTTAAAATAAAAATTTATTGAATATATAAATTCAAATTAACTTATCAAAATTAAAAATATTCAAAATAAATGGACTTCATGCCAAAATATTGGTCTTTTATCCCATAGTGCACAGTCTCGCCATCTCTCTTTGTTTTACCCCTCTCGGCAATTCTTTCTATCTGCTGTGTCATAATAAAGGCATTTAAAACTGCGACCGTCCATCAGCTGCAAATATTCTCTCTCTCTCTCTGTCTCACCTCTTCTCTCTCTCTCCCCCTATCTTTGTCTTCTCTATCCTTTCCCCTCCCTTATAGCGCCATTGGCAATGCTAACAATTAAAAAATTTCTTGTTTACGTTGTGCTGCTGTCTGATAAGCGAGTGATAAGCGACACTTGACTGCGGTCCAACTGGCGTATGAGTAATTTATACGTATTTAAAGGGTGCGCAGATAGAGAGACACAGAGAGAAATAGTGTGTGTGTGTGAGTGAGAGAGAGAGAGAGAGAGAGAAAAAAAGGGGTTCACTGTACGTTGGCCAGGCAATCAAAACTGTTTGACACACATTGATATGCATACGATTCAAATTGAGGCTATCACATGAGGTGGTAAAGGGGGTTTCATTTTAATGGCTTTATCATTTACTGAATAACTGAATGAATTGCACAGTGCACAGTTTTCTGATTGCCTGCCGCTAGGGGGCGCCACTTCAACAATAAACTAATGAATGAAAATTGCCTTGCAAAATTGCTTTAAAAAGAAAAAAATCATGATCATTTCTGATAATACAAATAATCATGAGGATAATATGAATAATAATTTTAATGATGGCATTCAAGATACAAATCTAAATGTTGAAGAGTATAAAAATATGAAAATTAATGAAAATGCTCCTGGCAATGATAAGAAATATAAAAATTAAATTATAAAACTAATTTTAATAGAAGAGAATAATAATTATAATGAAATTATTGATAATAAAGATCATTTAAACACTTTGAAAATATTCTTAAGAATTTGAATAAAAAAATAGTTTCCAAATCATTACAATATTGATTATCATTAACATTTTAACAATTATTTTCATTGCCTTAAATAGTTTGAATTAATAATAGTTCAGTTTTTTTAATAATATAATGAAATTTTTTTTTATGATTTAAGCTAATCAATCGTAATGGTAAAGAAATTAAAAATTTTTAATAAATTAAACTTTAATGATGATGAAAATTGTAAAGACATTTAATTTAGAAGTAATTTAGATTTTAATATAATACAATAAAATTGATGACAATAAAAATGTTGATAAGAATCGTAGTGAAAACTCTATGTTGACAATATAACTAATTCCAATGAATATGGTAATGGTAATGATATTTATAAACAAAACAAAAACACTAATAAATATAATATTCAAATATGAAATATATTTGAAATTTTAGTAATATTTGTATGGATACTGATATAATGGATTTAAATTAATTTCTTAATCCAGGAGATACTTTCAATTAAGTAGAACTCTTATTCAATTTTGTATTTTATTTATTAAGACTTTCAAAACAAAATCAGGAAACGTTTCGAATTTAGAAATTTGCAAAAATGAACTGCAAAACCGGTCAAAACTATTATACTTGAAATCTCTAGCTTTTTGACCATAACATTTATGCGGCTATAAAGATTGAGAAGGACAGCTGACTTTTATGGACTTGTGGCACAGTTACAGTAAACATGCTAAATGATGAGCACATAGAAAGAGATAGACACAGAGAAAGATGAAGAGAGAAAGAGAGATTTATATGTTTGCTATTGCTTATCTGCGCGCACATAGCAAAAAAACAAATAAATCTGTCAAAGAAAAAGCCAAAAAAAATAAAAATAAAAAAAAACGAACATTTAATATGGATTACGTGAGACATAAAGCGAAACAAACTTTTTGACTTTCTTGTGCTCAAAACGAAAGTCAATGGAAAACATACGAGTTACTTTCCATTTTTGTCGCCAACCTGAAATTAACAAAAAAAAAAAAACCGTTAAAGAAAATAAATATAGCAGCTTATCAATATTGATTAATATGTAAATGAAAATGTATGTAATATATTATGATTATGATATGAGAGTAAGAATTGCAGTAGTTGCCATAGGTTAGGATTGTTGAAAGGTTCTGATGAGATGAAAAAGATAAAAAGATAAAAATTCAGACTGTAACTCAATTATTCCCACAGTTTTTGCACAGTTTCGCTCTCTCTCTCTCTCTCTCTCTGTCTGGGGGGCAGGTGAAGTGAACCTCATGGGTGTAAAAGTTCATGGCCCAAAACCGATGGTGGTCAGGGGCAGGGCCCAGTCTCCCATTCCCATTCCCATTCAGTTTACAGCCAGGCCAACAAGCAGCCTCGGAAATGCGATACATCATTTTGCGGTTACATAACCCGCGCACATGCTACGTAGATAAAAAACACAACAACAGCAACAACAAAAAGAAGAAGATGAGAAAAAAACAAAGCAAAATATATATATATGTATATACATATGTATGTATGTATAAAAAAAAAAGAATTGGAAGAGCCGCAGATAAAAGCAAAGTATGAGTATAAAAACGAAATCTTGTGCACCAAAACGAGTTTTACAAAACAGCAACAAAAGCGATGCTAAAAAATGGATAACAAACAACAACAACAACAACGAATATGAGAATGAGAACGAGAAAAGCAAGAGCAAGAGCAAGAGCAACAGCTATAAAAGATGAGAAAGGAATGTTAAAATAATAATATGTACATACCTCTATCGTAAATGCTACTAGTATCGTATATAACAACATTTTTATCTTTTAGTATCTACCAGCATTTACTAGTATATACTAGCATATACTCAAACATACATTTGCCCGTTAGCTAAAAAAGCACAAGGTTCGTTTAAAGGTTAAACCAGAAGTTAACTTTAAATTCCATGAATTATTCGCAGATAACAAATATTCAATTTGTATAACTGCTTTTGTCATACTTGTTATTCAATTTCGATAATCACAATTCATTTGCTCATTTGCTGTGCTTAACAATTATTTTAAATGGTCACATTTACAAACAGTTACAAACTAAAAAGTTTATGATTAACAATTTCGAATTAGAGAATTTTTAAACAATTGCAAAAGTTACTGTTGGAGAATTTTGAATTCAAAGAGAGAAGTTCAATTTGAAAAAGTTTGAAAATTTCAAGAAGTTCAATTCAAAAAGATTTAAGTTTAGAAAAGTTTTGCCATGGGATATTGAGAAGTTCAATTAAAAAAGGTTCACCAAGTCGAGAAATTCCAGTATACAAGTTTACAGTGGATCACAGCCTATATGACACACTACACTTTAAAGGATGTTTGGTTTTTGTTGCTTATTTATGGATATGGTTATTTCCACAGAAATGTCAACCGAGACCAAAAACGTAAAATTGATGAAAAACTCACATCTTGTGAAATTTTCTTCCAAAAATGAACTCAAGTTATTTATTTAAGCAATATACTCTAGAAAATATTCAATAGGATGAACATATAGAGTCTAATTTGGAATAAATTCACTTGTTCTATATTTTTGCCCATTTTCTTAAAAATTGACTTCCAAAATGGACCGTTTGTATTCTATCGATTACACTAAGTAAGATAGTAAGATTGTAACATAAATCATTTTAATATATAGAAATATATTGAAAATTTAATTTAAAACAAGTTTTTCGAGCTGTTTCGATATATAATAAAAAAAAAGAGACATAAACAACATAAATATATTGTGGAACAAAACAGTGATTCAAATCAAATTAAA
The DNA here is from genome assembly GCA_963924055.1 of Drosophila limbata. Taxonomy (NCBI): domain Eukaryota; kingdom Metazoa; phylum Arthropoda; class Insecta; order Diptera; family Drosophilidae; genus Drosophila; species Drosophila limbata. The sequence continues at coordinate 24,714,894 of OZ001351.1, forward strand.
AAAAACTACTTAATATTTTTAAATCAAACAAAAAACATTTTTAAGATAAATAAATGCATTACATTTTAAATTTAATTGCATCAAAAGATTCGTTCACGTTTTGCCGAAAAACATGTTAGAACTGGTCGCCGAAAAAACGACTTCTGTTTGAGTCGCGTGCGAATGCCTTGGATTTTTTAAATTATTTTAAAAACGAACAATTGCCCAAAATTAACATTTGCACCAATAATAGTGCTAAGTAAGACCTATGTATGAGTTTCTCTTTTTGTCACAACAAAATAATATTTTGGCATTTGTTTTATTTCACTTTGAATGTGTACGAATGTCGCATTCGACATGGGAGAATTACCCATATATTACATTGAAAATGAAAAATGAAAATATTTGACGTTGCTTAAAAAAATTATTAAAAAATATATAGCTGACAGCCACTGTAAGTATATATAAGCTTTAACATAATAAAAATACGCGTACTAAGAAGAAGTCGAATGCGGATTTAAACCGAACGAAACCAATTTGAAGCAATGTCAATGTGAATTCTTACGTTGAAATGCTAAAAAGCAACATTTGTTTGCATTATGATGTTAATTATTTAATGGCCAATTAGTGTGATGCAAAAACGGGTAGCAAACCGATAAACGTGGCTAATATGCAGTTTCCTCAAAAAAAAAAAAATATATATATATATCACGTATACGACACGTGAATTGACAGGAAAATGCAAGGAAAGTAGCAGCAAAATAAAAATATACAAATACTCATACGGATTCTTATGTATTTGCAATTAGCACGCGTCCCATCATTATTTAATTACAATTAAATTTTAATTGTGAATGATAAAACGTAGCCGAAGCTGATTAAAGGCCATCATAGCCAACAAACGAAAAAGATAAACAAACGGCGAAAAAAACAAACTTTTTTTAAGATCGATGTGACTATAAAATACCGTGTAAATATATAAAGTAAATAAATTCTTTATAAGTATATATGCTTCTAATTTTTATGTTTATTGATTGATTGTAATAAAATATGGAGAATAGCGAGTAAATATTGTAATACAGAAATCTTTAAAAAAATCTATCTTTTCATGAATAATTCTTCTGAATATGAAATTTAAAATAAACTTGAAGCTACGTATTAAATATAATAAATCACAAAGGCTTTGCTATCTTTGTATAGACAAAGTTTTTTGTATTTAACCGAAATTATATTCATATTTTCTTAGCTTTTTTAAGCTTTTACAGGATATAAAAATGAATAAAAAGTGTTATGGAAACTTTTTTAATCGTTAAACAAACAATCAAACAGTCAAACAGACAAACGAATAAATAAATATTAAAAGTCTCTAGGGTTTCGTTTGGGAATCCGAGCGAGTTACTTCAGTTGTAACAATATATACATATGTATAGTATTCCCACCCGATACCCTGTAACCTATTGTATTACAATCTCCATGGCCTATTGTGGGCAATTAAAATGTTATAAATAACGCATATAAATTCATATTCATCATTATACAATCTTTTGTTTGTTGGCAAGCTTCTAAATTATAAAGATTCTTATCTTCCATTATTTTAATATACTCTCGTATCTTATAAAAACAATCAAATTTAAGCTTAACTAAAGAACAGAGAGATAAGATGATTTATGTGCAGTTGAAAGACACGTAGATTTGATCTCAGATTTCCAACTCTTTGTTGACCACAGGCAAAAATTCTCTCAGATCGAAGAGTGCTCGACTTGCAAATACCCTAAATATTTTTGGTTAAAAACCTTACAAAGCAGAGGCAAGAACCTAATGGATTTTTAAGGACACAAGACAAGACACAAGATTTTTAACAATAATTGATTTCAAAAAATTAAACAGTAGTCGAAGTCCAAAATATTTAAATTGTTTAAAATCGCGTAAAATTTTAAAAAATATTTTTGATTTTCGCATTTTTTCTAATTATTGCTTTCCAATTATATTTTCCTGATTTTAATTTCCCAAAATTATTATTTCTTATGTTAATATTATAATTCGTTTTTATTTACCAATTACTGTTTGTCTCAAAATCTTTGGTATTCTTAGTTGTGATGTATATTCAAACTGTAAATCGAGCTTAAAATCAAACTTGAAAATCGCTTCTGCTAAAATCAATTTGTCGATTTTTCAAAGTAATTTTATTGATATGCCTATAAAAAATCATTTTAGCATCTACAGTGACTGCTAAATCTGCACAGTTTGACAAGCGTTGCGCTTTAAAGAGTTGCTGTTAGTTGAGTTGAGTTGTTGCTGCGGTTTCTGTTTCTGTTGTTATTGTTAGTTGTTGTTGTTGTTGTTGCTGTTGCTGTTGTTGTCACACTTATCATATTGTGTCCGCAACTGGAGCGCACTTTTGGTTTATTGTTTATCAATTTATAGTGGCAATTAAATCGCCTTCTGTCGCTGTCAATGCTTCGATTTCAGTTTGAACCCATTGGTTAGAAGTCTAACACACACATTGACACACACACACACACAGACACGCATGTAAGCACTTGACTTTCCATGTACTTTAATGAATTAGAGTTCCTGATGTTGCTGATAATGATGTACAATGTCGATAAACTACTCGAAAGGCACATAATTCATCCAGGGTCTCTATGGGAGCTCTATCGGGGTGAGAAGGACGTCTAGAGTAAGGGGGGGATTCCCACATTTTTTTTCATGCCCCGTAGCGCCATTAATTACTAATTGAGGTTAATAATATGGCACCATTGGCACAATGGGGAGAAACAGAGACAGAGGCAAAAGACGGCAGCTTAAACTAGAGATGGGTGTTGATATTTGTGTGTTTATAAATTATTAAGGATTGCAGAATGGAAATAAAATAAAAATTAAATAATAAATGCTGTTTATATGTACTTGTTACATACAAAATATTTAATTGTGGCGGCTCATATTTATATGTTTTCCAAAAAATACACTTAAATTTTTTATTTTATATTATTTATTTTACAAAACTTTATAACATCGTTAATTTGTATTTAGAATTTTTGATATTTTGTCAATATGATGCAAATTTTATGGCAAGAAATTACAAAAAAAACCACAAAGAATTGTGTTTTTTAGACCCCGTACTTTAAAAAAGTACAGGGGTCTATTAACTTTGTCAACAAAAAAAATGAGCGTAACAGGCAGAAGGAGGCGTGGCAGACCCCATAAAGTGTATATATTCTTGATCAGCATCAACAGCCGAGTCGATATAGCCATGTCCGTCTGTCCGTCTATATTAATGCCTAGATCTCAAATTACAAACTTGGTAAGTAGGTTAGTCTATATTGCACGCAGATCGAGTTTGTTTTAGATTTTGGATCAGACCACTGTACCTATATCATATAGCTGTCATAGTAACGATCAGTCGAGAATCAAGTCTTAGTATGAGAAATCTTTTTGTTGTTTAAGTTATCTGAACCAATAGTGATTTATGTAACCGACAGAATATGCATATGGGATGGTCCCATACATCCTGACCAAATTTGGTTGAAATCGGACCACTATATCATATAGCTGCCATAGGAACGATCAGTCGAGAATCAAGTCTTAGTATGAAAAACTTTTTTGTTGTTTAAGTTATCTGAACCAATAGTGATTTATGTAATTTTATTTTAAGCAGTGCTTGCTTTTCCATAGTAAGTACGGGGTCTCCGACAGTCGAGTATGCTCGACTGTAGCACCTCCACTAGTTAATATCAATTTACTATTTACAAAAAAATAGCAGCATTGATAGGAGAACATGGCATTTAAAAGTTTAAGTAAAAATTTTTAGTTTTTATAGTATTTCAGTAAATATTCATTAAATAGCTAATTGAAAATCATGTTTACATATTTTTCTTATTTTTTCTTACAAGTTTGTAGGGACTTTTGTCGACTGCGTTTGGTATAATATAAATATCGAGATACGCATTTCTAGTTTTAACTGCGACAGTTAAACATTTGCATATGCAAGTCGACTCACTAGTTGCCTAACTCCCATTTCTAGTTACCTAGAGGCGTGGCACACACACACACACACTTGGAGACTCACACACACACACACAGAGACAAATGAGATTAAAAGTCAAGGCATGAGGTTCAACGACATACATATGACGCTGTCGTCGTCGTCGTCGTCGACGTTGCAACGATGCCTAATTGGATTTGCAACTGCGAGTGGGCGGCAAATAGAGCGGGTATACTCACAACACTCACAACACTCACACACACACTCATAGTTGCTTGCGGCCCAGTTACAGTGCACACAGTCCCTTTTTAGGCTTGAGTTTTGAGCTACTGCCTTGCCTTGCCATTGCCACCCATGGTTGCCACCTACTATGCTTGCTGCATGCAACATGCCGCCACCTCCAGTTGCTGCTGCTGCTGTTGCTTCTTCGCTGACGGCCACTTTTCGGCGCAATCAGCAGACCCAAAAAACTAACAAGCAAAATTAAAATAGAAGCAAAGCAAATGGACTAAAAAATACCCTGTAACTGTTACAAACAGAGATATAAAACAAGTTAGAAAGGCTGTAGTTGAGCTCCCGACTATAGGATACCCGTTACTTACTTAAATAAATTTAAAATATTTTTATTGCATGCTTTTAGGCACTTATATAGCTTAAAAGCTTTAATCAGCCATTACCAGCTTTCTATTTGTCCGATCTTGTTACGATTCAGTAGGATGATAGGTAATAACAGTAGCTAACGGTAATTAGTTAAAAAATCCTAATATCTTGAAAACTGTGCGTGTGGTGGCTTTTCGCGATTTACGAAGGCGAAAAGGGGTGTGGCGAAATTTTGAAACCAACTTGTCCTGCGTGGGGCTTATAGAAATCTGTGTGCCAAATTTGGTTGCTCTAGCTCTTATAGTCTCTGAGATCTAGGCGCTCACACAGACGGACGGACAGACGGACAGACAGACGGACATGGTTATATCGACTCGGTTGTTGATGCTGATCAAGAATATATACACTTTATAGGGTCAGAGATGCTTCCTTCTCCCTGTTACATACATACATTGCAACGAATACAATATCCCCTTTTACTTATTTTTTAAGTATCGGGTATAATTAGCTAGAATTCATGCTGCATAAAGAGTTAGAAATGAAGTTAGAATAGAAGACAAAAGAAAATAGAAAATTTAATGTAGAATAGAGAAAATAAAAAGTGAAATTAAGAAGAGATATTATTGAAAAGGTTACACTAAAAATAATTGATTGAAGATGTATTGTTATTTTTATTTTAGAGAATATTATTAAAGAAGGGTAAGTCCAAAAAAAGAAGCAAATATAGAGGCTCAAAATAAAAGATAGAGATAGAATATAGAAGAAAGAGATTTGTAGATCATTTTGTACAAAACTAAATGATAACTGTGCGACCAATCGATAAACTTTTAGCTAACGCTAAATTCAATGCTTTACAAATTTAAGTTGAGCATACCCACGCTAATATCTATGAAAATTACAGGGTGTAGCAAATGCAAGGGCGTCAAAATGAAATTAAAGCCGAGGATGCTGTGCTGAGGATGCGCTAAAGTCGGATGGTAACCGGGTTAGCACTCGATGGGAAGGAGGGGGAACAAGAGTACAGGGGCAGGGGCGTGCTGAAGAATGGTTAGTGGGGGAAAGAGAGGCTGGAGGGGGGCACGAATGTGCGGGCTTGCCAAACTGCAGCTGA